>CM035803.1:11815526-11885526 GCA_020466265.1 Siphamia tubifer
GAAATTGGTCTAGTAGTTTTTGCGTAAAGCTGCTGACAGACAGACAGACTCAAAAACAATCCATCTCTCTCCTTTGGGGGGTGGGGTAACAATAAAGCCTTTCCAGATAAGACCTCACACTTTCTCAGGCCGTGTCTGCATGGATACGAGTTCGCCTGAAACTGACATACTTTTTTTAACAGATTGGCCTTTCGTCAAGATGGGACAGGTCTCATGGATACCCCAAAATGAACACTTTGGAAAACAGGTCCCAGAGTGGGAAGATCTGGACAAATCCAGACTGACAATTATCCCTGTGTGTTCACACCCACGTCATGACCACATGACCAGAAAACAACAGCAGCCTCGCACCTGTAGCATTCATTCTCATCACAAGACAGTAACATTGGTGAACAACAGAGTGTCAGTGGTGAATGGGTTAATGTTAGGGTGTTAGCAGTGTCGCACCAGTAGAAAAAGGGATGTGGGTGCATGTGCACTACTTCTTCTATTGTTCTCCCACAGCGCTCATAGTGGTGTGGCATGGGAATTGCATCATTTTCAGCAAAGTGATTTGCCCTCATATACTGACGTGGATTTTTATTGAAACGGTTACATTTTTACATAATATCTTTTTGACATGGTTTCAAAACTAAACCTGTATTGATCTGACGTAGGCTCAGAGGGACTCACCTTTCAGCCTTGATCCCTAATTATGAAGAATTGACATTTTTGTCATCTTTTTTTGGGATTATAACATTTAAAATACTCTAAGTATCACTCTGTGCTTCAATGCTAATACATATAATGCCACTTTAAAAAGTTCTGTATTTGCACATTTTTGACAGAGTTACAGTTTTTCTCAGTCGCTTTGGTGCATTTCTCATAACACTTTTTGCATTTGCACAACAGCAACTGCATTTCTCAGAACATCCAGTGCAAACGGCAACACCTAGTGGATAATCTGCAAAAGCAAATCACTTTCTCAAAACAGATAGTCCATTGCACAAAAGCAAGTACTCATGCCAATGAAACCGCCATTGCCATCAAAACCACAAGTCTTGACACCATAGACTATGAACAAGTAAGTCAATTGCTTTTGTCATGTTTTCATTATTGTCAGTGTTTTCCAATGCAAAAAAAAATCATAACCCACTGACACTTCTAGCCCTTCGAAAACTTCCACAAAGTTGCAAGTTGCTGGAAGTAGGGGCTAAATGAGTACAAGACACTGAATATGTTTCACATTTTTACAGTACTATACTTTGTTCCCCGCAATACAGCATTGTGTAAATGAAAAAATACACCAACATTCTGTCAGTCAGAAATAAAACATAAGAAACACCCGTTTGGTAGAGCTTCGTGCAAAATTGCAAACAATACTGTAATACAGTAATGGGACATAGTACAGTTTCATTCTGTCACATCCTGACGTTCCTGTCTGTTTGGCCACATATTCACATCGACGTCACAATGGATGTTTTCTCTTGCAATGCAACGTGGGAAGTACCTCCTTGAGTGGCGAATCCATCCTCTGCATGAATCTGCAGTGATGTCATCACATGCTGCATCCACTGATGCTATCAGGGTCATTTGTGTATGAGGACGCCGGTCATACACCTTCCACCTCCAGGCAGAAAAAAATTCCTCAATTGGATTAAGGAATGGGGAGTAAGGGGGGAGATATTCAACCATCATTCTCTGATGTGCTGCAAACCACTGTGTGATTTAGTGTGAGTGGTGAAAACTGACATTATCCCAAACAACAACATATTGGTTGAGCTGGCCTTCATCCCTCTCATTCACAGGGACTATATCCTTGTAGAGAGCGTCTTCAAACGTTAGCAGATGCTGTGTATTGTATGGACCAAGAAGGGGAATATGGGTGAGGACACCATTGTCTGAGATGGCTGCACACATTGTAATATTCCCTCCACGTTGGCCTGGGACATCAGTGGTTGCTCTTTGTCCTATAACATTTCTTCCACGCCTTCTGCCTTTTGCCATATTGAAACCCGCCTCGTCAACGTATATGAAAGTGTGCAATAGTTCCCTAGCTTCCACCTCCAGTATACGCTTCAGAGAGAGAGAGAGAGAGAGAGAGAGAGACAGAGACAGAGAGAGATTCCGTAAAATACAGTACATTCTGTAAATACATATACAGAAGTTCATGTAACTGCACAGAATACTGTAAGACTGTTTACTATGTAAAGTAGTAAACATTACACATGAATAGACAAGACATGTTTTACCTGTACATACTGGTGACGCACTCTGTCACTGTTCCTTTCAAATGGCACGTTGTAGACTTGTTTCATGCGCATTTAATTTCTTTTAAGTACCCTGTCAATTGTTGCAATTGACACAGATTCAATATTTGCGAATATGTTGTTGTGCTCTATGATTGCACTTTGAATTATACGCCTTATTGCGTTGTTTGCAACCACCATTGCACACATTGCTTCCTCCTGCTGTGGTTGTAAATACAGGTCCTCTTCCACCTCTCTGAGATTGCCTTTCAACCCTATGTTGTGGAGAGTTACAGTAAATTTCATTACAATGTACAGTAAACATGAGGTACTGTATTACAGTGTAAGCTATTGGATAACTGTACTTCCTAGTACTGTACATACCTGTTCTCCCGACGAAATGTTTGAATTATAGAATTCACTGTGGTCCGTCCAACATTTGGTTGAACCCTGTGACCAGCCTCAGCCATTGTGAGACCGTGATTGATCACATGGTCTATGAGAGTTGCCCTGATTTCATTAGGGACTTATATGTATTTGGCTTCTCCCTGCTACTCTAGCCCTTCTTCTTCCTCTTCCTCTTCCTCTTCCTCCCCGCATCCTCACTCCTCTTTCGCATTGCTGATCTTCCATTTGTCACAAAATTGCAGAAAGGCAAATATTCTGTCCTGCTTAGTTTATATAGTTTTGCAAATGGGGGTCCATTGGTTTCTAATCAATGACAAGTGGCTTGTCATTGATTAGTAAACTATAGATCACACCCCCTCTTGTGAGGAGGAACTGAAGTTCACCTGAAAGTAATTGTTCCGTTTACATACTAGGAGGCATTTCAGGCCAAAAAATTATAAAGAAAAGCATAGAATTTTCTTGACATAATTTGTAAACAAGTTAATCAATTTTGTTTGTAATGACTAAAGCAATGAAATGAAGACTAATTGTTTTGTTGTGAATGACTATTGAGCATCCATTATTACTTTCCATTATGACTCGAATGACAAAAGTGAATGATGATGACCTGAAACAACATTTTGTTGTATGAGAGCAACTGATACACGTCCAAGACCAATTGTAATTTGTTCAGAGGAAGGGGAAATTGCTACTACCATGTGCACACATGACTGCATGTTGTGAAGGTTGAACTAACAGTTATGAGAAATGACTTTCTGATCTGAAAATTGCACCAAAGTGACTGAGAAAAACTGTAACACAAAGGGTCAAAACCACAGGTGTCAAACTTCAGTCCTCCAGGGCCGGTGTCCTGCATGTTTTAGATATTTCCCTCTTCCATATGATTCAGTTTAACCCTTTAACTCCTGAGAACTAACAAAGTAACTGGTAACATGAGCAAAGTAAGACACAAATGGCAGAAAATTAAAGAAAAATTTTAAAAAATTAAAAGAACCAAAATGTAGAAAAATAAACAAAATGAACAAAAATGAATAAGTAAAAAATGACAAATAATGTGGAAAATTTGGGGGAAAAAATTACTAAAGAAGAAAACTACTATTGACATTTGGTCACAGCAATTAAAAAAAAATGGTGAAATAAAATAAATAATAATAAAAAAAAAAAAAAAACACCTCTTGCTCTTTGGCACCTTGTCCATGCACAAAATAAAGTAAAACGGTTGAATTTTTCTGAATATTTAAACGACATCATCCATTCAGAATGCATCATTCCTGACACATAAAGAGTTAATAATCAGCTCCTCATCAGACTGATAATGATGCAATGGCCTCCAGGTGTAATGGAAGAGGGAAACATCTAAAACATGCAGGACACCGGCCCTCAAGGACCGCAGTTTGACACCCCTGCTCTAAACTAAAGGCATCTTACGTCCATTAGATGGCAGCATCTCATAACTCCTGAACTAATTCCACACTGGCCACATTTGTGGGACTTCTGATGGACTGTTTCAGCTTTACAGCACAAACAGTATAATTTTCATGAGTGTTTAAAGAAATGATGTGCATCATCAAAAACTAATTTTATATTCACCAAAAAGTTGACACCATAGACCTCGAGGAATATTTCTTTTGACTCAAATCTTATCTGTTTTTGTGAGAAACATCCTGATCTACAAACTAAACTTTAGATGTGGAACACTTGTATTAGTGATAAACACTGACAAATTAAAATGTCTCCATAGCAAAAAACAGACAAATCCTTCCCTCATTTTAAAGCTGAAGCAGGTTTATTTGTGCTCAATAACATGTACAGTTGAATAAGGCAGATGATGTGGTTTAATGCTATTATTCAAATGTCCTGTTACCATGTGGATAAAACAAAGCATCATACTGTGACGCTTCTTCAAACTCTAACAAAGGAGTTTAACCAATGAGACATTTCAAAGCTTCACAGCCTCATGTGCTCAGCATCTAAAAACAAATATTGATTTTCAGGAGTCATAGGAATAACAGTAATGTTATCTATTTTTAGGCAATTGAATGAACTCAATCTAATTTTGATTGTACAATTGATAATAAACATATCCATTTTATAAATACATACATATATACATATGTAACACTCCCCTCTCGCTCTCTATGTGTGTTTACCTTTACCAGAGTAACAACCAGCTAGGTTTCGTGCTGTTGCTTGTTCTGAAAACGTGCAGGGGAAAAAAACGAGGCTTTATTTCCACAGAGAGCGCATGAACCAGTTTGATCTGACATTTTTCCAAGTTTGTGCAGCAGCTACTGTGGCGTCGTCTTCTCTTGTACATGCTAATGCTAATGCTACTTTAGCTTTGCTGCAATGGGGGATGGGTTTAACCCCACATGGGTGACACTAAAGTCCCTCAGTCGTCAGATGGACCGGCTTTTTCTGGATGCCTGGTTCCTCTTGTTGTTTTCTGTGAATGCAGTATGCAGCCAGTGGAGGTGATGAACCACTGTCAAAGGAGCATGTGTTGATAAGTCTGGGTGACCCATCAGATTCCAAAAGGAGCGTTGAAAAGTGGTTTTCAGTGGAATGACACCTAAGCACCACCCAGACACAGCACACTGTCCACATCATGTTTGTCTTAATGTGTGTTGTCTGCGCTGCTGCTCATATCGCTCAGGTTAGCTAGGATGCCATCCATGTGTGGATGAAATATTTAAACACATGTGATGTATGTCTGTCACTCTGTTTCAGACCCACCACCCCTTTTACCTGCAGCAGCCATGTGGCCTCTGGTTTAGGTCTGACTGGTCTGTGTTTATGTGCCAAGTAAGAGAGAGAGAAAGAATAACATGCAACTTGTCGACTCCTCCTAATTGAAGTCGACTTGTGCTACGGGAGTCAACGTTTCTGTTCATGCCATTATATATATATATATATATATATATATATATATATATATATATATATATATATATATATATATATATATACACACACACATTTGTATAAGGGTTGTCAAATGATCATTTTAAAAAATCTGATTAATCACAGGGTTGCTATGGATTAGTGCTAATATATATTAATGTTAATATATATATATATATATATATATATATATATATATATATATATATATATATATATATATACATACATACATACATACATACATACATACATACATACAGTATATTAGAGCTGTCTAATAATTGAAATGTTTAATCAGATTAATTGCATAGTTGCTTTGGATTAATTTGGATTAATCATAGTAAAAACACTGCTCCATCCAAACAGAGATTGTTCTGTCTCTGCTTGGGGGTTTTGTCCATTAATTTCTCACAAATTACACAAAAATATACTAAGAAACACCAAAAAAAAATGTGGAAAAACAAATGTGCAAAAATTTGAGAGGTAGACTGAGGTTTTCGGGTCCATCCCCAGTGTTTGTTTACTGTTAGCAGTAGGCTAACATAAGCTACTGTATCAAGTCATATGCCTTCTGGTCCTAATATAACATTTTCTGGTGTGTTGCTCTCACTATTGAACCGGGAGGAATCAAACACTTTAGTATTTTGGACCACTCGTTACATTACAGTGCTAAACATGTCCAACTTTGAAGTGCATCTCTACGTGTTGGACCCTGAGTCTGACCTGGACAATGAAAGACAAGATGAAAATCCGCCACAGCCAAGGACAATGGACCAAGAAGTGTCAGTTTGGTCAGTATTACCACTGCTACTTTGCTATGTAACTCCTGGGAAAGTTTGAATTATATGTCAGGTGGGCGTGTTTTGGGGCCGGTTCCACACTGGTGGAGCAGTCGTCCCAATTGGACGCTTCAACCTGACGAACAACATCTGGCGAACATCTCGCAACAGGCTGTTTAGAGTGGGAGGAAACCAGGTTGTAGGATTACGGCATAAACATTATAGCTCATGTTTTCTAACGTAGCTGAGGTTTGCAGTCGACATATACATTATAACATTTTATTTATGTAGAAAAACACAGATCACCATAATAGTTTAAAGTCTAAAAGCATCGTTAAATCATTTAACCTCAGGAGAACATTTACATCAGCTTTTTATCAGAGGTGGAAAGTAACTAAGTAAAAGTTAAGTACTTTACTGTACTTAAGTAGATTTTTTTAGGTATCTGTACTTTACTTGAGTATTTATTTTTCTGGAAAGTTTTTACTTTTACTCTTTACATTTTTGCATAAATATCTGTACTTTATACTCTTTACATTCTCAGAAAAGACTTGTTACTTTTTCAAACTAAACAGATGTGACAGTATGAAAAAATAAGTCACCAGAGGAAAAATCACTGGAGGAGAGAAACTGTGACTGTATATATTATAATTATATGACTATTATCTCACAATTTGGAGTTTTTATTTCAAAATGATAACATTTTAGCTCATAATTTTGACTTTTTCTCAAAAAAATGATGCATTATTTAATCTCATATTTCTAATCTCATAGACTTTTTATCTCAATTGTGACACCCCCCTCCCCTGTTTTTCCTAAATTTCCTGCCCATACCAACAAAACTGAGTACAGTGACCCTATCAAACACATTATCTATACTACACATCTACACTAACTCACTTTTAAATGCTTTATTTTAGATACTTTTTCTGATTTTTCCTGGTTAAATAAGTATTATTTATTTACTGCAAAAAAAAAAGTGTTTTACTTTTTGCTTTTGTACTTTATTCCATTTGCGAAATTGTACTTTTTAACTTTTACTTAAGTAAAGGAGTTGAATCAGTCCTTGTACTTTTACCAGAGTATTTTTACACACCAGTACAGAATGTGAGTATTTTGACCACCTCTGCTCTTTATAAAGTGAACTAAACCTCTTCTAATTCTTGTTTCAAACCTTTACATACTTATATTCTTGTTGCATTTTAAAAAATGTTTTTCTTTTTATTATATTGTGTTTTTCATTTTTTCTATTTCTGTCTTCATTTCATGCTGTTGTTGCACATTATTATTATTATTATTATTATTATTATCATTATTATTATTATTATTATTATTATTATTATTATTATTATTATTATTATTATTATTATTATTATTATTATTATTATTATTATTATTATTATTCGTAGTATAATGTTAAATGTAATGTTACGGTTAAATGTTTCACAGGTTCATCTTTTATTTTCACATCACTACTCCTCACAGCCATAATATCTGACCACATTTCTTTGTCTAAGATGAAGATTTACTGCCACCCCTCCAGGTTTAGGAATAGAATATAGAATAGATGTACTTTATTGATCTCACAATAGGGGAAATTGCTTTGTAACAGCAGCAGCATTCACATAATAAAGAAAGCAAAACAGACAAAGTGAGGTGCAATGGCATAAATATAAATACAGTTTACTGTAGAGTACAAAGTAAAGTAAGTAAAGAATGTAAGAAATAATATAAAAACAAATTAAATACAATTGGGTACAACAAACCCTACCCCCTCGTAATCATTTGACCTGTTTTTCCTACCTCTTATCAATGTGAAAACACATTTTTGGTAACTGTGGTCAGATATTATATGTGAAAATACAAGAAAAATCTATCTATCTATCTATCTATCTATCTATCTATCTATCTATCTATCTATCTATCTATCTATCTATCTATCTATCTATCTATCTATCTATCTATCTATCTATCTATCTATCTATCTATCTATCTATCTGTCTGTCTGTCTGTCTGTCTGTCTGTCTGTCTGTCTGTCTGTCTGTCTGTCTGTCTGTCTGTCTGTCTGTCTGTCTGTCTGTCTATCTATCTATCTATCTATCTATCTATCTATCTATCTATCTATCTATCTATCTATCTATCTATCATTTATCAATTTATCTATCATTTATAACAGACATGTCCAAACTATTCCACAAAGGGTTGGTGTGGCTGCAGGTTTGTGTTCCAACCAAGCAGCATCATCATCATCAGCAGCAGCAGCATCATCATCATCATCATCAGCAGCAGCATCAGTAGCAGCAGCAGCAGCATCATCATCATCATCATCATCATCATCATCATCATCATCATCATCATCATCATCATCATCATCGTCATCGTCAGCAGCAGCAGCAGCAGCAGCAGCAGCAGCAGCAGCAGCAGCAGCAGCAGCAGCAGCAGCAGCAGCATCAGCAGCACACCAGAATGGACTCAATTAATCAACTTAATCTCAGTTTTCAGAGTGGATTGGTTAAACTGTGAACTCTGGGTTGGAACAAAAACCTGCAGCTACATCAACCCTTTGTGGAATAGTTTGGACATGTCAGATCTATAGTGATTTATGGAACACCCTGTGAAATATAACAACTTATCTTTTTTTTTTAATAGTTATACATTATTATTTTTTACCTCTACCAAGGAGTTATTAACCCTTTAACCCCTGGCATGTTCTGAATGGATGGTTTAATTTAAAAAATCAGATAAATTCAAGTGTTTTTTGTGTTATTTTACTGAGAATTTTGTTGATGGACCTGATGTACAGGTGCCAAAAAGCAACTGATTTAGAAAAAGAAAAATCTTTTGTCATTTGGGACTTCTTGTTTGTTGGTTTGTTTTTACAATAAACTCTTCATGCCATATTATTGGTTTGTAACGGACACTCTTCCCTATAAGTTCACAAATACACACATATTTGTTCAAAAACTGGGAGTATGACAGACAAGTATGTTATGTAGTGTATCCATGAAAAATTACAAAAGTATTTGAGCAACAACAGCGTGTTATGGAGCTTTGCACAAACTAATAAAATGCATACTTTCTGTAGCTTTTTGTTTTTCAAATTTCCACATTAAAAATAATGTTAAGTTACTTCATCACTTTTATCAAGTTCAAGTATTTACTAATACCTACAGAAGTATGTATGTAAGTATGTATAATCTTTTTAATTTAAGAGTTACAGCCCATGGTAGTGCACACGATTATACTGTAGAAATATAATGTGTTTTATAATGACTTTTCTTGGCAATTTTTTCTACTGTTTTCCTTTCTTTCTTTGTGTCTGTCTTTCTTTCTTTCTTTCTTTCTTTCTTTCTTTCTTTCTTTCTTTCTTTCTTTCTTCCTTTCTTTCTTTCTTTCTTTCTTTCTTTCTTTCTTTCTTTCTTTCTTTCTTTCTTCTTTCTTTCTTTCTTTCTTTCTTTCTTTCTTTCTTTCTTTCTTTCTTTCTTTCTTTCTTTCTTTCTTTCTTTCTTTCTTCTTTCTTTCTTTCTTTCTTTCTTTCTTTCTTTCTTTCTTTCTTTCTGTTTTTCCTTGTGTCTGTCAGTTTTCTTTCTTTCTTCCTTTCTTATTATTGTATATTATGTGTCTGCTGTCATGTAGAGCTGTTAAATAGATTTTCACAGTAAATGTTGACGATGTTTACACTGACAATAAATGATTCTATTCTATTCAATTCTATTCTAAACCACTTAAGCTTATAAATCCTTATCTATCAGATATTCACACCAGTGTGAATATCTGACAGTTAATGTCATAATAAACTCATTTTGTTTTTTCAAGGCTGTGGTTTGGAACATTTCATTGGTTAATAAACAGTCTATTTTGGACTATTTATTGTTGTAAATAACTGTGTATACATTTTTTGTGTCTCACTTCCATTTCTTCTTTTTTATATTTTTAAACCTTGTTAAGATCCAACAGTGCAAAACATATGTTTTCAACAAACATAGAAAATAAAAGCTCGGTTCTTCAGTTTGCTTCCATGAGGCTGAACAGCTGAATAGAATCATTGGAAAAGTACCACGTGGAGCTTAATAATGTGCACCCCCACCACACACACACACACACACACACACCGAAACACTCTGGCTTACATGTCTCATGAGGACCACGTTTGTAGGTAAAATAACCATTGGGTAATTACCATAAACATATCCTTATACTTTTCATTATTGTTTTTAAAGAAATAATAATAGCACATAAAATTCAATAAAAAACTAAAACTGGAATAAATAAATACAAATCGAAATTCAATAAGTAAAAAATTTATTTTAAAATTCAAAAAATTAATTAAAAATAAATAAATAAGTAAACATTAAAATCTTTGAAAATACATGTATAGTTTTGCACCTGTTTCCCTAATACTTTATGGGGACTTCAAGAAAAAACAAGTTAATGTGACCTGAATTTTGGTCCCGATGGCGTGACTGTGTAAACAGCCAGCCGACCAGTGAAATAGTAGCATAAATAATACATAAATAATGTCAACTTTGAAAATGTCTCTATATTTTAGTGAAATAAGGTAAAATAAAAAAAAATTAAATGTTTACGTTGACAAACTATTCTTTCAAATATTGTGAATAACATGAAACAAATGAAAAAATAAGCCTAATTTTAACAATATTATACTTCCGTTTATCATAACCACATGTTCATTATAATTCGCAGCTCATAGTGGATCAAATACAAATACACCAGATATTTAATATCAGGCAGATTATTCTTAAAATTACACTGACTTTTCTTGAAACAAGATTAGAAAATATTTTGTGAAGTTCTAATTTATTTTAAGGGTAAATATGTAAAAATATTTACATTTACAAAGAGAAAAAAAAAACGGGAATTTAATATTTCTAGATTATTATGATAGTGTAACGTAAGGGTTCATTAATGGTTTATGGTCCACTATTTATAAAATGAAACTGCAGGATGATCTTTAGACACAGTGCTTTACTTGGCACACATGTAGTGAATGCCTTTCACTTCCTGACAACAACAAGTCACATGACTTAACCAGCCAATCAGGAGCCAGCAACCTCAACTTAGCAAATATGATACAGAAAGGCCGATTCAACAAATGGGAATAATTAAACGTGTAAATCATAATTCTGTAAACATAAATATAAACAGACTATTGGGCAAACACTGCCACTATATTAGTATTTTTAACACATATAAATCCTCTTAACTCCTGAGTCTTACAATAGTATATATTTTACTGGTTCTGACCCACTTCAGATTGAATTGGTCTGAACATGGAACCTGAAGTAAAATGATTATTAATTAATATCTTAATATCTATTTTTGGCATTTAACAAATCCATCCCAAGGGCCGGACTGGACCCTTTAGCGGGCCGGATTTGGCCGCCGGGCCTTATGTTTGACACCTGTGCACTACTAGAGGAAAGTGTCCCGTATGTTGTGTTTGAAGTGTGGATGGTGGAACTGCGGTGACAGGAAGACGCAAGGGAGTTGGGACGCAGACTGGGTGCTCCCCCCTCCCCCTCCCCCCACCATGCGTAGTTTTGCGCGTGCTGTTGTAAGAGACGAAGCTTTCTTGTCTTCCATGATAAGAAGGACGTACACCTGAGAGGACCGTTTCATCCAGTCAACCAACATGTTCCCCGTTCCTCTGACACCCGTCCTCGGATTCCCCGTCTAAACTTAAAAAAAAAAGAAAAAAAAAAGGGCTGGATGGAGGTGCGGAAAGGCGCGGATCCACGGAGGCACGCGCTCCTGTGGCTGCTACTAGGTGAGTCCAACTGGGTTTATAATTTATGTGTGGAATGAAGATGGAAGGATACAGCCAGAGGGAAAAGAGCAGGGCATGTCATAGAAAGAGCAAATAATGGAAGAAATCAGCAAAAGCCCGTTGGTGCGCGAGGATGCGTTTATGGAAGAATAAAAAAGTGCGCGTGTCAAGTTCAGCTGCGTCTACACAGGACATTTTTAATAGGGTGTATTAGTAAAATGAGTCCAATGTGTCAGTTCTGCAGAGACGAATGGAAACGGAACAGCTAGACCCACTGTTACTTACGCATGAGTACATTTTAAAGTCATTTTTGTCGGTATTTTTTAAATATTTTAGATTATTAACTGTTCAACTCATTACTCTTGTGTCAACGATAACAATGAGTGACTGTAGTAACTGGCAATTTATGAACTAATCAGGTTAATCTGTACAGTTGAACTCTTATATTGTCTCATCGATAATATTAATCAATTACGTAAATGTTTTACTTGTAAAAAAAAAAAATAGCGACAGTTCTTTGTGTGACCTGAATGTTGTGGAGGACGAGTTACATTTAGTCGTATATTGTCAATGTTATTTAAAATTTCAGAAATTTTTTTTGATCATCTAAACAACGCTGATGTTTTTTTGTTTCCAGAATGTAAAATTCTGAGGTCTTTGTTTATAAAACATGAATTTGCTTTTGCAAATTTTCTGTGTTTGGGGGAGAAGACAAAGTATTCTATTTCCTGTTTGAATGTGTGGTGGTCTGTAGCCAACTAAGTACAGATTATCAAGTACCTTGTAAACACATGTGGGCTCGGGACGGTTGTGCAGGACACTTTAATAAATTCAATCAATCAATCAATCTATCTATCAATCAAAAACTTGTAACTGTTTAAGTTGCAGATACAATTTTTGAATTTGTTCAACCACCTATATAGATCAAAAGGCTTGGGACAGAATCATTTCTATACAAATGCTGTTTAAATAATTTGTTTATAGTAATCAAGAAATACACTTGTAATGTTAATTTTTGGCCATTTTATGAATGTAAACATGTAAAAATGATCTAAAAATTATGTGTATCTATTTTATTTTTTACTCCCATGATTCCTTTCTGCTAGCTAGCTAATGTAATGAGTTGACACTTTAATTAATTCAATCAATCAATCAATCAATCAATCAATCAATCAATCAATCAATCAATCAATCAATTAAAAACTTGTATGTAACTGTTTAAGTTGCAGATACAGTTTTTGAACGGGTTCATTTTGCACTGATACACTATTCATGATTATTGTACTTCCATATTATTATTATTTTTACTTTATACTGTATATTGTATATAGATACACACCTCTGTATTTAATTCTTGTAGATAGATTTAACATTTTATAATGTCCTTGTCCTGATACTACACAAGCACAACCACTAATGCCTGTACTGCTGCAACAACTACATTTCCCAACTTGGGATGAATGAAGTATGTCTATTCTATTCTATTATTCTATTATGTTGGGTTTTTTTTCTTACAATGTCTGAAAGCAAGTGTCAGTATGATCACTGCACAGATGGAAGTTACAAGTAGCTCCATGGAAATGCAAAGACAAAGACAATCAAAGACACATATTGCCTTTTATTTAACAAAGCGTTAAAAGCCACTGTGAAAACCAAGCAACTATGTAGTGGAAAAATAAATACATGTGAAAACTGAGCTCCATATTTATTTACAGATAAGTATTGTCATTTTACATTAAATTGACTGTAATTTAAACAGTCATGTATAATAATATAGTCATTTTCCATACAAAAATGAGAAATGAATTGTCATTATTGAAATAATCCTTGAAAAAACGATTTAACAGCTTTACATGCTATTTTCAAAAAACAGAAAAAACTACTTTAAAATTCTAGTGTCATTATACAGGGTGTCCCATACGTTTCCATGCATAGGAAAAATAAAAGTTTCTTGACATAAACCGTTTTTATTTATATAATATGCTCTATATGACTGACATTTAAATTTGTTGCTCTTTATTCAAATGCTTTCTTTGGGTTCTTTGAAATATAACGAAATCCATGTTAGAATCATATATGTATGGAATGTATTATGTCTCCTATGTATGGAGACTTATGGGGACACCCTGTAATGTATATACAATGTACTCACAAATGTAATTAAATTTTTTTTGTTTAGTTGATATAGTTTATAAAAGCACTTTGTTGTAACTAATCCTCTTGGAAGCCAAATGGCAGAAAAGCAGTTTGTATACAGTGTGAATATATATGAAAATGAAAAGATAAAGATACATTATAACACAATTGATTTGTACATGATGACTGCACCAAGCTGTACATTATTTTTTGTCACAGTATTTACAGTATTCATCAACTATAATTGTCATTTAAACTGTCTGATAGACTCAAAATGGATGTAAAACAGAATAATCTCTGCACCAGATTTAGTTTTTAACACAACTGTAAAATAATTTAATTAGTTTTTTAGCATAAATTGACATTTACATATTTTTTTGAATGAATGAATGAATGACTTTATTGTCATTGCACACATTTATGTTACAATGAAATTATGTAGCCCAGTGCAAATTGAGCATAAAGATAAAAAAACCCCCACAATAATATATAATAAATAACAGTTGATATACATTAAAATAAAAGCCTTAAAAGTGCCTTTTCGAAAAACAAAAGCTAAAAGTGATAAAAGTGTCCAAAATTCACATGTTTAAAAGCCTTTTTATGGGATGAAAAGTATGTTTTTACGTATCTGTGTTGTGATGTTCACCTATTTAGTGTAACTTTAAGGACACACAGCTGCACTAGTTCAAATACTGGCTGATGTTCCAGGAAATGACACATTCACATAAACATATTGTTTCTGGAGTTAATAAACGATGCTACAGTGGTGTCAGAGGTGTCGCTTTTTACAAGATAAAAAAAATATTCATTAATAGTGTTCAGTGGGTTTTTGGTTTATTTTTTTTCTCTTGTTTAGACTTTTCAGTCCACTATTGATTTTTTTTGTCAGTTTGTATGTTCCTAGTGACAGTAGAATCAATCTTCCCATTACTGTCTTCAATCAATAAGCTGAACGATATGACCTCAAATCAAACACTATATATTTTACCTCCATAATGATAGATGGGAAGGGGCGGGGTCTGTCGCCATACAGTATGTGTCAGTTGCCGTCCTACTTATAATACGATGGGATAATGGGCCATTACAGTCTGTGCCCCCCCCCACCCCCCTGCTAAACTGTTGTTTTCTACCTCCTGAAGCCTCCCAAACTTTAATTTGAAGGGGCAGGATGTTTGCCCTGCCCCCATATGTATATACATACATATATATATATATATATATATATATATATATATATATATATATATATATATATATATATATATATATATATATATATGTGTGTGTGTGTGTGTGTGTGTGTGTGTGTATGTGTGTGTGTGTGTGTATATGTGTGTGTGTGTGTGTAGAATGAATCTAATGCAACAGTAGCTGTGTTTCCATTACACTGTAAATCTAAATATGTTAGCAGAACTCAAAAAATGTAAGGCAACTTGCCTCAATTATTTTGAGTTGATGAAAATTAAAATGTAGGTGCTTATTAAGGTATATATAAATTAAAACATTATTTATTAACTTAGTATTCTAAGGTTCTGTCAGTCCTACTGGGAGACTAAGTCAGGGTTCAGTGTCTTTGTCCAAGGACACTTGGACATGTGGACAGACAGAGCCGGGACATGAACCTCTGACCCTTCAGTCATTGGACGACCCTCTCTACCAACTGAACCACAGCCACTGAATAACATTACTGTGTTTTGTGATTGTAATATTTTGGGTGTGATAGATATTGGTGATTATTTGCAGTGATCTGAAATTATATTTAATCATCTACTACATTAGTTAACTTTATTTTTTCAATCATCCTTATTTGAAACAATAGAAATAAGGCAAGACAAATGTATTTGTATAGAACATGTACAGGACAATTCAAGGTGCTTTACATAAAACATATAAGAAAATTAAAATTATTAAAATTATTAAAATGCATGAAAAGACAATTAAAATAAGAGACATAAAAACATTTAAAAACAATTAAGAATCTATGTAAAAGGTCCAGTGAACAGTAATGTTTAAGCAGACCTCAGTTATTCAGGTAGAAGATTTCTTCTTTTTTCCCACTGGGTTTTGAAGTTTTCTCTTGCCGAGAAGGAGCGTCTAAGGACAGGGGATGCTTGGGACTTTTCATATATCTCTGTAGTTGATTGTGTTTGTGTAAAGCCCTGTGAGACAACTTTGTTGTGATTTAGGGCTTTATAAATAAAATTGAATTGAATTGAATAGAACAACTGAATGATGCTTCACTTTGTTTGGTTCTGATTTTGGGAACATGCACCTGTCCCTGATGACCTATGACCTCAGGGCTCTTGATGCTTCATAGGGAACCAGCAGTAACAACATTATCAACATTATCATTATCAACAGTAACAACAGTATCAGCATTTAATGACTTAATTCCATTAAGTTGAACCTCATATTTTTTTTAAGTTATGTTCACTTATATCCATAATAGTTCACTTTAATAAAAAAATATTAGTTGGAAGTATTTAAAAAGAAGAACATGTTACAACAACTGAATACATTTGAGTTAGTAGTAATATTTCTGAAACTTTAAATATTCACAACTGAATATGTTTAATTATTCTGAACCTTGGGGTTTACAGTGTAGTTTTTTGCAAAACAATAGCGATGATCATGTGACCATGTACGTCACGTCCTGTGACATATAATTACGGAAAAAGTGTTTCTATTGTGCTTTTGTGATATATTAGAATATGAAACATCTGAAAAACCACCTCCTGAAAGCATAAAACTCTATCGATATGTGAGTGTTTTTTCAATATTCAGGTGTTTCCATTACCAGTTTTTTATGTTTACATTTTGTGAATTTCCAAGGGTAATGGAAACGCAGCTACTGGTAATGTTTTATATAATATGTTTGGTGTGGCCTGGTTGCTAAGCGATGTCAGCTGATCTTTGATCTTTACATTCCATGTCTTTTTGCTCAGCATCATCTTTGTGGAACCCAAAATACATTGGAAATCGCTTATAGTGTTCACAGATATAGTGATCAACCACCTATATAGATCAAAAGGTTTGGGACAGAATCATTTCTATACAAATGCTGTTTAAATAATTGTATAGTAATCAAGGAATCCACTTATAATATTAATTTTTGGTCATTTTATGAATGTAAACGTGCAAAAATAATTTTAAAATTATGCGTATCTATTTTATTTTTTACTCCTATCATTCCTTTCTGCTAGCTAGCTAACGTAAAACGAGTTGACACCAGGCAGCAACGAAGCTTTGCGAATCATGTCTGGAAAAAGTACGTTATTTTCTTCACAAAACACAGGAAGCTTTAATTTTCTTGATGACGTTGTCTTCTATATGTTATTGTTCTATTAAACAGTTGGTTTCAAACGTTATTTGCAGACATGTTAAAAAATGCACCGGCAGGACAGCAGAGCCAACGCACAGAATAAGTTACAATTGAAGTTATGTCTGCACACACTATGCAGTACACTGTCATTAAACTGACATGATACAGTTCTGGAATAACATTCACTAAATACTGAAGCATCCATTTAATAAATTTTTTTCATTGAAAAATTATATAAATGTCATTAAGATGATATTCTGCATAAAAAAATAAGTGAAATACCTGTACATTTGGTTTTAGTAATGAACCAATTATAGTGTTCAAATTGGCTCTGGACCCTCGTGATCACTATAAGCAGTTTCACTGTATTTCCAAATGACAGATGTCAAATGTATTTTCTGAACAAACACGACAGGATCAACTTCAACTTCATCTACAGCCACAGTCATTTCCTCATTGTCTGTTTTCCCTTTTTGTTCAGACTGGATGGGTGGAGTCACACACACACACACACACACACACACCCACACACACACACACACACACACACACACATACACACACCCACACACACGTACACACACACACACACAAACACACACACACACACACACACACACACACACACACACACACACACACACACACGCACACACTTCATACCATCTTAAAGGGAAATGGACATAGAATACCAGCACACACAATCCAAATTGACCAAAAATAAATATTTTCTTCTTTTTTTTTTTTTTTTTTTATTAAAACACCACATTTATTGACATGGGTAAATTTTGTGTAGATTATTGTAGTACATTTTGGTAACAGTACATTTTCAGTTTATCACCCAAGCCTACTTCAATGTCACTTCTGTTTTCTACGATTGAAATGTTTTCCATAAGTGCAGATATAAAATAACTACATAAACTAAATGGTCAGTTATATGAGTCCAGCTGTATTAATCAGATTATTGTTATTTGATAAAACTGATCAGATCATACTATTTACATGATCAATAACAATCTGATAACTCCAGCTACTGATTATTAATGTGCATATTCTGTAATCCACAGGTATTTTTTTTCTTCGCTGGTTAGATCTTATCCACTGGTCATTAGTAGTTGTGGTGTTCACCTGTCGTCTTTATCCTTACCTGGCTGTGATTGGTCACAATATTTTTGAAAGGAGGTTTATCTGATCTGTCTGTGTGCTGCCCTGTGGACCACTGGTAATTCACAATATGAATAACCTCTGTGTTATTGTGTGTGTGTGTGTGGGGGGGGGGGTTGATTACTCCTATCCTCTCTAATATATCACATGCTGGTTATATTAACAGGTTTAAGGTTATAGGATACTGTGTTTGTAGGTGTTGATTTACAGATAATTTGGCTTTTGTGTCAGAGTGTAGGAGCTTGTTTCATGTACTTGTACTTCATTATTACTGGTTTGTTTACATGACTTCACTACATCTTAGCAGTGCTTTGGTACTGCATGACCTAATGTATTCAGGTAGTTAACCTGCTAACATTCATGTGTTACTTAAGGTTTACATTACTGTTACCAAATATAACAGTGGTAAAATGTATCAGTAACACTTTATAATACCTACACACAATTGACTATGTATTAACCATTTATTACCCATTTATAAATGGGTTGTTCATTATGCATTTGTTACCTATTTGTTAATGTCTGGGAAAAGGTTCATACTAGTGTAAAAGTAAAATGTCATTATTTTTAACCAACAGGTGCCGTGTTTGTTTATCTGCTTTACATGTAAACAAAGAAACAGTTGTAAACACTGCACCTGTTGGTTAAAAATAATAAAATTTTACATTTACACTAGTATGAACCTTTACAAGACATTAACAAATAAGTAACAAATGGTTAATACATAATGAACAACCATTTATAAATGGTTAATAAATGGTTAATACATAGTCAATTGTGTGTAGGTATTATAAAGTGTGACCGATGTATCATGTAGCTGAAAACATCTGATGATATTTAACCTGAATGTGTTATCATGTTCAGTGTTCTCACTTAGCATTCTTCTTCTTCTTCTTCTTCTTTTCCTGGCTGAACCCTCTTTTTCTTCGCATGGCTTCTTTTTCCAAATGAAAAAGATAATCTGTCCAAAAAAGCTAAAGGAGAGGCTTAAAAGAGCTGACATCAGAGGCCTTTTTCCAATTTTGTAGTCACAGTCTGTGTTTGAGAGTTTATTGAAAACCTGGGTAAACACCGTGGCCATTACTGAGCTGGTGTGTGTTGTGTTTAAAATCGGAGGAATTCAAGTGATGCTGCGAGTGTGACACCGGTTTTGCTCACATAAGGGTGAGCAATCCTTTCTAATTAGTGGTAGACCATGTGCAATATTGGGGGACACCAACCATCTGTCTTGACACAATTGCTTTCAAAATGAACAAGCCACCCATTGTGTGTGTGTGTGTGTGTTTTATTATCCACCCGAATGCTGATGAACTTGATGTGACCCTGGTTGGAATACATGACAATGTTTTTGGTTTTTTTTATGATGAATTTCCTTTGGATCTAATTCTTTGGTGTCATGGTTGTATGTGTTATTTTCGAGACACATTCTTCACATTAAACCGTTTCTTATACTGAGACTCATTCATCATTTTGCTTAGATTTGGATTATTCTTGTGCCGTTTCTTCAGCTCTTTTTAATGCAGTTTGTGAAGACACAAAGATTGTGAGACTTTAACAAGAAACTAACCCTTACCACTAATCTGGGACATTTTCACCCCAAGACAATATTTGTATTTTTTTTTCGTATAGCTTACATGGCAATGATCATAAATGCAACAATTTTTTTTCTAATGTGTGGGTCAATCGAGGAAAATTCAACACATTTATGTGGTTTAGGGTTTTTAACACAGTGGTGGGTCATTTTGACCCAAGGACAACAGGATGGTTAAGAGTCATTGCATGACTAAACTAGACAGAGGTTGGAAGATGGGGTCGGCCAATTTGGCTCATACATTCTATGTATAATAGGTATGTGCAACTATAAACAGCCATATAATTAAAACCCTCTGGCTATTTTTCATTAAATAGTTCTGGGACCCCCCTCGAAAATCAAATAATTTATATCTAAAAATTAAAAAAAATTGCGATGGCGACCCTGATAATTGTGTTAAAGCTATGGTTATACATTTTATATTTCTATATAGCATCCTCTAAATTTTTTTCACTTTTAAGGGCATTATCTCCTATGGCCATTGGCTTTGGTCAATGGCATTAATGTTGTTGGAAAGAGCAACATCTACTTATTTTAAAACAAGCGTTGTATAATTGGGCCATACATAATATGAGCTGTGATTGGGGGGTCTTTATGGGGATTTTTCCGCTTTTGGACCAAAAAGCTATAGTCCAAAAAATGCCACTGCCTATAGGACTGACAAAAGTGACAAAAATTTAGATGGTTAAAAATTCTCAGGGTAGCCATCGCAATTTTAGAAATTTTTAGATATAAATTTTTCGACTTTCGAGGGGGGTTCTAGAACTACGTAATGAAAAATAGCCAGAGGGTTTTAATCATATGTCTGTTCATATTTGGACATACCAAGTATGAGCCCATTTGGCAGACCCCCATCAGACCCCCACCTCTGCCTGGTTTACTCATGCAATGGATCTTAAACCCACTTACCATAGCATTTGGTGTTTCCACTGGAGAGCAGTTACCACCAGGTACTATCAGATATACTATTAACTTTGCTGAGCTTCTAACCAAGCTGAAGGGATATTAACTGTAAAGGAAAATTATGCACATTATACATTGGTTGTCATCTTTATTTTACCAAGTTTGAAAATGTCATCGTCTGCCTTGATAAATCAAATACTAATTTGGATCTAAATGATGATATTTTGTTGCCTGATAATATTAATATAAGGCATTAATTATTCTGTAAACTAGAATTTACAGGTTTATATTTCATTGTCATATAGGTCTATTGTTGTCTTATACTGTACACGATTGCACTGTGTACATGAGTTCAGGCTGTACTTCAATACCGATGAAATTACTTTTTGCCACCAGTGGAAATGCAACACACACTGAGGCATGTCCAACTTATACTGGTAATGGAAAAGTGGCAGAAAAATTGTTTTTTCCAGGAGTATTTCTGGCCTCATTGAGACATGACAGGTAACATTACAATAGTTGTGGTTGATTTATTACACAGATAAGACTGCAGTAATGTTTTTATACAGATGTTTGAAGTTTACTCTTCTTACTTTTAAATCGTTTCCCCTTCCATTATATTAAGGGAGGTCCTTCTATCCCCTAATGTTACCACCAATCCTACAAATGGGAACAGGCCTGTTTGTGCATCCACCTAGTGCTTAAAATGAGTGTGTGCCTCACCAAATGGAAGTGATTCATGTAACCATGGTAACCTGCCATCTCATCTCCACTGGTATATGTTTGACACTATAGCACTGTGTAGTAGTACTATACTACTACACACTGTACTAGATGTTTGTAGTACTGTTAGCTGGCTGTATTCATCCTCTGTCATTGTCCATGGTCCCACATGTGGGACATTAGCATGTGGTATATTTCATACTGTATTATTTACTGGGGAATTGTTCAGGCAAGTTATACGATACCAGTTTAACCATTCTCCAATTATGAGAACTAGTCAAGATTTTTTTCCCAACTGTTTTTTATTTCTCTTTAGACATGAAAACACAATGTGATTGAAATCTTTTTAATGAATGTATTCTTTATGGAGTTACAAAAATAAATGTGTTTAAACTTTGAAGCAAAGAAACATGTATTAAAAATGCAATATCAGAACACTATGAAATACAACCTTTTAATGTAGTTTTTCTTTAAGAGGAGACTGTTAATTACAGTTTAATAACAACAAGCAATTGGTTTACACATAAACATGTTAGTGCAGATCAGGTATTAAGAACAGACCAGTTACAGTAATGATATGAACTGACTGATATGGAACTAAAATAACAAAACCATGAATATACAACTGTAGAATAACTGTCCATTGTAGTGACCAGTATGTGTCAAAGGGTTAAAGGAGTCATTCCATGGTTATTTCATTAATATTGTTGTGTTCTTCATTGTTATTGAATGGATTGTGTGTTGGTTCTATTTTTTTTTAAATGCCTGGATTGCTTTGTTTCCAGCTGTTTTTGGAGGATGGAAAAATGACTTGAGGCCGAACAACACATTTTACCGGTACTTCCTCATACACGTCCATGATGTGGTGATGAGGCGTCTCTCATTGGCTCAGAATATGTGAAGGAACACTCCCCCCTCCCCTCTTGCTCTGTGTGTGTTTACCATCCCAGAGTAACATTCACCTAGGTTTTGTGCCCTCAGTTGTTTTGAAAATGCACAGGGAAAAAAACAAGGTTGTGCAGCAGCTACTGTGGCACCGTCTTCTCTTTTAGATGCTAATGCTAATGCTACTTCAGATTCGCTGCAATGACGGACGGGTTTAACCCCACATGGGTGACGCCAATGTCCTCGTGACAGGCTTTTTCTGAGTCCCTCGTGTCTCTGTGTTGTTTTCTATGGATGGTAAATACATCCAGTGGAGGGGACACACCATGCAGCATGTGTTGGTAACTCATCATATCAGTGTAATTTAGTCAAGTCCAGTGGATTCATAGACCCAGAAAACATAGGGTTGGACACCAAGATTACATGGCAAGGCATTATAGAGGAGTGAGGAATTTTTAATGGCTTCCTGCACATCTTGGACACCAAAATGACACCTTTCTAGTGGTCAAACTTTGCTTAACTTTAAATATGTTATTAAGTAATTCAATTCAATTCAATTTTATTTATTTATTTATTTTTTTTTCTCATATATGGCAAGAAAAAATGATAGAATGATTTTGCTGACATTTTCAGGGTAGGTTGATAATGGGGAGATCTAGAAATTATTCGATTTTGGTAGTGATCCTTGGCGGAGGTCTGCACTCTCAGAGTGCTTTTCTAGTTTAACCTGCTCCTTTTACCATTATAAGACGAGTCAGGAAACAAATACATGTACAACCAGTGTCATGATATTATCCATTTCATTTCACTTTTGTTGGTGATTCTATTTTATGATGTAATTAATTCACTAGTGGCCATAATTTCTTTCCTATGGGTGTTAAGGAGTCTTGTATATTCTCAGCATATTTCAAATGGATAATATGAAGGAAAATAATATTGTCTGTTTAATCCTGTCTTGAATCAGGACAAAGTCCCTTTTTTTCTATTGTTTTAAATTTTATTCAAGACAAAAGAAAATGAGTGCCTCATATTATCTATGGGTTAAACAGGAACTGGTGCATCTTTGTGCTTCATTTCACTTTTCTTGATATTTGCTAATAGTTTTGTTCTTATTTATGTTTTTAAATTATTAGCCTGTAACTGTATACTCTAGAAAATATGAAAAACCTGCTAAAACTCAGACACTGTCCGATAACAATGCCATAAATAAAGAAGAAAAAGGGATTTTACTGTTTTTAATATTACTGTAACTGCTCCTTTTACCGTTATAAAACCAGTCAGGAAACAAATACATGTACAAACAATGTCAAGATATTATCCATTTCATGTTACATGTGTTCATCAGTCTCTTGCATGACATAACAGGGACAGAGTGAGGCTGTCACAACAGTTCACTCATCTCAACAGTTTTCTTGAATATGTGTCTTTTTTGCTTTGCTTCTGCTGCATGGAAGGACCTTGATAACACATCCGCTTGTGATGTGCAGTCATGTAGAGCTACCAAAAAGCCTAAGAGGGCTTAGTACAAATATTTATCTAACTGGACTGGTCACAAAGGTAAACGCTGATATTTATAGTAACTAAAGGGAAGCACTAGAGACATGTATATATTACTAGTAGATGGAAGTGGCTGACCAATGTACAGCTGCAGTAGGCTAATGAACTCACTAAGCATTAAATATCATCTGACTGTTCAGCATGATGCATTATTGGACCAAACCCTTATATGAAAGTAAATCAAATTTACCATAGAATGACCACCTTATTAGTGATCTGTAATGTAAAGTGTTACCTGTAATAGTTTTGTCACCTGTCTGTCCATTTAATGGCAATCATACAGTATTATTGAGATATTTGCACCAAATGGATGCATCTTTACATGGAGCAGAAGCCTATCGAAAATACACAGATGATGATGACCTACTTTTTTCAAGGTCCAGTGACATTGTGCCTTGTACAGTACTTTCAAATATAATTATGTTTGTAATGAGTTTTGTACAAAGACAATATAATCTAATTTATAGGGCAGTAACTTTTGACAGAATGTTGCACTATATTTGGCTGAGGGCCATTACAAGTGGGCAGCATGTAATGGTTAAAAGTGTTCTTTGATTGGCATCAATTCAGCAGACTTCCCCAAATCTGTTCTGTTTGGTGTTGAATTCTTCAGGTTTAACTAAACATCCACAATTGTCATGGACTCTCTCTCTGTTCCCTGCTCTCTATCCTGTCTAATTTTCCACACCTGTGCTCCCTCATTAACCTGCCAGCTGCAATGCATTCTCTCCCATCAACCTCTGTATATAAACCCCAGTCTTCCAGTCCACCCTTGTCAGAACGTCAGCAAACCCATGCCTGTTACCTGTCTGAACCTTCACGTCTCTGACTCCAACCCGAAGATCCTGAACCTGTTTGACTACGCCTCTGATCTCCAGTCCCGGTAAACTCAACCTGCCTTTCTGTTCTCTGACCAAGATTTTTGCCTATTCCTTAATGGTACTTCTGCCTGGCTTTCACCCCTCCTGCTGTTGTGTGTGTGTGTGTGTGTCCCCCAGGACTTCCAGAATCGTGGCGAGTGAGCTTCATCCATCAACCCCAGACACCAGCTTGACCAGACGCCACTCGGCCACCGGGGAACACACACACACCCACCCCCGTGACACCAACACCCCTGACCTTGGCTTCTCACCAAAGCTAAGCAGGGTCAGGCCCGGTCAGTATCTGGAGGGGAGACCACTCCACACTTTGATCACCAAACCTTGTTTGACTGCCACAACCAAAACCTTCAATAAACTGTGTTAAATCGTGAAGCTTTTGTGGTCCAAATTCTGTCTGGCTCCTGACAGTACGTTCTGACCAGTATGGACCCAGCGCACGACACATCCATCATGGACACCACCAACCCAGAACCACCAACCGCAATGCAGCGCCTGCAAAATGCAGAGGGAGAAATGCATAAGATGGCTGGGGACATCTCGTCCATGATCCAACTCTTTCACCAACAACAAGAGCTGTTTCAGCAGCAGCAACAAGAGGTTCAAGAGCAACGACGACGTCTTGACCAGACCTTGCAGCTGCTCACTTCTCTGATTCCCCCGTCTGGCCCAGCTCCAGCTCCAGCCCCAGCTCCAGCTCCAACCCCAGCTCCAGTTTCCGGGCCAGATACCAATACCCCAGAGCCAAGGATCGGCAACCCTGAGCGCTTTGATGGCGACCCGACCCAGGCCCAGGCATTTGTGACCAGTTGTCGCCTCCAGTTTTCCCTACAGCCCCGAACCTTTTCTACGGAGGGAGCAAAGGTTGCCTACGCTATCACTCACCTGACGGGCCGAGCTCGGCTGTGGGGAACGGCAGAATTCGAACGCCAAACTCTGGCATGTTCATCCTTTGACCTGTTTGCCAAGGAGATTTTAAAGGTTTTTGACTTGGAGTCCACCCCAGCAGAGAAGTCACAGGGTCTCTTGAACATTCGCCAAGGCAGAAGAACAGTCGCGGATTATTCAATCCACTTCAGGACCCGAGCAATGAGGACCTCCTGGAATATGGAGGCATTGGTGAGTGTCTTCTACCACAGCCTGGCAGACTACATCAAAGACGAGCTGGTGTCCCATGACACACCCACCACCCTCGACGAAGCGATCGCCCTAGCTATCCGCATCGATCGGAGAATTCAGACTCGCCGTAGGGAAAGAGGACGCCTGAACCTGCCAACCACAAGCCCCAAGCACAATCCAGCTCCCATCTTGCCCACCTCTGTCACTCCATCAAGCCAGTTGGACCTGTCTGAACCTATGGAGATCGGCCGTGCCTCCACCTATCCCGCAGAGCGTCAACGACGCATCTCGTTAAACTTGTGCCTGTACTGTGGCGGGGAAGGTCATCGAGTCGCCACCTGTCCGGTAAAAGCCGAGGCTCACCAGATGTAGGAGGGATCTGGGTGAGCTCAATGAACGTTCGGCCCTCCACTAACCACAAACCCCTGATCAAGATCTGTCTTCACCTGTCTGACACAACCCACACTCTGGCAGCCCTGGTAGATTCTGGTGCCGACGCGAACATCATGGACAAGGAATTAGCTCATCAGCTAGGTTTAGAGAGCCACTGTTTATCCTCTCCTGTTCCAGCCCGGGCCCTAGATGGTCACATTCTTGGTACAGTCACACATACCACAGCCCCCGTCTCCATGAAAGTGTCTGGTAACCACCAAGAGGAAATTCGTTTCCACCTTCTCCGCTCTCCAGGTCAGCGATTGATACTGGGTTATCCCTGGCTCCGCCTCCATAACCCTCATCTCGACTGGGCCTCCGGAACCATCAAAGAGTGGGGAGATAACTGCCACCTGTCATGTCTGCATGCTGCCTCATTGCCTCCTAGCTCTATGCCACCCAGCGCTGCCCCTGACCTTATTAATGTCCCAGAATGCTACCATAGCCTCCGTCGAGTGTTCAACAAGACTAGAGCCACCTCTCTGCCGCCACACCGTCCCTACGATTGTGCCATTGACCTCCTTGCGGGAACTACGCCACCCAAGGGTCATCTTTACTCACTGTCGCCGCCTGAGAGAAAAGCCATGGAGGATTATATCAGAGACTCTCTGGCAGCTGGAATCATCCGCCCATCTTCCTCTCCTGCTGGTGCCGGCTTCTTCTTCGTGGGAAAGAAAGACGGCTCCCTCCGTCCCTGTATTGATTATCGTGGTCTGAACAATATCACCGTGAAGAACCGGTACCCTCTGCCTCTAATCAACTCTGCTTTTGAGTTACTCCAAGGAGCCACGATCTTTACCAAGTTGGACTTGAGAAACGCCTACCATCTAGTACGCATCCGGGAGGGCGATGAGTGGAAGACGGCCTTCAACACTCACACCGGGCACTATGAGTACCTGGTAATGCCATTTGGTCTTGCTAACGCCCCGGCAGTTTTCCAGGCTCTGGTGAACGACGTACTCCGAGATATGCTGAACCAATTCGTCTTCGTCTACCTGGATGACATACTAATATTCTCCAGAACCCTGTCAGAACACACTCGTCATGTTCAGCTGGTCCTCAGTCGTCTCCTAGAAAACTCCCTTTATGTGAAAGCTGAGAAGTGTGAGTTCCATGCGTCATCCGTGTCTTTCTTGGGCTATATTGTGGCCGAAGGGAATATCCAAATGGACCCAGCAAAAGTTTCTGCAGTCACCTCCTGGCCAGTTCCAGTGAACAGAAAGAAATTGCAGCAGTTCCTTGGCTTCGCCAATTTCTATCGGAGATTCATTCGAAACTACAGCACTGTTGCTGCTCCACTCACAGCCCTGACCAGTACCAAACACCCCTTCGCATGGACCCCGGAAGCTGAGAAAGCTTTTAATTTCCTCAAAGCCCGGTTCTCTTCAGCCCCCATCCTCCAAATGCCAGATGTAAATCGGCAGTTTGTAGTTGAGGTGGATGCTTCAGATGTTGGGGTTGGAGCCGTTCTCTCGCAACGCATGGCAGAGAATAACAAGTTGCATCCCTGCGCATTTTTCTCCCGCCGACTTTCACCCGCAGAGTGCAACTATGACGTTGGAAACCGGGAGCTGTTGGCTGTCAAGCTAGCCCTGGAGGAGTGGCGTCACTGGCTGGAGGGGTCCACCGTACCTTTCCTGGTCTGGACTGATCATAAAAACCTGGAATATATCCGAACTGCCAAGCGTCTGAACCCCAGACAATCACGTTGGGCCTTGTTTTTTACCAGATTCAACTTCACTCTATCATACCGCCCAGGTTCCCGAAACATCAAGCCAGATGCTCTGTCTCGCCAGTTCCAGAAGAGCGATGATCCCACCCTGGAACCTGTGCCCATCCTCCCAAATCCCCTTATTGTGGCTGCCCTGACCTGGGATATTGAGAGTCAGGTGCAAGAGGCCCTCCGTGACCAACCCGGTCCCAGTTCATGCCCGGACGGCTGTCTCTTTGTCCCAGACAACTTGAGATCTCAGGTCATACAGTGGGCACACAACTCCCACCTTGCCTGCCACCCTGGCGTCCGTCGCACTTGCCATCTCATTGCCCAGCGCTTCTGGTGGTCGTCACTGGGAAAAGATGTCAAGGAGTTTATCAGAGCCTGTCCCACCTGCAACCAGAACAAATCCTCCAACCAGCCCCCTGCTGGATTGCTCCAGCCTCTGCCCGTGCCCACTCGACCCTGGTCCCATATTGCCTTAGACTTTGTCACAGGCCTGCCGCCCTCTGAGGGTATGACGGTCGTTCTTACGGTAGTTGACCGTTTTAGTAAAATGGCACATTTTATCCCTCTCCCGAAACTACCATCTGCAAGGGAGACTGCCCAGGTTGTCCTGGATAATGTGTTCCGTTTACACGGGCTACCTATGGACATTGTCTCTGACAGAGGGCCACAGTTCACTTCCACTTTTTGGAGAGAATTCTCCAACCTCTTGGGGGCCACTGTCAGTCTCTCCTCTGGTTTCCATCCCCAGTCCAATGGCCAGTCTGAGCGCGCTAACCAGGAGCTAGAAAAGGCCCTTCGGTGCATGGCTTCTGGTAAACCTCAGTCTTGGGCACAGCAATTGACGTGGGTGGAATATGCCCATAACTCCCTCACCTGCTCAGCTACTGGAATGTCGCCGTTCCAGTGTGTGTATGGCTACCAGCCTCCACTGTTTCCCAGCCAGGAAGCAGAGATTTCCTGTCCATCTGCACTTGCCTGTGCTCGACGGTGCCGCCGAACCTGGGCACAAGCCCGTGCGACCCTTCTCAGGTCAGTCACCAGCTATGCCACCGGGGCGAACCGTCGGAGGATACCGGCACCCACTTACCAGATTGGCCAAAAGGTGTGGTTGTCCACCAAAGACCTGCCACTGCGAGTAGACTCTCGCAAGCTAGCTCCACGTTTCCTTGGTCCTTTCCCAGTCCAGAGGGTCATCAGTCCCACTGCAGTACGGCTCCAGTTGCCGAGGTCCATGAAGGTGCATCCCACCTTCCATGTTTCAAAGATCAAACCAGTACATGAAAGCCCATTGGTTCCTCCAACTCCACCTCCTCCTCTCCCTCGCCTCATTGATGGTGGGCCGGTTTACACCGTTCGACGCCTGCTTCGGTCCAGACGGAGAGGTAGAGGCATCCAGTACCTCGTTGACTGGGAGGGATATGGACCGGAGGAGAGGACCTGGATTCCAACCCGTCAGATAGTGGACCGGACACTCATTGCTGACTTCCATCGGCAGCATCCAGACCAGCCGTCTGCCCGTCGGGGCCGGCCAAGGCGACCTCGTCTCTCCGTCTGCCCTTCTTCTGACAAAGGCGCAGCCGCATCCGCTGGGGGTTGCTCTCCAGTCCTCTCTGAGGACGTTGCTATGGACTCGGATCATTCGGAGGAGTTTTAGCCATCCTCCTGCTCCCCCTCCACCCGCCCGGTTTGGTTTTTTTTTTTTTTTTTTTTTTTTGTTTTTTTTTTGTTTTTGTTTTTGTTTTTGGGGACTTCTGGGGCCGTCCCTTAGAGGGGGGGTTCTGTCATGGACTCTCTCTCTGTTCCCTGCTCTCTATCCTGTCTAATTTTCCACACCTGTGCTCCCTCATTAACCTGCCAGCTGCAATGCATTCTCTCCCATCAACCTCTGTATATAAACCCCAGTCTTCCAGTCCACCCTTGTCAGAACGTCAGCAAACCCATGCCTGTTACCTGTCTGAACCTTCACGTCTCTGACTCCAACCCGAAGATCCTGAACCTGTTTGACTACGCCTCTGATCTCCAGTCCCGGTAAACTCAACCTGCCTTTCTGTTCTCTGACCAAGATTTTTGCCTATTCCTTAATGGTACTTCTGCCTGGCTTTCACCCCTCCTGCTGTTGTGTGTGTGTGTGTGTCCCCCAGGACTTCCAGAATCGTGGCGAGTGAGCTTCATCCATCAACCCCAGACACCAGCTTGACCAGACGCCACTCGGCCACCGGGGAACACACACACACCCACCCCCGTGACACCAACACCCCTGACCTTGGCTTCTCACCAAAGCTAAGCAGGGTCAGGCCCGGTCAGTATCTGGAGGGGAGACCACTCCACACTTTGATCACCAAACCTTGTTTGACTGCCACAACCAAAACCTTCAATAAACTGTGTTAAATCGTGAAGCTTTTGTGGTCCAAATTCTGTCTGGCTCCTGACAACAATAAACCAAAACCATCTACTGGTATAAACTGATTAATACCCAATGATCCACTAATCTTATCAATACATGTAAATAATTATGTAAAATGTAGTTTATCTTTTGATAGTAATTAGATGATAATTAGGTGACACTTAGTTTATGTTGTAGTTGTATGTAATTATTGATATATTGTAGATGCTACATTGGAACGGCCGGACAGACAGGGGGCGGGACTAAGGTCCGGACGTTCTACGCAGCTGCATATTTCGTTGCTATGGTTTGAAATATGACACTCAGATGCAGCACAGTTAAAAAGCTGAATCGGGTGCGTTTCTTCTTCTTCTTTTATTTATTTATTTTTTTTCTTTCATGTGGAGTGTTTTGAAAAATCTAAGCACCATATACAGTTTCCTGTGCACCACCGAAACTAGACAGAGAGGAAGGCCATGGTGATGCAAAGTGACATTGGAATAAAAAAATGACAGTGAAATAAGGCTTCAAACACTTGCAGCAGGTTTGTTTTTAACAAGTTAAATATGTTCCATAATGTCCAGTCTGTTATATTTAAGAACCTCTGTTGAATTATATTGTACATTCTTTTATACAGGCTGTGGCTCGGTTGGGAGAGCGGGTCATCCATTGATCAAAAGGTTGGCAGATTGTGTCCCAGCTCTGGCACATGTCGAAGTGTCCTTGGGCAAGGCACTGGACCCAGTAGGACTGAAAGAACCTTAGAAACCTACTGGTGTATGAGTGAATGTGAGGCTAATGTAAAAGGCTTTGCGCACCATGAAGGTGGAATGAACTATAGAAGTGCAGTCCATTTACACACTCATAAATGAACGGTAAATGCTTTTGATTCCATGAACATTGCACACACCATTTTTGTACATTACATTCATCTTTACCTTTGTTATACAGTCTACTAAAAAAATTATAAACTTAGACCTAGAGTGGTCTGTCTATATTTTGCCAGATCTTTCATCTTTCAAAAGCGTGTTCAAAAAGAGTGTTGAAATCGCATCGAACATCCTGAGGAGAACGTCCTGAGCACCGTCCGTCCGTCTGTTCCAATCTAGCATCTACCTTCATATATTTAGTTGAAAAAGTCACTATTTCCTATTTTTTTTACCTTTGAATCTACTCTGAGCTTTTATAAATACTTACATAATCAGTAAATTAAACATAGAAATGGCCTGATGTTCACAGAAAAATAACATGCAAAGGATAATTATAATAAATGGTAATAAATCACTTGGGAAAGACAAGAACACAATATTTGGAAGTGGTGATGAACATAGTTGTGGGTCTTTAAGGGTTAATATATGAATGAAAGTGCTCGTCATCCTTTTCCTCTCTCTGTTGAATTGATTTTGTGGATATATGAGCTGTCACCTCACTTAATTTTATCATATTTCTAATTATTTGCCTTGTCTCTGATGCTGTCTTCTGTCTCTTTGTCTTAAATTCCTGACTCCAGAATAATTAATGGGTAATAATTGTCCTTTCTTTACCTCCCGTCTCCTCCACATTGACCTGTTTTACCTCTGCTCATGACTGCTTTTGGTGTTTGTTTTTGCTTGTGTGGAAACTGTGTGTGTGAAGATAACCCAGTTTTTTACTGTCATGCCAGAGCAGCTAATGAGCTGTACAACATTCACTACTGAAACATGTTTATGTGCATGGGCGTGATTGCATGTGTCTATTGTTGTTTGTGTTTGCATGGCCATTAGTGATTATCCTGTTACCAAGGTGCCAGCGAGGAGTTCAGTCTTGTGTTCATACCCCGCCCCCTGAACTGAGGGGGGATTGTGTTTGAATCGGTTTGTTTATTTGACTGTAAACACGTTTACACAAAAACTACTGGACCAATTTCCATGACATTTTCAGGAAAGGTGCAAGGTGGTCCAGAATAGATCCAATTAAACTTCTCTTATTCTTATTTCCTTTACAAAAGATAGGACAAATCAGCAGTGCCTGACACCACTTGTTTGTGTTGTTTGGAAGCAGCTTAATGGAAAGTTTACTAGACCAATTTTCAGAAAAGGTGTGAGGTGGTCCAGAAGAGATCTCATTACATTTTGATGAATGTAGGTCAAAGGTCACAGTCACCAAAATGTGTTTTCGCACGTTTTGAAATAGGGGAAAATCAGGAAAAATGTGTGCAAGGGGACAGGGCTTGTTGTGTATGGTGTGTGTGTGTTTTTTTTTTTTTGGGGGGGGTAAAATAAGTAAATAAATAATTAAGCATCATCTTAGCAATAAGATTATTACAACCTGCCTTATCGCGATAACAATATTTTTGCAATATATTATGCACACACTTCAAATGCAATTTGTAACAAAAAGACTGTTACCCCCCTCAACTCACCCTGAACCAAATAAAACTAGAAAAGCACTCTGAGAGCTCAAACCTCCGCCAAGACAGACCTCCCCCCTTCGAATGAAGAGAGGGGGGAGTTTACTCCTCTATAACCTCCCTATAACTATATAATAAGTAGTATAACTAACCAGGGAGGTTATATTTTTGCCAGAGTTTGTGACATTTTAAATTGCAGTAAAAGGAGAATCAATTTCAAAGTGATCCAGAATCCAGGATCTCCTCTAGATCACCACCAAAATGTAATCATTTGTTCCTTGTGACACTCCCGACCCATCCTGAACCCCCCCCCCCCCCCCCCCCCCCCCCCGTAAATTTCATCAAGATACGTCCATAACTTTTCGCATTTTCTTGCTAACTAACAGACAGACGAACAAACTGGCAAAAACATAACCTCCTTGGCGGACCTCTCTTCATTCAAAGGGGGGAGGTCTGCGCTCTCGGAGTGATTTTCTCATTTGTGCTGTTTTTCATGTCAGGTAGTGCAATGTACTGTACGTGCTTGTATTGTGTGTGTCACAGTTTGGTACCATCATTCGTGGAGCGAAATAAAGATAACAAAAGTCATCCAGGCTCTTCATTGATGGTTTAGCTCAGTGTTTTGACCTAGTGCCCCCCCATCACCACCAAAATGTAATCATTTACAGATCCCCCCATTACCAACCTACCCTGTAAATTTCATCAAGACCCCACCATAACTTTTTTGACTTACCTTGCTAACTAACAGACAGACAATATCTAGCAAAAACATAACCTACTTGGTGGAGGTAATAAAATGTCATCAATCTCATCTGCATATCTATTAAATCACTCAACAACAATTAATTTTACAAAAAAGAAAAATACACACAAAATCATAAATGTAATTATAATAATAATAATACATTTCATTTTTAGGGCCAAAAGCCCTTATTTTATTTATAAAGCACCTTTCATACAAAAACTGTAGCCCAAAGTGCTTCACATTGATTAAAAATTTAAATACAATTTTAAGACAAGGGTGAAATAAGACATGTTTGATTGCACAAAATTATAAAATTACAAGGACAAGATAAACTGATTATACATACATTATAAAATTTCAATATATAATGTACAAAAAATTTACAAAATGTACAAAAATGTAATACCGCAAAAATGTCAAAGGTTTCTAGAATATCTGTGGTATTACATCTTTACCACTGATCCCATAAACTGAACTCAATTGTAAATTAATATAATGGACGATGTACCATCCTTTAGTGAGTCATATCGTAATGTAAAACTGTTATCAGTGTTCTCCTGAATGAACATAGGAATGGTGTGATGATCCAGTGATCACATGCCCTTTTGGTTCTATATAACCTCATACATTATTAAAGACATGGGATCCCAGTTGGACTGAGCTCTTAGTGTTATTCCTCTGCTTTTCTGCTTAAGCCATAAACATAAAGAGCAATGTGAAACTAGAGAAGTTAATAAAAGTTTAACCTGGTCATAAAGTCCATCCATAAAATTATGTACTTTTCACTTTAGATTCAGTTGTTTCTTCGTACACACCTATGAACTATGACATAGTGCTGCCAGATATGAAAAAATAAAGAGAACAACAAACATATATGTCAAATTTACATGAAATAATGCAGATATTTTAAATGTTATGCCAAACAGATAACACCCACAAATAATGTACTGTAAAAACAGAGTGAAGTTCAAACATTCTTTCTACACTATTAATAGTCGCTTTATTCAACTTAGCTTTGGACTCAACTCAAGATGTTTTTGAATTTGTAAAACTTTTGCCAAGTTCTCATCTGTTTTTAAGTACTACTTCCTCTTCTTTATAGGATTAGACTGCATCCATCAGCTCCATATAATCATATTAGACTTCTGTTGTAGTACAGTATATTTTTTTAATCAAGTCTGTGCTGAGATTAAACTTGCAGACATGCTTGTATTAAATCAGAACAGTGGTTACAGTGGCATGGATAGGTTTGGGTACCCCTTAGTACTTAGTAATCAATATATGACTTTGTCTTTTATATTTTATACCTAATGGAAAGAAAACATTTAAGTTTCTGTTTAAATGATTTTTATTGGTCCAACAGAAACCTTTTTGATAACACTTTCTAATACCTACACACAATTCACTATGTATTAACCATTTATTACCTATTTGATGTTTGTTCATTATGTATTAACCATTTGTTGCCTATTTGGTAATGGTTTATTCATATACAATTCATCATAAACAATTATTTGCTATGAACTACAAAGCATTTGTAGCTGTGTGAATAAGTGTTTCATGATAAATGATGTATAATCAATACATTAATAAACATTAACAAATAGGTAACAAATGGTTAATACATCATGAACAAACCATTTACACGTGGTTAACAAATGGTTAAATGGTGTGTAGGCATTATAAAGTGTTACTACATTTTTATGTGCATTTAAACAAAAAAAGGCATGTGCCTACATTTGGGCACCTTAAATAAATAATTCCATTAATATTTAGTAAACCCTCCTTTGTGGCACTAACAGTCTGTAAATGTGTCCTATAGCCACAGACCAGTCCCTGAGGTCTAGCTGGTGGCAGTTTGGCTTATTCCTTCATATAGAACACCTCCATTTCAGCCTGGGCTTTTTTTGGGTTGCGTGTCTAGACAGCCTGCTTCAAATCAATGCATATATTTCCAATGATATTAAGGCCTGGGGACTGGGATGGTCATTCCAGAACATTGTATTTGTGCTTCTGCATGAATTACTTGGTGGATTTTGAACAGTGCTTTGGATCATTGTTCCACTGAAAAATCCAACCCTGGTGCAGCTTCAACTTTGTGACTGATTCCTGAACATTTATTATCAAGAATTTGAGAGAAATTCATGCAGCCCTCAATTTTAACAAGGTTTCCAGTACCTGTGCTAGCCATGCAGCTCCAGAACATCAAGGACCACCACCAAATTTCACTCATACTTGTCGTCTTCCGCTTATTCGGGTCCAAATCCTGGGGGCAGCAGCCTCAGCAAAGCAGCCCAGACTTCTCTCTCCCCATCAAATTCTGAAACCCTGGTCATAGAGAACCACTATCCTGCATGTTTTAGACGTTTCCCTCTTCCAGCACACCTGACAGTGGTTATCAGTCTTCTGCAGAGCTTGATGACAGGCTGATCATGTGAATCAGGTGTGTTTGAAGAGGGATACATCTAAAACATGCAGGATAGTGGCTCTCTCGGACCAGGATTGCAGACTGCTGCACCAGTTCCTCCAGGGGAATCCCGAGGCGTTCCCAGGCCAGCTGAGACATATGATCCCTCCAGCATGTCCTGGGTTGACCCTGAGGTCTCCTCCTGGATGGACATGCCCAGACCACCTGACCAGGGAGGCATCCTCACGAGATGCCTGAGCCACCTTGACTGCCTCCTTTCAACATTGAGAAGCAGTGGCTCTACTCCGCGTCCCTCCCAGATGTCCAAGCTCCTCACCCTATCTCTAAGGCCACCCTGTAAAGGAAACTCATTTTGGCTGCTTGTACCCACGACCAAAGCTCATGACCATAGGTGAGGGTCGGAACATAGATTGACCAGAAAATTGTGAACTTTACCTTCCAGCTTCACCACAATGGGCTAGTTTAGCACCCACATTACAGCAGATGCCGACCCAATCCACCTGTCAACATGTTCCGTTCTTCCCTCACTTGTGAATAAGATCTGTGGTACTTGAATTCCTCCATCTGAGGCAGGTTTTCAACAAGCTTTTCCTAGTGCAAAGTGTGCTGGACTGTAGAGTGATGAACAACTACTCCATTTGCAGCCACATGTTCTTGCAGTTCTTTGGAGGTGGTCTGTTACCATTTTCACAATCAGGTGTAACAGTTGGTCTGGTGCAGTATATGTTCCTGTAGGGATTACAAAAAGTCAGAACAGCTTGGTCATGTTTGTTCATTTGAATATTTACATATTTAACTTCCACCAAGGACCACTGTTATTGTTAGTGTAATAAACATACCTGTAATGAAGACTCAGTACAGAAGGACCCACACACTTAGATTGACGAAGTTTATTGAAAGACAGAATGAATGTAGATGGCCGAATCTGCAATGGCGAAGGATCAAACCAGCAACTAAGGGGGCAGGACAAAAGACAGGTCACTAGACAGGCAGAGATCAACACCAAAAATCCAGCAAAGTTAAATAAATTCCAAAAAGTGTTACCAGCACGCAGGCGAAGGTCAAACCAGGAGATCAGTCCAAGCAACGGGATCCAGCAGAGCATAGGAAGTTTCATGGTCTGGTAATATGAAGCAGAATCAAACAACCAAAACTAGCAGGGGACAGACAGAATACCAACAGCCAAAAACGATCATACACAGAGTACACAGAGACAGGGAGTTAAGACGCTTATTTGACGCGGACAAAAGGCAGACAAACTAGCAAGGGGAAGGGACAGGTGGACACAATCACATTGATTACACCAGTGACAGGAAGCAAAACTAGATAACGTGAACACATACTCACATACGAAAATAAAAGCCCTGGACACCAACAAAGACCGAAACAAAACAAAAGCATAAAGAGACGGACAAAAACTCACATAAAAATAATAAAGTCCAGATTTATCACAATACCATTTACAGGTAAATAAATTAATCTCCTACAATAGGTGTAAAGATGGATTTAATTTGTATTTCAAAAAACAAATGTCAAGACACAAAGAATGAGAGTGAAACCAAGGCAGTAATATGACCTGACTAATCTTTTCTCTTCCCTGTGTGGGTTTCAGGTGTTGAACAAGATACTTTGACAGACTAACAAAAGACAGAGGATTTATGCTTACATTTGGTTTTAGGGCAGGAATAGAGAATGCAGCAGTTTCTGTATCATTCCCTTCAACATTATTTATAGTTCCTTGAGTTGTCTCACCAGGAAGCTAAAACTCACAGCGGAGGATGTAGATGGTAACAAATACAATAGCTGTTGACCCTTTATTGAGTCAGTCTCACTCCTGTGTATAAACCAACAAGCCGCCTGAAGACAAAAGGCGACCGAGCCTTTTCTGTAGCAGGTCAGAGACTCTGGAACTCTCTGTCCCAACATGTGAACAGTCAATTTAACACTGTAAGTCTCTTTTAAATACAAACCTTTTTACTGGATATTGATACACGTGCGTGGCTGTGTATCTAAAAAAACTAGGTCAAAGGTCAGTGCTCACCTTGAGTCCATGTCACTGAACTCTACAAACCAAGCCAGAAATCTGGGTGTAATTATTGACTCAGACTGAAAACATTACTGTTCACTGGAGCTGTTACTGAGATTCCCAATTGTTTTTTAATTAAATGTTTTATGTCTCTTTTAATGCATTTTAATCATTTTAATTTTCTTATATATTTTATGTAAAGCACCTTGAATTGTCCTGTACACGAAATGTGTTATACAAATAAATTTGCCTTACCTTATTATAATTTTACTAGTTTTACTTATTTTAAGCACTTAACCAAAATTGACTTTGTCTAAAGAAAATAGATTTTTTTTTATTGTGCATCTATGTAGTAACTTACCATTAACTGGATAATTATAATAACAGCCCAAGTCTAGATGGCAGGATACATACATATATATATATATATATATATATATATATATATATATATATATATATATATATATATATGGTATATAATTCCATAGTTCATTAGCAACGACAATCCTTTTGAACTTGAAACCAATGTTTACTTACTTGTTGAAGAGACAGTCACTGGGTTAACCACATTCTCTACTATCGTAACTGTGTGTGTAATAGTCGGTAGTAGGCTAGTAACATATGTTTATTTATATACTAGTAGTATCTGTTTATTTATATACTGGTAGTATCTGTTTATTTATATACTAGTGGTATCTGTTTATTTATATACTAGTAGTATATGTTTATTTATATACTGGTAGTATCTGTTTATTTATATACTGGTAGTATCTGTTTATTTATATACTGGTAGTATCTGTTTATTTATATACTGGTAGTATCTGTTTATTTATATACTAGTAGTATCTGTTTATTTATATACTGGTAGTATCTGTTTATTTATATACTAGTAGTATCTGTTTATTTATATACTAGTAGTATCTGTTGTGGAGTAACTTCTGTTGTGCTGTGGTTATTTGTTGTGGTCTTACCGGGCCACCATAACCCATACATGCAAAAAAAAAAAAAAAAAAAAAAAGACAAAGAAAAGAGGGGATGAAGCGAGGGGCAGAAGGACAACCACTTCCAGGGCTGAGCTGTTTTGAATTCACAGTACAGACACTTTCCCACAAACATTACTCATCGTAGGTCATGAGGTCATTTGCACCATTCAGTCGAGAAGAGAGAGAAAAGAAAGAAAAATGAATAAAACTACAAAAGCACTCAGAGAGCACATATATGACCGTCAGGGTGGAGCTGTATATTTCATGAATCTATTATAATCAAGTAAAGATGTATTTTGTTACATATGTGCACTGGATATGTTTTCTTCCATTTTCCTGAGCAATTTCTAGTGGTAAATATATTTTTTTCGATTTCCAAACTTTTTCTATTGCACTGTACCATTGGAATATGGTTCTTTTGGTCGTTTCCGTAGCCTTGGTTCATAGGACTTGAGTGATTTATATAAAAACAATTACAATATGTTGAAAATGGAGATAAGTCAGGATTTAAATAGATGGAAATTAATTCCTGATGGAATATATAGTAGGGTGGAGATTATTAAAATGATGGCGCTCCCATCAATACTCAATAAATTACCACTAAGATTTTTCACCAGTTGCTAACTCAACCAAAACCAGATGGAGGTTTAGGGTTTCCACCAATTTTTATCAGTAATGAAGGATTAATATCAACAAAGAAATGTCAAACGGGCAAATTGGAACCTTACCATTTCTTAGAAGAGAGACAGTATTTACAGATATTTTGTATTGGAAACACAATAAGGCCAAACAAAATAATACGTGTGGTTCTGGTCACCCGACCGTCCAATTTTTTTACGACGAAAATGCCGACTATGTAGACATTTTATCAGTTTGTCAAAATAAATTAAACATAATGAACCGGCCGACGGCCAACTACCGACTCTTATCTTCGAAATTCCCAATGACTGATGATGAGAGAATTTATTTCTCCGTATTTAGTCCGTATTCATGTTTACCAACATCTGTCACCTGTCTGACTACCGTGATTTATGACTAGCGACAAATGACGAGCCATATACATCGTGTCCATGTCCATCAAAACAACCCTCAATGCATGTGATTGCTGCGCGAGTTTTGATTGGCTGTTCGCCTCTGATGAATCAGAGTACATCGTCTGTTAATTTCCCACTCACTTCACACTTCGTTTGTTTCAAAAACACCACCGTTTCTTTATTAATTGGGAAGATCGTTTCATATCTTTATGGAGCATCTCTTGGTCACAAAGACTTGTGTGCCTGGTGTGGGGAACCAAATGCAAATCCACTTCCAGAGCTAAAAAAGAAATTTAAAACTGTACTCCCGCTCTGTCAAGATTGGGAGAGGAATGGCAAGAAGCCAGAAACAAAACAGCAGTATGGCAAGAGGAAATAAGTTGAACAGTAAATTGATAGCTGTATATGTCCACTAAAGCCTTCAATATTGGGGCCTTTATTTCACTGAAATAATATTTAGATGTGGATAGAATTTACATTTGTAGTTAAACTGTATTTTTGTTGAAAAAAAATCAATAAAAGACAAAATGTTGATGTCAAATCAGATTTTATTGCATTACAATCATCTAAAATTCATTTATGCCCTCTTAAAACATTCTGTAAATGTACATGTACATGGCAAATCTGAGGCAATGTGTTGATTTTCTAACTGCTGGAAAGCATAACTGATATTAAATCTTAATTTTTGGAGCTTCTTTTTAGAAGACTTGTATATAAAATTGTAAATAAAATAAAATATGGATGACCGACCTACCTACCCAATTTTTCCTATCCATGTGATGGGAACCACATATATTATTCTGTTTGGCCTAATGAATTAGAGATATGTAATGACTTAAAAATTCAAAGTGACAAAGTGAGGTCAACACAAATGAGATCTGAAAGCACAAAAGAATAATATTCTAGACCCTTTGGTAAAAACAGGATTCATTTTATATGCACAATATTTTGAAAAAAATATATAGTGCATCCATGTCAAACCTTGACAAATACAGCAAAAACAGTATTTTTTAATATTAACAGGTAAGAAGTTATATCCAACCAAATACTGTCATGACCTCTGCTCCAGTGACCTTTCCCCCAGTACTCTCCCCACTCACCTGGTCCCGCACTGCGCAGCTGCAAGCCGTTCCTCATCTGTTGCTATATAAGCAGTAAGGCTTGCAGTTGCCAGTGTGGGACCATTCATCAATTTCACCTCCATAACCCGGACACTTTGACCATCTCCTCAGTCACCATAACCCGGACCTTCATCATCACCACGGACTCTGGCCGTTGGTTCCCAGGTTTTGTCTCTGTCTTGTCTTTATGTTTCTTAGTTTTGTTATTAAATTATTTTTCCCTTCAGCACTGTGCAATGGAGTCCTCCTTCACCTCACCCCGATCCTGACAGAATGGTCCCGCCCTGGCAACTGCAAGCCTTACTGCTTAAATAGCAACAGATGAGGAATGGCTTGGAGCTGCGCAGTGCGGGGCCAGGTGAGTGGGGAGAGTACTGGGGGAAAGGTCACTGGAGCAGAGGTCATGACAAATACTGAAAAGGAAATTAATGACATTTTAGCTTTTTTTGTTTCGACAATAGAGATAGAAGTGGTGGACTTTCAGAATAAAGAATGTATAATGCAAAAGGAAAATGGGAAGAAGAACTAAGTCTAAAAATGTCAGATGTTGCTTGGAAAGAATCATGGAAAGAAAACTTTAAAACAACACAGTCTAAATATTGGAAAGTTTGGATGGAAAGTAAGTCAGAGATTCTTTCTTTTCCCTCGACAATGTACACATAACCAAGGAGATGTGACAAAATATTGGAGAGGATGTGGAGACGAAAAATCTAATCACACACATATATATTTTGCATTTTATATCATAAAATAATTTTGGGAAGAAGTGAGTGAGGCGAGTTTTTACGTATATTTTTGATGTCAAAGAAACTCTTCCACTCGTACATTTTTTAGGGATGAACATAGCAGTTAAAATAAAAGCAAAGTCTAACGAGTCTAACTGCACTAAATCAACCATTCATTATTCAGAGAGAACCCACACAGACCCACAGGAAGAAAATATAAGCTTCACCCAGAAAGCCCCCCCCCCAACCCCCACTGGTCGTCAGTCAGAACCTTGTTGCTGTCAGGTGACATTGCGAACCACTGCTTCAGCTACGTAACCCTTAGAGGTGATCCTGGTGAAACCTTAATCCTGAAATGTATCCGCCAGATCCTCCTGAATATTTAACTGTGTAAAAACTACAGCAGTTTTGTATCTTTAACAGCACTCTGCATACATGAATGCTGTTCAGTAGTATGTTAGCTCAGTGTAAATACTAACACGAAAAACACTCACATTCAATATATGCAAAGTAGAGCTGCATAATATATTGTTTGAGCATCGACATCGCATGTCCTGCAATTATTTAAAAAATGTTTTTAATTGTTTTAATTTTAGGGATCTTTTTTTAGTTATTTATATATTATAAAAAATTTTAAATCAATATTTAAATGTATTTCTTTTTATGCATTTATTTATTATTTTTATATATTTGTCTTCTATAATTGTTTATTTATTTTTAATTGTTAATTTTATTTAATTATTTCGGCTACAAGAAGGATGATACTGTTCTGTGTCGACCGCTAATCTGACCATTGGCGTCGGGACCACACAGCTGTAAGAAATATCGCAGGGTTGAGAAAAAAAATCGCGATGTCACTTTTTTCGAATATTGTGCAGCCCTATTGCACAGTGTGTTTGGGTTTGCACTCTTACTATAAATCAAATGCCTGTCGCTTGGCCCCTTTTGTAGTTGACAGACTGCAGAGCTGTTGAAGCTCATTCTATTATTTTGTACCTTTTTACAGAATTAATTACATGCTATTACCAAAGAGACCCAGGCAGGCCAGATCTCCACCTGTGCTGAAAGCCTGTAATGACTGAGTACTGATGGATGGAACCCCAGTAGATACAGTGTACAGTGAGTCTGTGACTGTGGGAGGACTGACAAACCTGACACATCTGTCAAATCTATGTGTATGTGCATAGTATGTATATTTGTGTGTGTGTGTGTGTGTGTGTGTGTGTATGTATGTATGTATGTATGTATGTATATATATATATATATATATATATATATATATATATATATATATATATATGTGTGTGTGTGCATAGTAATGCCACTGCACCACCTTTAAATGTGTTTTTTTTTATATTTATCTTTTTAATTTTTGTATTGCATTTATGTTGAAACTTGCACTATATTGGGGAGAACCTCCAATTTCATTAAACATTTAAATATACAATGACAATAAAGGGCATTCTATTGTATTCTATTAAAAGGTGTGTTTGGTTGCATTGATAACAGGGACACACATATTGGCCTTGTTATTTAACCAAGAAGCAACAGAGTATCTGGCATTTATCTGTGTCTGTCTGTTTGTCTGTAAAAAGTTATGGATGGATTTGGCTGAAAATTTCAAAAAATGTTGATACTGCCACAAGAAACAACTGATTCAATTTTGGTGGAGATATATGGGGGGGAGGGTCAAGTGTGTGTTTCGTAGTCAAGATAAGTTCTGATAGATATACAGGTTTTTTTTCTTTTCTTCTTTAAATAAGATGTGTGTGTATATATATATATATAATTAATTTAAAATATTGTTGCACAGTTTATTGGGGGCAGTTTCTGTTTTTGTTGTGTATTCTGACAGCAGCAGGAAGGAACGCCCTGCGCTCCCTCTCTTTTACACATTTGTCTCGTCCTGTCACTGAAGGAACTCCTGAGTGCAGTCAGTGTATGTTTCAGAGGGTGGGGGTGTCCGGCTATGATGCAGGACATCTTGTCCATTAGCCTCCTCCACAGGTTCCAGAGGTCATTCCAGGACGGAGCTGACCTTCTTTATCAATTTGTCCCGTCTCTTCCTGTCAGCTGTTCTGATGCTGTTCCTCCAGTAGACACAGTAGAAAATGGCAGACCCCACAACAGTCATAGAAGGTCCTCAGGAGTTCTCTGTTGAGTCGCATCTTGTAATAATGGTGCATTTTGTAATAAACCTCCAAAATGTAGTAACTTTTTCATTTCATCTTGTAATAAACTGCCACATTTTTGTAATAATTTTGCCCCATTATATAATAAGTTTTTACATTTTGCAGCAGCAGGGGTGTGGTATTCAAACTCAATGAGCTGTTTGGGAAACATTCCAAGTGGTTTATGTCTTGGGTTAGGGTTAGGGGGTTATGACATTTTCTAGAGAATAAAAAAGTTGCTAGTGCATTTTGTTATAATCTTCTCAAAATGTAATAACTTATTACAAAATGCGGTAAAATTTATTACAAAATGCACCACAAAGAACCACAGTCTCCTGAGCACATAGTCTGCTTTGTCCTTTTTTTTATAAAGGGCATCAGTGTTAAGTGTCCAGTTTATTGTTGAGCTGAACACTTACTTACTGATTAGATGGAACCATGACAGGGTTTGTCAACCTTTGTTTTTTAACTAATCCTCACTAACAGTCAAATGACTACCCTATACCTGAAACTTAATTGTCTGATGGTGGTGTATCCTTTTATGTGTACATATATATATAGACCTGTGAAAGTGAGCTCCCCTCCCCTTATGACTGAGTACCTGCAGCCCTCCATAAACACATTTGCGATAGGGGGTACTGGATCCAGTCGTCATAACATCATTTATTCTATGTTAAGTAACAAAACAGACCTGAATGTGGATGATGTGTTGATGAAGCTGTGAGACAGTGAAAATCAGCTCCCCTCACCTTATTAATGCTGCCCCCAGCCCAGTTGAGAACCACTGGTACATTCCAATAGTAAATAACAGCTCAAGGAAAAAGCTTTTTTAAATTTGGCCATTTCTATAAATGTGTTCTGCTGTGAAATGACAAAGTAATGACATTGAATCCATTTGTGGAAGTGTATCCTTTTGGTCAGGTTAATTTCCTGCTCATTAATTGCTATTAAAGCTTTAAAATTTGAAAAGAAAATGAAAAGTTTCAGTTCTGCCAAGGAAACTAAGTCATTGTGACTGGATGACTGCAGGGTTATTGTTGGATAAAAAGAATCTAAAGTTAATCTGTGTTTTTGCATTAGGAACACACACATTCAACCATAATAAAGGCTCCAACCTTCTGTTTCTGTTAAAAAAATATAGACATTCCAGAGACGGCTTCTTTATTTTTAGCCACTTTTTTTTACCAATTCTTGTCACAGCTGTGACAGTAACTGACAATATGAATGGAGGGTAGAAACTTGACTTGGGATGGATTATGTAGGTGGCTGCATAGAACACAGTGTTTACATATTGTCAAACTCAGCACAGTGAACATTAAACGCACCCTGAAATCATCCTCTGGCTTTGAGCATAAACACTGTAAAATTTCACAAATGAATGAATGAAGCTTTTGTTTTTGCACTGAATAATTAGACTGACATTTGTCATCAATAATTACCTCATCGTCAACTAAAAGGTTAGGATTTTATGGAAATTTTTTACGAAATTAATAAATAAGAGGAACTATCACAGGATTGGGCTGAAGATCTTTTACTTCAGAAACAGTTGCTACATTTACATGATGCTTTTTAATTCCCAAATATTCATTCTAAATACAATAATTTAGAATTAAAACTATTTCTTTTGTGTTTACATGGAATGTTAATTCTGAATAAAGGTTAACATGGAAACAGGTGTATTCTGCTCTAGTTAATTGGGCTTTAAGAGCTGGAGATACAGAGGGTTCTGATTGGACAGAACAGCCACTTAACGTCTGGATGTCTACTGGAAGAAAACGATCACATCCACTTCCTGTTTTGCGTTCAGTTCAACTATCAACAGGAAAGGACAGATGTGATTTTTACATTTATTTTTGTGATACTTGAGCATGTGCAAAACAACTGGAATAATGTTAAAGCAGAGTTAGCTGTTCACATGGTAGAGGAATTTAACAAATTCGGAATTAAGATGACAATAAACCAGTGACATTATTCAGAATTAAGTTTAATTTGGAATTATCATTTTCAACTGGTAATACCAGACCTTTCTGTGTGGAGTTTACATGTTCTCCCTGTGTCCGCGTGGGTTTCCTCCAGGTACTCCAGTGTCCTGCCACCATCCAAACACATGCACTGTTAGGTTAATTAGTTAATCTAAATTGTCCATAGGTGTGAATGTGAGAGTGATTGTTTGTCTATATATGTTCAGCCCTGAGATGAACTGGAGACTCATACAGGGTGTACCCCACCGTCACCCATTGTAGCTGGATGAGGCCCCCAGCGACCCAAGTGAGGATAAAGCGGGTTCAGATGACAAGTGACGAGTGACTGCAGTAAGCTCGGCACTTGCTGCTGTGCCTCGCGACAATGCGTAAATTGCTACGTATGCACCCAGTTCCATACGCGACCATTACAAACATGTACCTGTCAAATTTACAGCAAAAAGCTCTGGCTTTGTTGCTAATAAAGAGGAGGAGCGGCACGCAGAGCTGTGCGCCCTTGCGCCCGTGTTAACCCACTACCCACTGCCTGTGCGTCAGTGTGGAAAAGTGTTAGAACTCCATGACGAATGAGGGTCAAAGTTACACTATGTACAAGTGTACAGTACATACATATTTACGTATAGTATGTACAGTACAGTAGTAACTTTCATTTTCTTTCATACTCAGAGACGAACATTTTACGTAAAGACACTTCGTAACTTGGATTATTCATTAGTTGGGTCTTTTGTAAATTGAGGTATTACTGTATTAGCTCCTGAGCTCAGTTCTTCTCAAAGCGTATCTTCCTGTGGGTGGGGCTTCAGCCCCAGTGGGCGTGGCATACGATATTGAGAAACATCAATGTGGTGCGTTTCTGACTCACTCACTTCTCTGTGTATTTCCTATGAATGAAAAATGCAGGGAAGGGAGGTTGAATATCACCTTCACGTTCTGCATGTGTGTAGAACTCACTGTAAAATACCATGTTTTTAAAAACTGCAAGAAAAAGTGGTTTCTTGTGGGAGGTGACCTTTAAGACAGAGGGAGATTTCAACACAATATCTTTCCATTTTTATGTAAATTCCTATGAGCATGAACACAATGCTACTTCTGTAATTACAGTTTAGAATAATTGTTATAGCTCATCTGTGATCTTAATGGTGTGTGAATCAATATATGTGTAATTTGTACAAACACAGATATGTAGTGTGAGGGTCTTGTTTAGATAATCATAAAAATCTGACAACTGGGAATAATGTAGATAATTATAATAAACAGATTTACATGCACTTAAGAAATATGATCATGAGAAATCCTGGTATAGATGCTCGATTTCATTATTGGATTTCTGTACTTCCTGTCATTGTCTTTTGCTCATGTTTGACTCTGTAGCTTCTGTTTTTTATGATTTAAATAGTTTTAACAAATGTGCTGATGTAAAAGAATGAAATAAATCACATTAACCTAAAGACAAATGAGTATTGAGGAAATTATATTCATAATCAAATTATTGCTCTTATCTGATACAAAAGAATAATATATTTTACTGTTTACATGATCACTTGAATAATCTGACCCCCCCCCCAAAATAAAAAAGATAATGATCAGAATATTAGTGTGCATTTAGTGTGTATGTCATGGGCTAAGGACCTGTTTATACTATTAGTATTTTTTAAAACGCAGACATTTGCCTTTGTTTGTGCCTTTTGTTTTTCCTCTGAAAATGCATCTTTATAAAAACTGTGGCAAAAGTGAAGCTTTTAAAAAACTTTGTGTGTTTGTGTATAAAGGGACCAAAACAGACTTTTAGGCTAATTTAATTTTAGGCCACAGAGATGGCCTAAAATTACACTCTGAATAACAGCATTTCTTTTATTAAGAGCTATATTTACAAGTTTGCTTTTCAAAATAAAGCTGATCCATGTCATAGACCAGCAGAGATGCATCAGGGTTCAGAGGGCAGCAATTGTGCTTCTTCTTGTGACTGATCAAGAGCGTGTGCATACCGACATATTCCACACAAACCACTTTGCTTCACTTTCTTCTGTGGAATGGAACAGGAAGTAGGCTTCTGATTGGCTTGTGTGGAGATGTCATTGGTCTAACACTGTCACAAACAGGCGTGGTTTAACAGCTCTTCACAGCGTATTTATGCAGATGAATCAATATAAATGTAAATTTGCAAAATGCCACTTTTTTTTTTAAACAGACCTTAAAAAATATGCATTTCAAAAATACCTGGGTTGGTGTAAACATAATCTAAGGCTGCACTGTTGATGGTAATGAAAGTTTTGTGTATAAATGTAAAATATTCATTGAAGGACTTGATGAAATTGATAAATGCATGACAGCTGTCTGTAAGCAGGGATATAATAGGGGTGAACTGTCACAACCTGCCATAACCTTTCCCCCAGTTACACTCCAGTCACACCTGGCCCGCACCGTGCAGCTGCACGTCATTGCTGATCTGCAGCTATTTAAGCAGTGAGGCTTGGAGTTTCTGGTGTGGGATCATTCAATTTGTCACCTCCATAACCCAGACAATTCATTACCACCATGGACTCTGACTGATCATTCCCCAGGTTTAGTTTTCTGTCTGTCTATGTTGTGTTTTGCTTCTGTTTCTATTTAATCTGTTCTCCCTTCAACACCTGGCATATGAGTCCTTCCTTTTCACCTCACCCGGATTATGACATGAACCTGCCTTTGGCATTGCGGTACAAGCACTCATAATAGTAAATTCAAGGGAAAAACAAACATTTCTTATCTTATGCAAATGTGCTACAAGAGACACAGGGGGGGGGGTATTGATAAGTAAATTAGGCTCAAATGGAAAACATTTGCCTGTTTATATGAGAATTTTTATTCCTGATTATTTCCTAATAAAGATTATTTCCACTTTAAGATGACCATGTAAACACCTAATTGTAGTTGAAAATCTCATCTCGTCTCGTCATCTGAACCCTCTGTACCCTCACTAGGGTCAAGGGGGTCACTGGGGGCCTAATCCAGCTACAATTGGTACACCCTGTTTGAGTCTCCAGTTCATCTCAGGGCTGAACATATATAGACAAACAATCAGTCTCACATTCACACCTATGGACAATTTAGATTAACCAATTAACCTATCAGTGGTTAGATGGTGGGAGGAAACGGGAGTACCTGGAGAAAACCCATGCGGACACAGGGAGAACATGCAAACTCCACAGAAAGGTCTGGTGTGGGATTTGAACCAGGGTCCTTCTCGCTTTGAAGCACGAGTGCTAACCACTGCACCACCCCTTACTGTGGTCAGTGTTGTTAATTTTATTTTATGTAAATTTTTAAAGGGTTTATGGGGTAGTATAGGGGGCCTTGGAAGGAATCAGGCCTTTTACATATAAAATGCAGCTCTACTAATGAAATAATCACGTTACGAAACCACTTCTGGAACAAATTAATTTCATAAATTGAGGTACAACTGTACTGAATTTAAACCATGGCAGAACAAGCTCACTCGTGTTTTATTTGTGGTAATATCATCTCCATCATACACCTTTGATCAATAAAAGAGATGTAAGGAAGAAATATGTGGAATTAATCTTTAGAACATCAAAACCAGTGATGGATCCAAGACGTTAGTTGTGTGTTGTAAACATTTTCAGGATAGTGACTTTTAAACTTGGCTGACTATAGTAGTGGTTTTTCATATAAGTTGTTTTTAATACATGGATCAGGTAGTAATTGAAATGGGAACTTTTCTATTCAATGGATTTAAAAAAAAAAAAAAAATAGCATGTTTATAGCATAATTTCCATGGTAGCCCATGTTCTGGGCAGAGTCATGGCTATCACAGTCAAATTAGATAGACAGGTGTGTTGGTTTAGAATATTTAGGCCCTTTGTTTTGTCTTTTAATGATGGTAATGTTATCAGAAGTCCAAGCCCTAAATGAGAATAGCATTAGCAGGTTAGGTTAACCACATTTAGCAGGATGCTAACTCTGTCACGAAGTTAAAAATAAAACATCAAACAGGACTGTGATGAATGTTGATATTGTCAAGAAACAAATCTACATTTTACAACCTTTCAACAGATTATTACTGACGCATATATATGACCATTTTGAAACACTTATTGATAAACAAAGAGGAATCAGTTGTTGTTAGTCTTATGGTACTTCTCCATGCTCTTCTGATTCAGGATCAAAAATATAAGGTAGATGTCTCCAGTCCTGCTCCCACAGAGGTGGGTAATTCCAGGTCCATCAAATCAAAGTCCTGCCATGTATTAGTTCAAACCTGTTTATTGAACCAGCCCATTTTGTTGAACCCAAAGCCTAATCCAGGTAAATGGGTTAATTAGTGGAAACACCTGTGTTCAGTGAACAGGTTTGAACCAATACATGGTTGGACTTTGATTTGATGAACCTGGAATTACACACCACTGTTGTGTCCCGCTCCCACAAAGAATTATAATTTTCAGTCCCGCACCTGCTCTTGCTCCCACTCTCACCGCAAGTCCTGCAGGATTCAGACGTTAGTTGAAATGTGGCGTACAGAAGACTGCTTGCCTGCTGTAGCTCGGGGGCGTGAGTTCTTTTGATTGAGGCTCAGCTCAGCTCGTGGATGGCGTGAGGCCAGTAACGGCCATGTTGCACCGGGGTCCGGTCTTCTCGGAGTTTGGGAATGCAGCAGCGGGTGGTAAACTAACGCTAAATACTGTAGTAGTCTACCTTAAGGGAGTCCATCACTGTCCGTCTGGGGGATTCAACCTTGACGTGTCGCAGGGTCGGCCGCTCTGTGCTGGGAGGATCCCCTCACGGGACCTCCCCCTGTCTATATATGATCGTCAAAATAAATCATTTCTAACTTTTATCTTAAGCATGTTTTTATTTTGCAGGACTGTAGCTTATCACCGCTCCCACAACGTGCGCTCCCCTTCCCGCCTGCACCCACAGTGAGCTTTTAAAATTTATCCCACACCGCACTGCTTTGCTTTGTATCCCACCGATCCCGCGGGAGTGGAGGGCTCTAATATAAGGCTATATCTTCAAGGACATGTTGTGACTATTTTAAAATCTTACAGTAATCAGAAGCAGAATGAATTTCAGAGCGCTGTTTTTCAAGGTTTTTTGGGGCCAGATATCCACGAGGAAGAACCTGTCACTGTGCAACCACTCACTTTTTCTGCACATTTAAAACAGCTCAAACAGGAGCACCAGGATGTTTCTAACACAGAACTGATGCACAGTGCATTCAAGGATAGTACAGATCACTGTAAAAAAAAATTATGAAATAGCGATGGGAGATGACCTTTAAAAGTACAACTTGTTAATCAAACATTTTACAGTTTCATTCTTGTACCATTTTGACTATTCTAACTTTATTCTCAAAATACAGAGATATATATTTTCACTTCCATTGTCACCCTGATTCTCCTTCATATATGTATAAGTACTGGTACAAATCATGGTGTAGTAAGTAATGATTTCTAACTCTCAGGCATAGAATAGAAATACTTTATTGATCCCACTACTGGGAATTTGTTTGGCTATATGGATTCATATATATATATATATATATATATATATATATATATATATATATATGTGTGTGTGTGTGTGTTTATGGACCATATAACATGAATCTGGACACATGCCAGCAAATCCTAGAACCTACTTCCTGTGATGAAACATCCTCAGATCACGGAGATATGGGGGAAGTCATGCAATAATGTATTATTACGCCTTGTTGCTTAATCTCACAGAGGGCATTTAATATGGTTTGATAGGTCTAGAGGGGCCTATTAGTTCCTGTGAGGAATACTGAAACAGAATAATGTCTGATTTCTTCAGCACATTAAAAACTATCACAATGAAACCTGACTATTGCACATTGAATCCTCCATATTGCAATGATCTGATACATATATTGGTTAAAATGATGAGTTATTATTATTATTATTATTATTATTATTATTATTATTATTATTATTATTATTATTATTATTATTATTATTATTATTATTATTATTATTATTATGTATGGTACAAACAGAACTCTGCAAAGTATAAGGATATTTTGTGATCATTGTGGTTTTGCATTTCTCTATGAGATTTTATAGATTTTCAACTATGTTGTTTAACTATATCACCAATTATATCCACATAGTTCTATCCCAGTGTGATACCAGCTCTCTCTGACAAAGTCGTTTTCCTCAAAGCTTTTTACCCTCACAAGTCCTATGTGTGTCATCCTCATTAATTTGGCTTTTTCAGCATCACTACTGTGAATGCAGTCAATGACATTAACATTAGCTGTAAAACAGTTTTGGAATAGATGCACTTGTGTTCGATGACTGTAACCACTGACTCTTTCCATTGTGCTGGACATTGTATTTTGTTAAATGGAAACTATCAGAGTGGCAGACCACCTATTAAAACAATGAAAAACCAGTCTTGGAGAAACTGCACAGTGATCTTGTCCTCTCTGCATGTGCACCCATCACAGCCCTGGGCCATACCTGACTTCAGTTTATGTCTCTATAAATAAGCTATTCCCAAAATCAGGGAAAACACGACATAAAAACACACTCCAGGCATCAAGAATGAGTGTGCCTGGAGGGAAGTTAATTATTAAGCTTCACTGTTGCCTTGAGTCCATGTGTCGTTGAGTACATAATGGATGGCATGTTAGAATTGTGTGCAATTGCAATAAAGGTCATCTTCCATCAGTATTTCATTACTTTTACAGTGATCAGCATTATAATTGAATGGATTGTGTGTCGGTTCAGTGTTAAAAGACACCATGGTGCTCCTGTTTGAGCTGTTTAAAGTGTGCAGAAAAAGTGGGTGGTGGTATTCATCATTAACATCCATGACATGGTAATAAGACGCCCCTTTGACTGATTGTAGATTTATTCTGCCTCTGCTGACTGAAAGTCGCCTAACAACATGTCCTCAGAGATACAGCCTTATATTTTTTATCCTGAACCAGAAGACGATGGAGAATTACAACAACACTAACAACAACCGATTCCTCTTTGTTTGTCAATGAGTGTTTCATAATCATATTTGCATGTCAGTAAATTTTCTTCTGTTTGTGGATGATCATTGTCATGCTCTAAGTTGTAAGAAATTGTTGAAACGGTTGTAAAAATGTGTTTCTTTGCTGTACAATTTGGTGTTTTAGTTTTAACTTTGTAACACAGGGTTAGCATCCTGCTAAATGCATCTGAGCTAACCTAACCTGCTAATGCTATTCTCTTTGATTTCTCATAATGTTACCATCATTAATAACCATTTAGGGGAATCATTCTAAAAACCTGAAAAGGTGATTTGACATGTTGAATGTTTTAATTAGGGCTAGACAATACTTGACATGACATGGTTGATTCACACAATTCCTGTCTAAAACAGTATTTTCCTCACTGTGATTTTTGGTTTGAACTGGCTTTTAGCTTCATAGACAAGTATATGTTTTGCCCAGAACACAAACTGCTGTGGGATGATGCTGTAAACACGCTATTTTATAACAAAAACTTTAGGTGTAAAAAGAAAAAAAACCATTTCACTTACCACCTGTGGACTGGTGGTTGATCGTTGTGATAGGAAAGATCAATCTTCTAATCACAACTTTGAAGCAAAACTACTACTGGAGGCACCTAAGCTGTTAAAATCACTGTCCTGGTTGTTGAAAAGGTTGTAAAAATGGAGATGTGTTTCTTTATACTATCAACATTCATTGCTGTACAGTTTGGTGTTTTAGCTTTAACTTAGCATCCTGCTAAATGCATCTGAGCTAACCTAACCTGCTAATGCTAGTCTATTTGATTTCTCTTAATATTACCATCACTAATAACCATTTAGGGCAGGGGTCTCAAACATACGGCCTGAGGGCCAAATACGGCCCACTGACATTTCTTATGCGGCCCGAGGGATGAAGAGCATAATAACATATTAAATGATTCCATGTTTTCTTCTCAGCGTTTTCTTTGACTATAAATGATGACAACTTCCAATTTGTCTCATTGTTTGACTGCAGAAAAATATTAAATTACGAAAATATTTACATTTACAAACTATCCCGTAACAATAAAATGTGAATAACCTGAAATATCTAAAGGAAATTAGACACAATTTGAACCATTTTCTGCTTCTGTTACTAAAAGTTGAGTGTCTTTGTAGAACTGATCCATAATAAAACACACGGACTAATGATAAGTCGAGGCAGAATAATGTTAAAATTGCCCTTATTTTCCTTTTTTTAATATTTGGATAATTTATAAAAGTATTTTCTTAATGTAATGGGCATTTTTTTGCACTAAAACGATGACAAAAATATGGAGTTGTCAATATTTACAGGTTATTATGTTTTCTTTTTCCTGGTCTGGCCCATTGGACATCACATCAGGCTGAATGTGGCCCCTGAAGAAAATGAGTTTGAGACCCCTGATTTAGGGGAATCCTTCTAAAAGCCTGAAAAGGTGATTTGAAATGTTGAATGTTTTAATAAGGGCCAGACATTACTTGCAATGACATGACATGTTTGATTCACACAATTCCTGTCTAAAACAGTATTTTCCTCACTGTGATTTTTGGTTTGAACTGGCTTTTAGCTTCATAGACAAGTAAATTTTTTTCCCACTCGGCTGAGTTGCACAAAACACCCTGTTATTGTTCTTGATTTTCAGCTTAGCTTTGTCTCCATGGTAACAACAGCTGTTGTGATATGACTGTGCCCAGAACCCAAACTGCTGTGGGATGATGCTATAAACACGCTATTTTATAACAAAAACTTTAGGTGTAAAAAGAAAAAAAACAAAAACATTTCACTTACCACCTGTGGACTGGTGGTTGATCGTTGTGATAAGAAACATCGATCTTCTAATCACAACTTTGAAGCAAAACCATTACTGGAGGCACCTAAGCTCTTAAAGTCACTGTCCTGGAAATATTTACAACACACAACTAATGTGTGGGATCTGTGGCTGGTTGTGCTGTCCCAAAGAGAAGTTCCAAACATTTGATTCTCACATCACCTTTTTTGGACAAGGTGTATGATGGAGAGGTTTTATTGCCACAAATAAAACATGAGCAAGTTTGTTGTAAATCCGTATTAGCTCCTGAGCTCAGTTAGCTTCCTGTGGGCGGAGCATCAGCCACAGTGGGCGGGGCATGTGACGTGATGAAACAAAGTTGTGCTTTTTCTGACTCACTCATTTCTCTGTGTATCAATATCTCAGGCAGGCAAGGGATGTTGAATATCACTTTTATATTCTGCGTATGTGTAGAACCATCTGTGACCGACCATATTTCAATAACTGCAAGTAAAAGTAATTTCCAATGGAAGGTGATGATTAAGAAATTTTTTAATTTAGTTCTGGGAATTTCTTTAATCTATCAACCTCTGTGACTGATATGAATTCAAGGACAAAGTGTACCCACATGCAGGATTCTGACATGGGAATACATTTTTAACAGGTTTATTGAAAAAAAAATACAGTTTTTATTTTATTGTATTTATCTATTTTAATGCATTGCTTGTTTGTCTGTTATGTAAAGCATCTTTGAGTGTCCAAAAAAGCGCTATATAAGTTTGAGGTATTATTATTGTTGCTATTATTATTATTATTATTATTATTAATAATGGATCGATGCGTTGTTGTGATGGCGATTGTCTGATGGAATGTGATCAGATCAGCAACTAGGGGACAAAGCAGAACCGTGGTCAGAATCAGAACCAGACATCAAATTACTAAGCTCAGGGAAAATCCAAAAATCATTACCGGTACACAGATGTGGTGCAAGCCAGGCATACAGAATCCAAACAGGGTCTGACAGGGACAAGGCAAACTCATGTTCAGGTCTGGTAACAAAAGGCAGATGACATCCAACACAACAGACGCAGACAACTGACAAAAACCATGGAACAGAAACAAGTCAAAAGCCAGGCAAACCAAGATGTGGATCAAAACGCTCATCTGTAGCATGGGAAAAAACAAATTTGCGATTTGATCCAGAAACAGGACCAACTTAAAAAGCACAAGAAACAGGTGGAGCACATGAGGCTTAATAAGAAAGGGATGGGACAACACCAGTGACAGGAAGTAAAATAAGACAAGGTGAACATGATCCAAAAAAAAAACAAAAAACAAACACTAACAATGACATAAAAAAAAAACAAAACAGGAAGACGACCAAAAAAACTCAGAAGACATGACAATAAAAGTCCAGATTGTAACAGTGACTTTAAAATTGGACCTTGTTAGACCTTGTAGGTGGAATTCAGCCCCTGGGGGTCTGTTTAAGAGCTAGAACTAAATCTAAAATTTTAACAGATTTATTTCAAACTGGTGGACTGCACTCATACAATGACCATGCTAAAGCTGATTTTGGCAAACAGACCAGATCCTTTAGTCCTGAATATTTCAAGACTTACTCATGTGTTAACCTGAGGACATTGTTGATGTGTATGACTCAAAGGCCCCATGACAGATGCTGTTCCATTAAAGCAAGAAATAATTAATCAATTAATATGAGGAACGACATTATAGGCCAGATCTACCAGATCTTGCCTTTACATGTAAAAAAAAAAAAAAAAATTAAACTGATTTACAAATGTGCATTCTTATGTTTGTGTCTTTCAAAGGTGCATATCTATATTCAGTTAAACTTAATTCGTTATGTTTTTCTTTGCATTAAATGAGAACACAATAGGATTTTCCACTGTATTTGCTCAAAACAAACAAACATCCAAATATATATTTAAAAAAAAATTGTAAAACTTTTCTTAGTCCTGACATTAAAAAGGCTGTACAGGTAAACGCTGAAATGCGTAGGCTTTAAATATGCATCCAACCTGTAACTACAGAATCTAAAGTGTGCTATCAGAGAGGTGGGAAGAGAAACAGATCTGTGTTCTTGTCTATTCCTCTTTAACCACAGCTGATGATTCATGACGAGAAGTGCTTAAAAGTCAAGGAAGTGGGTGTTGTGATGCTGGATGGGTTAGTGGCGGTCAAAAAATAAATGAGATCAAAAGATCAGTGACAACAAAATCCCTCTCAGTGAATCATCAGAAAGTGAAATAATGACAGTGCTGATGAAAAGAGGAGACAGGATGAAAATGGTAGAGTGGGATGCTGTTTCAGTTGGCCTTATCAGTTGAACCGAAAACATCTGCTGTTTGTCATTTCTAAACCAGGAATCATGTATGAGCGTAATCATCTGCAGCCGAGCCAGACCAGATGCACGGATGCATCATCATTTACGAGACAGCACAGGATTTGTAGAACATTTACTGCTTTAGCTTGGAATGTTTTACAACTTAAGATAAGATCTATTTTATTGTCCCTGTGGGGACTCTTTTCCTACTGGCTCCATCATTTTTTTTTTGCTAACAAAGCATTGTGGTTTATACACTTCAGAAAAGGAAGAAATTAGCAAAGCATTACTGTACTGATGGTATTCATGGTCAGATTTATGCATAAAAACATAAAACAGTGAATGAGAAGTTAATTTCTTCTTGTCTTTTAATGAACTCATTCATTGCTGGCATGTTTTCAGAATGGAAACCTCCAAACTGCCAGATGTTTTAGAGCATTTTCACTGATACATTTTCACTGACCTTAAGCATTTAAGTGGAATTTCTGAGAAATCCAAGTGTACATGTGCAGCAAGATAATCAAATTATTTAGTGAAGTACGTTTGACTCTGGGGTGTCACTTGTGCCTTACAGACAGAAGGTCCCTGGTTCGAATCCCACACCAGACCTTTCTGTGTGGAGTTTGCACGTTCTCCTCGTGTCTCCGTGGGTTTTCTCCAGGTACTTCGGTTTCCTCCCACCATCCAAACACAAGCATTGATAGGTTAACTGGTTAATCTAAATTACCCATAGGTGTGAATGTGAGAGTGATTGTTTGTCTATATATGTTCAGCCCTGAGATGAACTGGAGACTCATACAGGGTGTACCCCACTTTTGCCCATTGTAACTGGATTAGGTCCCCAGTGACCCCCATGACCCTAGTGAGGATAAAGCGGGTTCAGATGATGAGACGATATGAGATTTTCAACTAGAATTAGGTGTTTACATGGTCATCTTAAAGTGGAAATAATATTTATTAGGAAATAAACAGGAATAAAAACTCTAATATAAACAGGTAAATGTTTTCTATTTGAGCCAAATTTATTTATCAGTAACCCCCCTCCCTGTGTCTCTTGTAGCTGGATTAGGGCCCCAGTGACCCTGTATACCCTGATTATGTTACACCCTTAAGCTGTATGCTTGTAGCAGTGATTTTAGCACAAGGCTAATTCTCAAATTCTTCTTCGTCGTTCCTTGTCTTCTTCTGCTACTGCATTGTTGTCACGTTTTCACTCTGGTCACTTCTGGATGGTGCAGTGGCCTTTGATATTAGCCAGACTGAGGAGATAATTAGATAATTTCTTAAGTGCATGTAAATGTACTAATTGTAGTTTGATGCTGTTAAGGACTGTTAGTTTAAAGGTGTCATTCTACTGAAAACCACTTTTCCACGCTCCTTTTGGAATCTGATGGGTCACCCTGGGTTACCAACACATGCTACCTTTGCATTGCATTGCGGCAAATCTGAAGTAGCATTAGCATTAGTATTTACAAGAGAAGACAGCACCACAGTAACTGCTGCGGATCAAACTGGTTCATGTGCTCTCTGTGAAAATAAAGGCTAATTTTTTTCCCTGCACGTTTTCAGAACAAACAATGGATGATACTCTGGTGAAGGTAAACACACAGAGAGAGTGAGGGGGGGGGGTGTTCTTTCACACATTCTGAGCTAATCAGAGACACCTTATCACTGTGTCATGGACATTTCTGAGGAAGTATCAGTAAACTCTGTTGTTGATGTTCATCTAGAGTCTGTCCGTCCATGGGAGTGGATCTGTCCTTCAATGTGGTTCTCCTCAAGATTTCTTGTTTTTCCCACTGGGTTTTGACGTTTTTTCTTGCCAAGAAGGAGGGTCTAAGGACAGGGGATGCTTGGGACTTTTCATATATCTCTGTAGTTGATGGTGTTTCTGTAAAGCACTCTGAGATGACTTTGTTGTGATTTGGGGCTTTATAAATAAAATTGAATTGAATTCGACCTCAAGTCATTTTTCTACCCTCCAAAAACAGCTGGAAACAAAGCAATCTGGATGTTTTTTAAATAGATCCAACACACAATGTATTCAATAGCACTGTAGAACACAATAATATTAATTAAATAACCATGGATTTTTATTATTATTATTTCCTTTAAAAAGAAAATAAACTGGTAATGAATGAGAGGTGAAGACAGTGAGTAGACATGAAGTTAAAGCTGTAATGTTCTGAGAAAACAAAAACAAATACATATTTTTGTAGCAACTGAAAGCAAATGCATTTTCCATGTGCAGTATGTTTGCTTTTGACCAATTATTCTTCGCAAAGTTGAATCAAAAGAAGCCAGATAGAAAAACACAAGTCATGTGATCTTTGTAACTGTAGTGTTTGTTCTTACACTAGTTCAGCTTCTACTTCTAATAGAGGAGGAGGAAGAGTAGGATGATGATGATGATGATGATTACGATTAGGGTGAAAACATACTATAAATAGATCCATGTATTTCAAAACGCAAAGTACACGGTCTGCTGATCGTACCCGCCAGGCAGACTCGCACAGACAGCAATGCATGCTGGGAGATGCCCTGCAGAAAGCAGAGAACAGTCAGCATATGCTAGGTCAAATGTCACATACTTAGAAGATGCATGCAGTCACCTTCAAGTATTTATTCTATTGCTCTTGTGCATTATTGAATCTGACAAACAGCTCATATTTCCCTCCAGTGTTTCCGTAACCATCATGGACCATCTTCTGATTCTAAATTAAACCTTAACTCATTGACTACCAGTCATTTTCAGAACAGAGAGTAGCCTACTATTGCCAGCGTTGGAGCATTTTCACTGATTGTTTTTTTCCCAAGACCCACAGAATATTGAGTTCTATGACTACATAACAACTGAAACTATCAAAAGAAAAGGTCAGCCTTTTGGATTCTTTAGTAATTGACAGTAAAACATAGGGTGGTTTCAGCAAAAACACCTATATTTGACAAAAAAAAAAGAGAAAATGTACTTTTTGTTCAAAGAGGTGTGATCAGCAGATGAATGTGGTTGTGGCAGATGGGTTGATCCAGTCATTGGTACATTACAGTGTGTACAGAAAAAGGCTGAATACACAGCCTTGTGGTGTTCAAGTGTTGCTGGTGAATGGTGGTGATGTTGTAGAGCTGTGGTCCCCAAACTACGGCTTGCGGGCCACATTTGGTCCGGCCCCCTGAACAATACCAGAGCGCATTTTAATATTTTTTTTATATATGTGTATTTGTATTTGATAAAAAAGTTGGACTTTTGCAATAAAATGTTCCTTAGTTATGAACTATTTTCATTATTAACTATTAGTTAGTGACTAGTTTAACACAAGAACTTTGAGAGACTGCTCATATGAGTCATTTAAGTCAGAGATTCTGCTCTGACAATTAAGCTGAACTTGAACCTGTTAATTCAATTTTCAATATTAACTGTATTTATAAAGCTCATCTCACAGGGATTTACAGAAACACAATCAATTACAGAGATATATGTTATTGATTATGAGACGAAGAACTTTATGTTCAATTGACTTTTTTCTGTGAAGAACCCAGAGACGGTTATTTGGTTATTATTTATTTCATAGTGTTATTATTTATTTTCTGACTTTTGTTCTGTGAAGAATCCAGAAAGGGTTATTCGATTGTAGCTTTATGGAAAACAATACATTTTTACATTTAGGCACTCCTGCAATCGTCACACTTTTTTCTGTTACAAAGTGACCCCGGCCCCTCATCAGAGAAGGGAAAACTAGTTTGGCCCTCACACGTAAAAGTTTGGGGACCCCTGTTGTAGAGCCTAACCATAAAGTCTGAGTCCTGTTGTTATGGATGAGATGGATGACTTGGGGGGGAGGGGCTACTGTGGCACAGTAGGTTCCACGTTCCTCTGGTTGTTTTCTGTGAATGTGGTATTCAGCCAGTGAAACCACTTTCAAAGGCAGCATGTGTTGGTAACTCAGGGTGACCAATCAGATTCCTAAAAGAGTGTGGAAAAGTGGTTTTCAGCGGAATGACACCTTTAATTAATTGGTTGTAATTGGGGTGTGAAAGGGATTTTAAGTAATCTAGTAAAAAGTGCTTCAGGAAAACACCATTAATAAGAAGTAGAAAGAACTACAGGAAAATCATTCAATGGGTTTTTGAAGCTTGGGGCTTATTTTGTGTGTTTCATCTTATTGAGGATTTTTGGAGGCAGAAGTGACCATATCTGGATAAACAGGTAAAGTGAGCAGGTGCTTATCAACAAAGAGCAAATGCCAAGAAAAAAACCCTGTATTTTTTATTTGATTTGATTTGAATGATTTATTTCGAACATGTGCAAAGTGCAACAATAATCAATACAGCAATAATAATAATAACAATGACATGCCCGAAAAGGAGTAGGATGAAGCATAAGCTTATTTAATCCTGCCCCTTCTTCACTTCCCCAATAACCTGAATTCATCTTATAGCAATATAGTGCATAGTACAAAAATGATAATAATAATAAAAATAATAACAATAACAATAATAACAATACCAATAATAAATAACTGAAGTACTAAACATATACATATAAACAAAAAAAAACAACCCCAAAACAAAACAAAACAAAGCAAAAAAAACAAATGAGCAGAGATGAAAGTAGGTAACAAATAGGTTTTTTTTGTTTGCTTGTTTTCTTTTCTTCTTCCCTTCCTTCTTCTTTTCCCTTTCTTTTTTCTTCCCTTTTTTCTTTCCTTTTTCTAATTTGTCTGCATTTTGTTCTTATTTATTTATTTTATTTTATTTTTCTATTCATTCACTTATTTTATTTATTTATTTATTTTTATATATCTTTTAACCCCACAGAGGGGGAGTCAACATTGCTTGAGATCAATGCATATTGCAATCTTGCAGCCATATACTATACTATTTAGTGCATGTGTGTGACCATCATCGGTCCTCCCCGAAAGTTGAGCAGACATCCCCCATTAGAACTCTCCCTTACAATTTGTATTTGAAAAACAATGCTCAGAAAGCCTGGTTTGGTGAGTGAATGACCTATGGACACATATGTCAAAGTTCAACTGAGATATCACATCAGTCTGTTCTATTTTTTATTAACAGGCTACCATCACTCACCAGGATAAACTCATTGGCTGTCAGTGTTATTTTTAAGACCCACAGTATCTTGAGTTCAACGACTACATAAATATTAAAACTAAAAGAATTTGTAGATTCTCTTCTTTCATTGGAGGGGGTTTTATACTGTGAGTGAGTGAGTGAGTGAGTGAGTGAGTGAGTGAGTGAGTGAGTGAGTGAGTGAGTGTTTGTGTGTGTGTGTGTGAGGGGGGTATAATCATAAAGAAGCAGATTAACCTGGAAAAAGAAAAAAAGGATAAATGAAAAAGAGACAAGGACACCAATGAAATGTAATCAGCTGGTGAAAAAATAGCAGTACATTATCCTTTGATTGTGGTCTGTAGTCTTTCATGTCTATGTGTGTGTGTGTTGGGGGGGGGCGTCTGTTGTGTCTGGCTCCAGGGCTCTGCTTGACTTTGATTGATTGAACTCATTTTCTTTCAAGGGCCACATTCAGCCCAATTTCGAGTAAAATAATAGAATAGCATGTAAATAGTAACTGCAAACTTTTATCTGTGATTATTTTGCAAAACACCCCCATTAAATGATGAAACAATTTTGCGGATGACCAGAACCCCCCCCCCCCCGCAAATTTCTTTGGAAAAATAAATATTTTTACATTAAAAAAGCAAAAAAATTGTTAAAATTGTTCTGAATTTTCTTTAGACATTTCATGTTGTTCATACTTTTTCAGGTTTTTCACATTTTATTGTTACATCATAGTTTGTAAATGTAAATATTTCCATATTTTCATGTTGTTGTGTTTTTTAAAACTAATACAGATAAAAATTTGAAGTTGTCATTATCTGTCATTATCTGTCATTAATATTGGTCTGTATGTGGAACCTGAACTAAAATTAATTCCACAGCCTTGACTGTGGAATTGTTGCATTTTGCAAATTCATTCCAGGGGGCGCATTGGAATATTTGGCAGACCGCATTTGGCCCTCGGGCCGCATGTTTGAGACCCCTTGATTAGCTTGACTGAAAGATGAAATATGGCGATACTGTACCTGCTTTTACCAAACCAAACTTTGATTATATCTCTGTTCTTGTATTTAGTTGAATTATTTGTATTATATCATAGAAGTATGGTACACCCAAATAACCCTGATACAACTTGGTTGATATAACCTGCAGTTGGCTTAAGGGTTCCTGAAAACTAAACAGACATGTGTTTACTTATAAAGTATTTCTCTAATTCAACAGTTGACCACATTTTACAAATCAATGGCCTCAAGCAATTCTCACACCCACTCTGACAAACATCAATATACTGACTGACACTGAACATTTATCTCATTTTTATTTTTAATGTACCGTCTCAAACCAATGTTCAAGAGGGAATGAGAAACTCTTCAGTCCTGAACTTTCCCCCAGATGAATCATCTGTTTTCTTACTGAGGAAGATAAGATAAGGGAAGCTTTATTAATCCTACAGGAAATTCTGACAGAACGGGGAGGGAGGATTCATTTTACTCATTGACCCAAGCTAAACTTAGCTGTTTGGTAACAGTAATTTATGACATTAATGTAATTTATGTCACTACTGAGGACACCAGGGTTTAACAGAGCCAACAGTTCAGATCCTACCATTGGATAATTACTGCACTGATACCAATGGTTCAGCTTTAATAACTTCTTTAACTGATGCAGAACTTTCTTGTTTCTGAAAGAACCATCAGCGGGGGGTTTTCTCAAAAAATTGAGTGAGGGTGGCAAGAGGCAAGTGAGCAAAAATTTAAAAAGTACAATTCTGGGGCTACCTGAGAGGTCTGAAGTGTCAGTACATTTACTATAGTTATAATGTTTTTGGAATAATAATGATGTTTTTGATGATCACATGGTAAAGTCCGGACCAAGGTTTGGACCAGAACCTTTTTTTTGCCTTTTCACACTGTACTTATAATCCGGACTTTATTTACAGTCTTCATTCACACTGTATTGAATCAAGTGGACCAACGGACTTTAGAACGTCATGTCGTCAATGCGTGTACAGCGTACGTCTCTCTATACTCGAACCTGATTGGTTAGTAGATGAGCGCGCTCCACTGTTGCAGGAAATGCTCCCAGATAATGGACCCAGTTACTAGTTTCATAATTTTTGCCCTATTTTGGCAATGTTGCCAACTCTCGTACCAGTGTTCCCACTCGCGGCTTGTCTCCAATTCAGTCTTTATAGTATCATCCGACCAAATTTCAATGAAATACCTGGTTTCCTCGTCTCCCCATGTATTGCTGCGACTCATGCTTGGACGTTGACTAGATTCCGCGCACGTGACTATGACGTAATTGGTCCGATAGTCCGGACTTTCCTAAACAGACGTTTCACACTGTGCACTAGCGAAACTTGGTCCGGACTGAGACTACCTCCTCAGCTCGGACCAAAGACTCGGTCTTTAGTCCGGACCAAGGTTCGGGGGAGGTTTCACACTTGTCATTAAGGTTCGAACTTTCCGGGAAAGTCCGAAAGTCCGGATTTTCTGAGTGCAGTGTGAATAGGCCCTAAGTGTGTTTTCACATAACCTACCCCAGTCCCAGTCCGTACCTGAGTATGCTACATTCCCGACTCCACTTTATTTTGTTTATGTGAGCATTCTGTGCTCCAGGCCAATTGATGGATGGATGCGGCTCACCTTTACTCCAACATGGTACGATGCTGTGTGAATGCATTTGTGCCCTGGACCAGATCCAGACCGGCACTTCATCACACCATTTAACCAACAGAAGTGTGTAACACACTATGAAAACATAAATGTCTCTTCTGTTGTCTGGTTCACCTTATCTACAGAAGCACTGAATGAAATATTAGAGAAAATAAAGGTTGTTCTTCTTTTTTCCTCAAACAGACTAACTCATAGGTAAAGGGTTTGTCTTCTTCTGACTTCCATATTTGCTGGATAGCAACACCTGTACCATGTGTGAATACGATATCTGGCAGGAGGGAACTAACTGATTGTATGAGGGCACGACATGTTTGTTCCAAAGTTCAGAAAAAGTCCTGATCAGTTTGATCTGTTAGTTAAAAAAAGTTATGGACGGATCTTGATGAAAATTTCATGACATGTTGGAGGTGTCACAGGGAACAAATAATTCAATTTTGGTGATGATCCAGAAGAGATCCTGGATTCTGGATCACTTTGAAATGTATTCTCCATTTACCGCCATGTAAAATTTTGCGGTAAATGGAGAATAAAATAAAATAAAATCTACATGTGGACAACTTTTTTGTTGTTTTTGGGTGTGACTGCGTTTGTTGGAATATGGTTCCTCTGTGGATAATTATGAGACATAAAGGTTCTGATCAGCCTTTTGACATTTGTATTTTGAACAAATAAGTGATTATACCTGCTGTGGATATTTTATTGGAAAGTGGCTCATATCTTCCGATGTGTAAAAACCTCCATTGCCATGTGACATTTGGGACATGTGTGGTGGTTTGCTTAACAGTGACTACTTCCAGCCTTTACTGTATGTGGGTTCTTAGAAGTTTAAAGGGTCAATAAAATCAATAGTTTTTAATCAAAGTTGAAATACTTAAAATCTATTCAATTATTTTAATTGTCACCTAACTTAGTCTCCCAGTAGGACTGACAGAACCTACTGGTGTATGAGTGTGTGTGAATGGGTGAATGTGAGGCTAATGTAAAGTGCTTTTAGCACCATGAAGGTGGAAAAGAACATGGGTGTCGCACCTGTGGGGGATGGGGGTGTTGCGACACCCCCACATCTCCAACCAGATGATTTCCTACCCCCCACTTTTTCCTCAGGTTATATATTGTAGTGTCCCACTGGATCCAGGAAACAAACAAACATCAATATATTTATGTTACATTATATGGTTTAAAATGTTTACCCACCCGGGCGGCACAACAGTAAATGTAAAATGTAAATTGTAAATGAAGCGCACCTCAGTTCGCTGGGTGAAATGTAAACAGACAACCAGTAAGTAATGAGAAATGTTACTGTTGTTAAACTAAGTTAAATAAACTATGTCTTGTTCTGTGACATTTACTCTAAGACAGTGGTTCTCAAACTTTTTTCAGTGATGTTCCCCCTGAGGAACATATTTTTAGTCGTCTTCCCTGACATGGACAAAACATTTTTGTAAGAAGAAGAACAGTGTCTGTAAAATCAGTGTCTGATTTTTTAAAATCCTTTTTATGTAATAATTTTTTACTTTTTATTGAGTAATTTTTACTTTTGAATTTAATAAATGTTTAATTGAGGAAAAACTAATTTTGTTATTATTTTCAGCCATATATTACTTTAATATGAAAAATGTAATCATTAATGGATAATTGTTTATTAATTTTCCGATGATAGACTTTGCTCATGTGCCACAACCTAGAACACCCTCACATTTTACATGGCTGTGACGCCCTTGGAAAAGAACTTTATAGGTGCAGAACATTTAAACAATATTCAAACTTTTCTGAGTGTAAACTGCATTTATTCTCTTATATGTATATAAATGTGCTTTATTATGACTTCATCTAGAACGCATTAAGTAAAAATGGTCAATTATTTGAGGAAATATTTTTGTCTTCATTCTGTTGTTCTGTATTGATCTTGTGGTGACTGTGTTGTCTGTGTAATAATATGCATGTCTTTATATTGTCAGGCCATCTGGCACATCAACATTCATGCAAACAAGGCAGTCTTAGCACATTTTAATGAAGCTGCTCACATGGAATGGATTCGTGCTGTGAAGATGTGTAATCCCTAAGGCCCTGAAGCCACCAGAGAGTTGATATATTTTCTATGGGTTTATTCTTGCGTATCTTATAAGGAGCTGACTGATAAAAAAGGATTTATTCTACTGAAGGAACTGACTTGATTTTGATTCGATTTGATATTGTTTATTGACACAGCACAAGGTGAACTTATTGACTGCCAGCTATGTTCACAATACATTGCGAAAACACAGATATATATATATTTAACCACCTTAGCAATTGCAATTTATTTTTCATTTATCTTTCTGCAAATACAAACTCAAGGAGGAAAAAAACAACACAGTGGATGATAGCCTAGAACAAGTAAAGCCACACAACACCACGGCGGGTGCGCGCTCTCACGGCAGGTGCGCGCTTAATCTCTCTCACTCTCTCTACAACAGAGCACCATGGCGGGTGCGCTCACACACACACACACACAGAGAGAGAGAGAGACCAAAGCTCAAAACAGCTTCTCCTACTGAAAGGCTAGGTTGCTTCAACCAACCACCAGGCCCACAATCAAATATATTCAGTCACTGCAAAGTCACTTGAAAAGTGTAGCCTCGGCTCTTACCTTAAATTAGAATAGACCAAACATGCCTCGGCTCATCTTCTTGTGGCTGCCGTCCTGGTTTCCAGGATGAAGAGAGGCCACCTTTTTGGATGCACTGATGAACGCAAAGTGTGCAAGTGATACACTCTGTAATTTCCGCTTGCCAGTCATGTTCAATATGCAACTCAACTTTACCACCACAGCTACTATTCTGCTAGCCTGTTTGGCGCGTGCACCTCCGCGCATGGGTAGTCGATAGTGGGTTGGCCCGTGAATTTTGAGTCTGAATATTCATGATATTGATATGATATTATGAGCTTAGAAAACATTGTAATAATGACATTGTAATGATAATTGTAACAACAACATAATTAACAACAATAATATGTATTTTGATCATTTTATCTAATCTATTTTAACGTAATTTCAGACTTTCATAATTTGAGGCTTTCAAGGGGTCTCAAGGGTTAATTGGGAGGGTCCGACCCCCCCAAACCCCCCCATATTTCGCACTCTGTATATATATATATATAAAAGGAATGTATATTTAAATTGAAATACTATTGAAAATAAAATGTGGTGTTAGGATCAGATATTCATTTGGGGAAATGCCCCCCTTGGTGCCACCCTGTAGAACCGCCTCTGTTGATATTAATGTGGATATATATATATATATATATATATATATATATATATATATATATATATATATATATATATATGTCTTTGGCAGTCTATGAGTTGAGAAATAAAGTAGAATAAAATGGTGTTTATGTAACTTGTACACAGAGAAGGATAACACAAAACACTGAAATGAACCTATTTCCATTGTGTTTTTACAGGAGATTGTTTCTGTCTGTCTGTCTGTCAGTTATTTAGCAAGATAACTCAAAAGGTTATGGATGGATTTTGATGAACATTTCAGGGTGTGTTGGGGGTGTTACAAGGAAGACATGATTAGATTCTGATGATCCAGAAGAGATCCTGGATTCTGGATCACTTTGAAATGTAGTCTCCATTTAACGCAATATAAAATCCAGCATCTCTTCTGGATCATCATTAGAATCTAAACATTTGTTCCTTGTGACACCCACAACACGTCCTGAAATTTTCATCAAGATCCATCCATAAGTTTTTGACTTATCTTGGTAACTAACACAAACAGACAAACTCCGGGGGGGGGGTCTGCCTTGGGGGAGGTTTGCACTCCCAGGGTGCTTTTCTAGTTACCTCCGCCAAAGTTTGTTGTTTGTGTGTTTGTTATTTAGCAAGATAACTCAAAACCTTATGGACGGATTTTGATGACATTTTCAGGGTAGGTTGGTGATGGGGAGTTCTAGAAATGAATCAATTTTGGTGGTGATCGGGGGTGGGGGTGAGGGGTCTACCTTTTTTTTTAAATAGAAAATATACAAAACAAGGCACAAGGCAGGTAAGACACATTTTCACACATGATAAATACTCTGCTTAACCGAAAGGCTTTTCTAGTTTATATCTGTCATTATTTTTATATTCTGTTTTGCTATAGATAATATCTACATATTCATAGGGTTTAGGAAAGGTGTTACAATTTTTCAAAATAGTAATAAATGAATTTTTTTTGAGAAACCATATCAAACATAGTACTGATATTTACAAATACAATGAAAAGGACAAGATCAGTTGTTTCTTCTTTTGCTTTATATCAGTGTTTTTCAAACGTATGGATTTGATGATGGATGTTTTTGTTTTGGTTCAGGTAGTGTACATGAGCTCTTTCATCCACTCTGGCCACAGCTTTGTAGAAATATAAACAAGTTAGGTATTTGTTGATCTAAATCCACCATTCATTTTGCTATTTTTAATCCAACTTCAAGATAGCACTGTCTGGATTCTCCTTGACATTTCACAGGATCAGATGCTCTGTGATTTAATATACACAAATATAACTCATATTGCTGTAGATTATTGTTCAGATCTATAACACCATCCACATTTG
>CM035803.1:11888026-12153026 GCA_020466265.1 Siphamia tubifer
TGTCACACTGTCAGCTGAGGAACAACATGGACACACGGCAAAAAAAAAAAAAGTTCACTGCAACACAACAATGTCCCTAACAAAACAAAGGCTAATGCTAGCCTTGAGTTTTCTGTTAAATTTAACTAAACAACATCAGTAGGTGAACATATGTCTACATTTAGTCTGGACCCACGACTCTAAAACCGGAGTGTCCAGACGTCTTTCACACGTCCTCACTTTTTATATTAAGTGCAAAAAGTTGAAGGCAGCGGCCGCCAAGACGCACACCACACTGTCCACATCATGTTTGGAAAAAAAAGAGCGTGTTACACACTTTTCATCTAAGGTGAAGTATTTCCACAGATGTGATGTGTGTCTGTCACTGTCTTTTGTTTTGTCAGAACCACCACTCCTGTCTTACCTGCAGCAGCCATGTCTGGTTTAGGTCTGACTGGTCTGTGTTTACGCACCGAGAGAGAGAGAGAGAGAGAGAGAGAGAGAGAGAGAGAGAGAGAGAGAGAGAGAGAGAGAGAGAATAAAATGCGACTTGTTGACTCCTCCAAATTTAAGTTGACTTGTGCTATGGGAGTCGACGTGTTGACTAGTCGACGTGTCTGTTAATGACCTCATATGTTCACATATTCCTACTGTACAGAGAAGAAGATGAACTTACACCATTTATGTCTGACTTCTGTAGGTCTTATCCATCAGATCTTACTGCTTTACCCTTAGAGACTCTCAGGAAGTGTCGAGAATTTTTCAAAATATTTTATTAATGTGTTCTAAAAACCATAAAAATGGTCATTGGACCCTCTAAGTGTGTATTTTTATCTTTTCTAATTTAAGGTACAACATTAGATCAGTCATCCATACAGATAATTTTGATGGGCAGGAAGATTTTCAGTGTAAAAGAATGTGTTTCCTAGCTGTCAATATTGAAAAGGCTGTTATGTGAATGTAGAGATACCCATACTATCAAGTGACATTGTTCCAAAAACTGAGGTATACATATTAGGCTGATATTATTTTGTAAATTATAAACCAACATGGGTTCAAGGATGGACATGACCATGAGATACTATGGCATCTACTACAATTTTCATCCACATTGTCAAACATCTTTTCCATTTTAGCTTTAGAGCACAGATGTCAAACTCATATAAGTTCAGCCCAGTATGATCTGAAAAGGGCCAGACCATTAAAATAATATAATATTTACATCTATAATGGTTCCCTCAATATGTGAAGAACATCAACAACTTGACGTGTCTTAAGAAAAACAAGTGCAATTTTAATCAGATTTTGTCACCACTTGCGTCAATTACATCTTATATTAGAATTACAAATACACAGTAACTTTGTGATTCATATTCTGACAAATATCAAGCACACAGCTCATTATAAGTACAAAATGACTCATTTTAGAGTTTGCAAATATTTATTTTATGCTCAACTACAACTAAAGATGCATGCATATCCCAAATATGCACAGATTACTTAATTTTGTCCAAAAAATTGCTCCATAAAAATATCACTGTTAGTGATTGTGTATTTGTACAACAGAGCTCTGCACCAGTGCACTGAAGGCTTCACTTCCCTGATGAACTGTCACAAAAGTAGCTCTAGGTCTTTATGGGCTATAACAGAATAAGAGAAAAAGAAAGAATAAGACAAAACTTTGACTTTGTGTGGATGAGTGCCAACACATGCCTATCGAGAATTAGATAGAAGACGAAGGAGAGAGGGAGTGAATGGAGAAAAGTAGACCAAGGTTTCATAAACAAATCTTAAGCATGTATAAATATTATGTCTGGATTAATTAAAAGCATTAGATTACACTGCTTAACATTGTTCACATTTAGAAGAAGTGGCTTCAATCAGTTGTTAACTAATGACACGGACAATGACACATGTCTGTTTCGATTCAACATTTAAGTTTTAATGTTTTTGTCAGATTGTGTAAATAATTTACAGCTCTGCTCTGGTTCAAGAGCTTTGCTCAACTAGAAGTAAATGGACAAAAGTCAAAGAAGATTCGCTTTAGTCAGTCAATAGGTAGGTTTGAGTCACGTGACTATGATGATGTCATGATTTCAACTAGGAACCAGGAAGTAACCATGGAGAATGATGCTATGGAGGAAACCATTGAAGAGTGTCCATACAGAGATACATACAGTTAATTAAAAATGTATTGGATGTGACCCGTATCTTATGAAAATTAATGAGTTTTCGACAAAACCCAAAGATTTGCCAAATTTGAGGCTGCGGATATTACTATCTACCTGGTCCTGCATACATCCTACTACAGCAGCAGATGAAAGTGTATAAAGGTTTGGAGGCATAGAACTATTTTTCAGTGGGTGGGTCCACAACCTCGGTACCGAAATTATCGTTTGGTCTTCACCAGGGTGAGTGTTTTATTTGTAAAGATGTGACTTCAAGATGTATTGCATGTTTGTTTACATTAGTTGTTGCTAGCCACTAGCAGTAGCAACTAATGTCAACAAACATGCAACACATCTTGATATGTTTAGGTAAACCATATTATAACAGTGTAAATGAACATTTAATGACAATCTAATTTTATATATAGCACATACACAAAAAAGTCGCTGCAGACATGGGCATTAGCATTAGCATTAGCATTAGCAGACTCTGCTCCTCCCGACTCAAACGCAGATTTAAAATCCACTTTTTCCGGCATTTTTCTGAGTTTTTTTTTTTTTTTTTTGGTACTCTTAAAAAAAAAAATCACTTTTCCTTCTCTCAGTTAGAACGATTGGCTCAGTCGTAAATGACAGAAAACATAAGCATTTTCGTGAAGCTACTTCATTTCCTGCCCTCCATCTGAAAATTGCGCACTGACTATATAGCAATGTGACGTGACATGAAATCAACCTATGTTTGATGACTGGAAACTGGAATGACTGGAATGACTGGAAATATACCTCTGTTCAGCAGTAGTTTCTGTCCTTTACCTCCAATTGCCTCATCTTTATCCACATCCTTGCTTTAAATTGAAATTTTGAATGTTACCACCTTAACATGAATACATGTTTTATACAGATTAGAAACTGTCTAGATCTGCCACGGATTTAACCCATCCTTCATGCCATTGGGGCACCTGTAAGGAGCAGTGGACAGCCATGGGTGGCGCCCGAGGACCCATCTCCAGCTGTAGAGCCAGGCTCATGGTCAGAATAACCTGGCTGGAGGATTTTACCCTAACAAACATATTTTTGGGTGATGGAGGAAACCGGAGCACCTGGAGGAAACCCATTCAGACATGGGGAGAGAAACATGCAAACTCCATACAGAAAGGTCCAGGAATCGAACCCGGGCCTTCTTGCTGTGAGGCACTTTGCCGCAATCTGGTTAACATCAGACTCTTAAGTCAATTTACAGAAGTTCAAACAGAATCCTGCAGGAGGAAACAAAGTCCTGCCATGTATTGGTTCAAACTTGTTTTACCTGGATGAGACACTGTGGTCATCGAAATGGGCTGTTTCAATCAACAGGTTTGAATCAATACATGGCAGGACTTTGATTTGATGGACCTGAAATTACCCACTTCTGGAAAAAAACCCCATCTTTTTAACAGGCAGACACCCAGACTCACAGAGCATGGTTGTCTGTCTTGACCAGTTGGGCTTAAAAACATCATCACTTTAAGGCAGTATTTACTACTATCAGCTGCAAAATCCAAACAAGTGGCTACGATCAAGAGTTTTTGCAAGTTTTATCTTGAGTGTATATTGTCCGTGTTAATTTAAAAAATATTTTTTTTTTTCTTTTTCTTTTTGCAAATATATCTGCACTCGATGTGCATTTTACAGACAACAATTCTCAATGTAATTGTTTTTTTTTTTATGACAGCTTGTCTAATTTACAATCCTTACATGGAGAATATTTTCTCAGGGTTCCTTCATAACACTAACACAACTGTCCCATCCCATTTGTACTCTTAGATACCATCAGAACAATTTGTATTCTACAACATTTCAACCTAATATAGTTCAGACTGGCTTCACAGTGATAAACACAAACACATTTCAGTTTGAATAATGTTCTTTTAAACAGATCATTTTATTCAAATTGACTCAACTTGAGAGCCTGCATAAACTTTTCAAGTGAAGCATCTTAAAAGCTTTCAGAAAATGAATGGCATCATGTCAGCGCCCTGTGGTGACGGTCGTTTATACAGTCTATGATGGAAACCAGCAGCTGTCAAAGCAGCAAACCAACACTCACAAATCCAAAACAGATATCGCTTAAGATTTGGAAAATGTTAGCTCATGCGTAAAGTAGTGTTTCTCATCACTTCTACTAATGCAGTTCTGTGAGAAGGAGAAAACAAATAGAGCTGCAGTTAAACACTAGCTTTAGCCTGTGTTTAAAAAAACCTCATGGTTTTGTCTGTTACAACATGACGCTGTGTGATGAAAATATATATGAAAAATATCTGAAAATAAACAGGTGTCAAAAAACAACTACTTTAGGAAAAAGAAAAAGCCAAAACTACCAGAACCATATTGCAATGTTATTAATTTATTTACTTATTTACTAATTCATTCATTCATTTATTTGTACTCCATTTTATTTTATTTTAACGAAGTTACGTTGTTATTTTGTAAATATTTATTAGTTTTTGTTAATTTTGTTCCTTATTTTGTTTTATATTTCCACATTTAATATTGTATTTTATTATTTTTCTTCACTTGTGTGCCATCTGTGTCTTATTTTGTTGATGTAACTTATTATTTTGTTGGTTTATTATACATTTCTGGCTTATTTTATTAATTTATGACTGTTAAAATTTGGAACTATTAAAGTCTCAGGGGTTAAAGGGTTAACCCTTTGGTGCATGAATTATCAGAACCTTTCCTTTGTGTTTTTATTTGTAATCAGGCTGAAAAACACAATGTGATTGAACTTGTTTAATATATATTAACTTATTTTTTTCTGGAATTATAAAGACATGTATTTAAAATCCAACATCAGAAGGTGAATTAAAACCAAAAAATTATTCAGGTAATCTGATGTGTTCTTCCATTTTAACAAACTAATAACAAACTAACAAACTAAACTAATACTCGTTATTACTTTAGTTATTACTTCATAGACAAAACATGCAAAAATATTTTGACTATGAAGAAAAGCAAAGTGTATTAGATGATGCATAGTCTACAAAACCTATGAATATATAATATATAATAGAACATCTGTGGAATAACTGTCCACTATAATGACCAATATATGCATTAAATGGTTAAAGGAAATGAAAATCGTTTCATTCCTATAAACAACTGGTCTTTGGTTTAACAACATACATGGTCTGACATATGCTTATAAACCAATCTATGTTAAGTAGAAGGAAACACCAGTAGATGATGATGAAAGGACGTATATTCTGCAACATGATGTTTAGTTCACGCCCACAGTTGGATGATTCTTACCAAATGTGAAACTATTGCGGTAATGAGACAGTGCACTGTGGTGATGCAATGACTTAGCATATATATATATCATATATATATATATATATCATATATATATATATATATATATATATATATATATATATATATATATATATATATATATATATATATATATTTTATATATATATATATATATATATATATATATATATATATATATATATATATATTTTATATATATATGTATATATTTTATATATATATATATATATATATATATATATATATATATATATATATAAATCCATAATATCCAGTGTACAAGACTGCAGGCATTTATTTGCATGAATAGCTTAAATAGCTGTAGCATAGGGGCCGTGTACACGAAGATGACTGCAGCTAAAAATGACTAAATATTTTATCGGAAGTGCCTTTCATTTACACAAGACCTACATTTTTATGGATTGAAAATGCAGAAATTTAAAGACGCTGTTGAGTTTCCAGCTCACGGTTGAAAATGCAAATATATGCAAATATATTGGTGTTACACATGCACGTTGACAAGGCAACGTTCTATCACAGCACCATCTACAGCCTGGCATGAATATTCACTCTTGCGTCCGCGTATGCACAGAGATTCCATAATGACGACACTCATGGAAATGCAGATAAAAAGGTTAAGATGAGACGCCATTTTTGCATCGTCTCTTCCAGTTATCTCTCTATAAACTTAGCTATAGACAGTATTACTGTAACTATATTCAGTCATAAATACCATGTATCTTTTAGCTGTTAATCAGGACAATTATGTGAACAGTATGAATGCTGAAATATGTTTGTACTTCAGGGGTGTCCAAACCCGGCCCCTGACGGCCAGTATCCTGCATGTTTTACTTATTTCCACCTTCCAACACACCCAGTTCATTTAATGATCATCTTATCATCATGCTCTGCAGAAGCCTGACAATGACATAATGACTTCCAGCCGTGCTGGAACAGGGATATATTTAAAACATACTGATACTGATCCTCAAGGACCAGACCTGGACACCCCTGCTGTACTTTGAGATCAATAAAGGAATTTGTTTCTTTTCATCCAATGAATTTTTGGTCCATTACTTCTTTGCTGTAACACACATTTAGGCTGAATCTTTGTTGTTTTTGCAACAGTTTTAATGTTGACCTAGTTTTAATATTCATAATACTCTAATACTATCTATCAGCTCTACATGTCGTTAAAGCCACAGTACCAAACCCAGGTGAAAACCAGACAGGTAGAGTCGTAAATGTGGGTTTTTATGGGGCTTTTATTTGTAATTTTTTTTTAGCTTTTTTCATTATAGTCCAAAAGTTGAAAAATCCCCATAAAGCATTCACAGCTCGTGTTATGTCTGCTCCAAATATATGACACTTGTTTTTGAATAAGTAGATGTTGCTCTGTCCGTCAACACTAATGTGACTACTGTGAAACTAAGGAATCTATGCTATATAGTAAATATAAAATGTATGTATTATCAGGGTAGCCATCACAATTTTAGTAATTTTTAGATATAAATTGTTTGATTTTCGAGGGTGTCAGAGGGGGGTCCCAGAACTCTGTAATGAAAAATATCCAGAGGGTTTTAATCATATGTCTGTTCATAGTTGCACATACTTATTATACATACAAAGTATGAGCCCATTTATGGGACCCCCATCTTTACTTATGTAATGACTCTTCAGTTGTTCTCTACAATGTAAAATAGTCTTATTTAAGAATGAAATGAAATGTTTAATATGTCAAATACATATATGGACATATTTGTGCTTCATTTCTAAGATGACAACAGCCTCTTTTGTCTACATCAGTGACAGCGAGACACTGATTTTTAAATTATTTTTTTTTAATCTTCTACTCTAGCTACCAAGCACAAATACAAGAGCGTTAGTAAAATTACATAGTACATATTTTTTGTATAAAACACATTAGTGGCTATAATAATTAAATGTCTTCTTCATAACACTGTACATCTCTTCATCTCTTCACCTTGTCAGTTTTTTTATATATATTTCCATTAGTGACATGTGTCCTTAGCAACAGTTAAACAGCCTTTAAATCAGATACATTTAGACCAGAATGTTTCTCTGCAGACACTGTGAGGGACATATGCTTGCAAAATAAAATACAAACAGTATTGTATCTGAAGTAATCTATTATTTTTTTTTAAATGTATGTTATTTTCAGCCTGTCAGTGTTAACAGATTCATATTTCCTGTACAACAGTCGACCACTAGGGGGCAATGGTGATCATTTAGGCGTCTGTGAGGCTGTCAATCACTGTCACATGCAGTGTCGTAGTTTGTGGAAAACACTGGCAGGAGAAAGGCCTTCTGAATATGTCCCAAGCATGATGAATGGTACTTAAGTGGAAGGTTGATGCAGAGAACCGCATTTTTAATGAAGAATGGATTCATAGTATAGATTCATAGAAGGGCATTAACAGACACGTCGACTCCTGTAGCACAAGTCGATTTTGGAGCAGTCGACAAGGCGCATGTTATTCTTTCTGTGCCCCTCTCTCTCTCTCTCTCTTTCTCTCTCTCTCTCTCTCTCACTCTCTGCACGTAAACACAGTCAAAGCTAAACCAGTCGTGGGTGCTGCAGGTAAGACAGTTGTGGTGGGCTACAGGTGGTGGGCGACAGACACACATCACACGTGTGTCTCTTTTACTTCACCTTAGATGAAAAAAAAAAAATTGCACGGCCACCTGAAGAGGCATCCGCTAGCTAACCTGAGTGAGCAGCAGTGCAGACAATGCGCTCCTTTTTTTCCAAACATGATGTGGACAGTGTGGTGTGTGTCTTGGCTGCTGCCTTAAATGTTTTGCACTTAATATAAAAAGTGAGGATCCACGACAGATGTCTGGACAGGTTTTAGAGCCGTGGGTCCAGACAAAATGTGGACAATATGTTCACCTACTGATGTTGTTCAGTTAAATTTAACAGAAAACTCTTTGCTAATGTTAGCCTTTGTTTTGTTGGGGTTAAATGCTGACATTGTTACAGTGAACTTTCATACAACTTGCTCATTGCTGGACAGACATGTGTCCGTGTTTTTTATTTTTATTTTGCAGTGTGTCTGTGTTGTTCCTCCGCTGACAATGTGATGACATCATCACGACATGTCGACTCGACTTCGACTTTATCGACGGATAAGTCGACTTGAAAAAAACTGAAGTCGTTAATGCCCTAATTCATAGTGCCAACTTTTAGAAATGCTGTACCACGTGTGACTGTCACTGTCGTTAAAGAATATAATAGGAGGCATCACCACAACACAAAGGATACAAACTTCACAGACTCTAATCCTGAACAGGCCTGTCAGAGAAAAAAAACATTCTCAGTACTCCCATGCTAGCAGAATTATTAACTAAACTTCAACTGAATGGTAAAATGGTAAATGGTCTGCACTTATATAGCACTTTTCCACCTTCATGGTGCTCAAAGTACTTTACAACCGAACAATAGAGGGCAACAAGTGAAGGCTGCCTGGGTACCCTCCAAACATAACAAGTCATTTACTAATACTGAGGGTTTTAAGGAGTGCATGGTGGCTGTTCTGGAGGAACTCACTTTGTTCATCATATAATAATACTTATTTATTATTCATCTTTATTCATTTATTCAAGATTGCTTTTAATGTTTGATTACTTTTTGTTGTTGAACTTTTATTGTTCTGTTTTTATTGCATGTAAATCGCTCTACAAATAAAATGTATTATTATTATTATTATTATTATTATTATTATTATTATTATTATTATTATTATTATCATTATTTTAGTGATGACTTTGACTGTTTTTGTTCAATTTGTTGCTTATTCTCTTTCTTTCTTTCTTTCTTTCTTTCTTTCTTTCTTTCTTTCTTTCTTTCTTCTTTTTTTAAAAATCTCGCCCAACATTGGTTGCAAGAAATTATTGTAATCACCGTGTGTGTGTGTGTGTGTGTCCACAGAGACACACACACACAATGAATACTTGAGATATCACCATGAAATTACATGGGCATATACATATAGATAGTGAAGCACTGATCCATTTGAGTAAAGTTCAAAGGTCAAGGTCGCATTTAGCAGAAAGGTCAAAATCACATTATTGACTCGAATTCAAAAACGGGTTGTCATAGAAACTTGAGATTTGCACAAAATAGGGGTAAGATTAGGTATTCTCTGAATACTTGTTTACTGTGGAACTGCTAAAGTCTAAGGAGTTAAAATGTTAAACTGAATCATGTGTGATGGAAGAGGGACATATCTAGAACATGCAGGACACCAGCCATCGATGACTGTTAAACAGATAAAACTGTTCATGTGTTGGCAGAGGATGTCCTGATAAACTCAAAGAAACCAGATACCTATCACTGGCTACTAATGACTTCACCAACAGTACTGACATTTTCCAAATATACGTTTTCATCAGATATTTTGATGGCAAAGGTGTCATCATGACCAGTGGTGTTATTATCTTTGGTAAGATGGAGGAACTATTTGAAAAGTATGGGCTGCCATTAGTTATTACAGATGATGCACCTGTCATGATTGACAAACACAGGGGACTACACTGTAAAAAGTGTGACTGGGCTTAATTAATATTAACAAAATTAAGTATATTAAACTACATGAAAAAAGACTTTGTGCAGTTTGGTATATTGTTATGTAGAGTTAATGACATTTTAATTATTTAACAATTGCATTTTACAAATTTTTGTTTTAATAATTTCAGCTGAAAATCACTGAGCAGAAAGTAATTATAATTTATCAGTAAAATCAACAACGTATGAATCAGTATCATCCAGATATTTAGGAATATGAATTAATTCCACTTCAGTAAGTCTAAATGATTGTTTTGCAAATATTTGGTATATCTGAATTAGTATTTTCTAAATAACTACAGTTTTCCCCCTAAAATTGATTTGGATTTACTCAACATGTGCTAAATAATAATAATTTCATTATTTTGGATTGAATTATCATGTTTAAATTTGCATTATAAAATCAATAGTTTATTATAAGGTTTAAATATTTAAAATCTATTCAATTATTTTGTCACCTTGTTGCCATATTTTTTTTCAGTAGACAATAGATAAGTGCAGTGTCACTCCCAGCATTAACACACTTCACTGTGTCATTCACCAAAGTGTGCTGTGTGCAACATGAAGTGGTGATTTTAAAAAGATAATGGACAAAACAATGAAAAGAATTAACTTCACTTGGGAGAATTAAGACACACAATACAGTTTGTTTAAACAATTAGAGGAATCAGGAATCTGAATCCTCTCATGACGACCTCTTCCTCCACAATGATGTGCTCTAGCTCAGTAAGGAGCATTTTGTTAAACTCAGGGATCAAGTGGTGGATTCCTTAATCAATAGTTAATCCAGCTGATCACTTGTGCACTATACAAGACAATGAATACATGTTTAACATTGAACACACTATCATTGAACACACTAATATTGAACACACTATCAACATTGAACACACTATTAACATTGAACACACTATTAACATTGAACACACTAACATTGAACACACTATCAACATTGAACACACTATCAACATTGAACACACTATCAACATTGAACACACTATCAACATTGAACACAATATCAACATTGAACACACTATTAACATTGAACACACTATTTCATCTATTTCTGTGATTGATTGTTTTCTCCTATCAACCCTGTAAAGCAGAAGTGTCCAAATCCTTCCTGTTTTAGATGTGTCCCTCAACACCTGGTTCAATGAATGATTGAATATAGTTGAATGCCTTTAGTGTCATCGCATATAAATCGGTGTATCATTTGTTCATTCGTTTTTCAAAATAAAACCAAAAATAAGACAACGAAAAAACAACTTGTTTCTTCATTATTTGTTTCCAAAACCCAAATGAAAAAACGGATAACGATCAATTTTTTTGGATAACATTTTTTTTCGGTTTATCCGATAATTTTTTCCAGATAATGATCCCTTTTTTCATTTTTCCTTTTTTGTGTTTAAATGAATAATGGAAAAAACGGATAATGGCTATTTCCCGTTTTATCCAATTTTGACCTGAAGCAAGTTGAGTAAACCAGAAATGTTTAACAACCAAAAGAAACATGGCTGCCGGACTTGAAGATCATTACACTATGATTAAACAGCTGTTTGACGATGGAAAAACACATGCTGAGATTTCTAAGGTACTGAGGCAGTTGGGTATTCAGAAATGTCGGTGAGAAGATTCTGTGTTCAACACCAACTCAGGTGTAAATGACATATGTCAGATACAGAACTGGGAACTGTTATCCTGTCATTAATACATAAGGTAAGCACAAGCTGTACACATATGAAAGATATACATATCCACTTGTTATATAAATAGTTTTTGTGTGTTATTATAAAAAGAACATACCTGGAATATGACACAAATTTTTTCCATGGTCATATCTTCAGGTCTTAGGGTGACCCTCTTTTTCGAAATAGGACATAGGTTTCTATCGTTGTCACGATCATTTCTGGTTTACTCAAATTGCTTCAGGTCAAAATTCGATAAAACGGGAAACATCCATTATCCGCTTTTTTCCATTATTCATTTAAACACAAAAACAAAAAATTAAAAAACGGATCATTATCCGTTTTTTTCATTTTGGTTTTGGAAACAAATAATGAAGACACTAGTTGTTTTTTCATTGTCTTATTTTTTGTTTTATTTTGAAAAATTAATGATACACGGATTCATATAAAATACAATGAAATTCAATGCTGCTTCAGTCACACATGCATCACATTACACACGTGGTATTACAATAAATATAATAATATAATAGTAACAATGTTAAAATACAAATACTAAAATGCAGCAATACACATGATCAGCTCCTCATGAAGCTCAGGGGAAGTCTGATCATGATTTAATGGCTTCCAGGTGTGATGGGAGAGGGAAATATCTAAAACCTCCAGGATACTGGCCCTCAAGGAATGGATTTTGACACCCCTGCTGTAAAGAGTGAGATGACGTTGTTGTGATTTGGGACTCTATAAATAAAATTTAATTGAAAATTGAACTAAACCCGTGGTGGATATGTTCCCACATATCAATGTTCCGACGACCAACTGTTCCATAGATTGGCTTGTGTAATCTAAATGGTAATTGGACGGCACAGACAAACATATGTCGAATGGATAAATAAATACTTCCTCCACCTGTTCAGGGCGATGGTGGGAATTTGGATGGAAAAATGTTATTAGCTACTTTATCACCCCGAGAAGAAGTTGTTGAAGATGTTCTGTCATGAAGGGGGTGAGGTGAAGGATGACTCAGATGCTCAGTGCTGAAGGGAGAACAGATTTAATAACAAAAACCAACAAAGACAAGACAGACTTAAACACAAAAACCCTGGGATAGAATCGACCAGGGTCCGTGGTGATGATGAATGTCTGGGTTATGGAGGTGACAGTATACTGTCTGACATTCTATAGAATGTCACTGTAAAAAAGTATGTCACTGTTTAAATACTGCAGAGCAGCAACGACTGGCAGCTGCACGGTGCAGGACCAGGTGAATATGGAGAGCAACTGGGGGAAAGGTCAACGGAGCAGAGGTCATGACATATTCTGCGTCAGACAATTCTTGCATTTTAGTGCGAGGCAACACCTTCTGGCTCTGAAACACGCTGCAGGGTCTCTTAGTTATTGGAGGCACAAGGGCTTATATGGACAAAGGTCCTTCTGACTGCAAACAAAAATCAAACTTTTGAGCAAAGCCTTTGTTGTTTTGTTGATTTATTTGATATTGTGGGAGCTATTTAGTATTTCAGTATTTTCTTTCTGATCAATTTAATACATTTATTATTTGTCTTTGTTTTCCTTGAGTTAAGTTGCAGCTATGTGCTTTTATTTTGAAAGGTGACAGGCACTGTGGGTGCACAGCTGAATTTACTTACCTGATGAGCACACTCAGGTGGAGGAGCACCAGGCAGGGCATATGGTTTTTCACCAGTAGGTCAGGGAGATAGGAAAATGAAATTTTGTAATATTAAGATCTGTCTAATAAAAATCATCAAAATGAAGCTGCCTGACGGGACATTGGCCTTTTTTCCCTGATCACTGCGTAGGATCTGCTTACCTGGTGCCTTTTAGTGGCCTTTGAAATTAAGTTTTATTGTTTGTGTAAATTAGCCACTACAGATACAATGAAGCTACACTACAGATAGCTTCATTTCTGATATATATATATATATATATATATATATATATATATATATATATATATGTATAAATGTTCCTCTCGCCCCACCTGGGCGGTGTCTCCTTCAGACTCGGGTCCTCTACCAGAGGCCTGGGAGCCTGAGGGTTCTGCGCAGGATCTTAGCTGTTCCTAGCAATGCGCTCTTTTGTACAGAGATCTCTGATGTTGTTCCTGGTATCTGCTGGAGCCATTCTCCCAGCTTGGGGGTCACTGCCCCTAATGCTCTGATCACTACTGGTACCACTGTTGCCTTCACACTCCACATTTTCTCTAACTGCTCTTTCAGCCCTTGGTATTTCTCAAGCTTCTCATGTTCTTTCTTTCTGATGTTGCTATCACTGGTGTTGCTACATCTATCACCACCACTGTCTTCCATGTTTATCCACCACCACTATGTCAGGCTGACATATCACCATCTTGTCAGTCTGGATCTGGAAGTCCCACAGGATCTTGGCCTGTTTGTTCTCTGTCACCTTTGGGGGGTTCTCCCATCTTGACCCTGGGACCTCCAGTCCATACTCTTTACAGATGTTCCTGTACAGTATGCCCGCTACCTGGTTATGCCTCTCCATGTATGCCTTGCCTGCCAGCATCTTACACCCTGCTGTGATGTGCTGGACTGTCTCAGGGGCTTCTCTACACAGCCTACACCTGGGGTCCTGTCTGATGTGGTAGACCTCGGCCTCTAGTGCTCTGGTGTTCAGGGCTTGTTCTTGTGCAGCCATGAGTAGTGCCTCTGTGCTGTCCTTTAGTCCAGCCTTTTTCAGCCAGTATGTCTGGAAACTAGAAACTGTATATACTGTATATATATATATATATATATATATATATATATATATATACAAGTACCTTAACTCCATGAAAGGTACCTGTTAACCTGATTGGTTAGTTGCTCCTATGGAAGTACACAACAGTAAAAAAGGAAGTAACAGTGTATGCATTTCCTAAAACAGACTGTACACAAATTCTTAGCTCATCACTTTTGGTCATAAATTACTTTGACATATTTGAAGGAGACACAGCAGGTGGTCTAATGTTACACAATGTCTCACAGTTTCTGACAAAAAAAAAAGTATGTCACAGTAGGGGCTGGTATTACACTGACCCAGTATTGTCATTCCAAAGCCTGCATTACCATAATTATTTTTTGTACTTAAATGGATAATTATTATTATTTTAATGAAGCATGTTTCTTTCTCACCGCCTCTTATAAATATGTATGTGTTGAATGAACTGTACTTTGGCTTGAGATGATCCATCTGCTGTCGTCGGTAACCCCTGCCCCTGTAGGCAGGGTCTACTCATCCATGAGTGGCTTTAGCCTCCAACACAGCACACCCTCACTGTCATTATTCATATGGAAATCTGCAAAGACAACTCCATGTGTCACATGTCCCTTTGGTTTTGTTTGCTGTATAAACTACATTCATATTCTCCAAGGGTGAAATAGTTTGTGCTATTAAAAGAAATTCTAAAACACGTATTTATTTTTCACTTGTTTACATTATTCATTCCTGCAGCTGAGACACATGCCATCAAAGGCTCTTATTTATCCTTATTTATTCCTTTCTAGGCTTAGTTGGTTTGCGGCATGCTAAAAATGGTTAGATTTGCATAGCAAAGGGGGCTAGAAACTGAGGTCAAAATGAATTAATAAATGCAAATATTAACCAAGGAGGTTATGTTTTTGCCAGAGTATGTTTTTCTGTCAGTTAGTTAGTTAGCAAGATAACTGAAAAACCTATGGACAGATTTTAATGAAATTTTCAGGTTGTGTTGGGAGTTAAACTCGGAACAAGTGATTACATTTTGGTGGGGATCTGGAAGAGATCCTGGATTCTGGATCACTTTGAAAAATTCTCTATTTACTCCAATGTAAAATTTCAAAGTGATCCACAATCCAGGATCTCTTCCAGATCACCACCAGAATATTATAATTTGTTCATTGTGACAGTCCTAACACCTGAAAATGTCTTCAAAATCCATTTATAAGTTTTTGATTTATCTTGACACACACACACACACACCAAAATCTAATCATTTCCAGATCACCCCATTACCATCCTACCCTGTAAATCAAACTGATTTTCTTCAGGGGCCACATTCAGCCTGATTCGACCTCCAATGGACCAGACCAGTAAAATTAAAACATAATAACCTAAAATAATGACAATTCCAAACTTTTGTCATTATTTTAGTGTGGAAAAACCCCAATAAATTGTAATAATCCTTTTAGAAATTATCTTAATGCAAAAAGAAGTGAAAATTCATAAGGAAAATTTTTAACACTATTCTGCCTCAATTTATCATTTGTCCATGGATAATGGATTATGGATAAGATCTACTGTACAAAGACACTAAAAGAAAATGGTTTAAATTGTGTCTAATTTTCTTTGGACATTTCAGGTTCTTTCTATTTGTTGAGGTTATTGCCATTTTATTGTGATAGGATCATTTGTGAATGTAAATATTTTCATAATTTTATATAATTTTTTGCAGTAAAACAATGACAAAATTGGAAACCGTCTACATTTATAGGCAAAGAACAAACTAAGAAGAAAATATATGTTATTATGATCTTCATCCCAAAGGGCCACATGTTTGAGACCCCTGCTGTAAATTTCATCAAGGTCCGTCCATCTTGCTAACTAACTAACAGGCAGACAAACTCTGGTAAAACCATAACCTCCTTAGTGGACGTCTCTTCATTCGAAAGGGTCTGCCTTTGTGGAGGTTTGCTTTTCTATCGTTCTTCACTGTGCATCTGTAATGTTATCTGTATAACATTACATTTTACTCTGCATTTTAATACAAATGTCATTTACTGTGCCTTATATTTCCAGACTTGTCATGTAGTTGTAGAATAGAATAGAACTTTATTTATCATTGCAACAAGTGCAACGAAATTGCAATGCAGTGTGTTGTATTTTTTTCATAATGTATTTGAGATGCATCACTTACTTCTGCTTTGCATCAGTCTGAATCAAATCACATCAAAAATGTATTTATATACTGACAAACCATAACAGAAGTTTGGTCATGACAGATAGCTTACCATTCCATTTACCAGTTAAGGTGTTGAAATAAAAACTCCGTTATAGATTTTTCTTATTCTTCATTCGGGCTGATTTGTTTTCTGTTACTATGGCAACCAGGCTCTATTACAAATGTTCAAGGACGTTTTTGTGGACGTTGCTTTTAGCTAACACTTCTACATCTACAACTGTCACTGCGGTGATAGCGCGCGCACACAGACACACACATGCGCGCGCGTTCTCTCTGAACTCGGGAACGAGGTTAAAAAAAACAGACGCAGCTCTCATACTGTGTTTTTAATGTCAGCCTATCGTTGTTTCAGTGTAATTTCAATGGTCAAGAGCAAACCTGGGCAAAATAAGGCCCTGACTGGCCCACATGAGGTCACTGGCAAATTAAAAGTCAATGCAAATATATAACATACAGCTTTTATTTTGAAGGATCTGCTAAATGAAACTGTTTTTTTTTTCACACTCAGCATAAGGTTTATGTACCAAATTGTTTTTTCAGCCCATTCATGTCAGCTAACACCCAAAAATGAAAGAAAAATTGATTAAGAATGCAGAGATTTTAACAAAATCTTCTAAGTATTTATTATTATTATTATTATTGAAGTCAGAAAAGGAACTGGGATACACAAAATAATCTGCAGTTAGTTTTTAGTGTAAAGTTAATATGGAGCTGGTTTTATACATTTTCATGAATGTTTTTGTCAGTATTCATTAAATAGTTCTGTTCTGGGCTCTACATTCTCATTGTATCGTTTCATTTACAGTTTTTTAAGAGATATTGAACAGAACTATGGGTGAATTGATCCATATCAACATTTGTCATTTGGTCCCATAGGACAATTAATTGCCCACCCATGGTCAAGAGTAACGTGTAACGAGTCTTATTGTAGTTTAGTAACTAATGAAGTCACCAAAATTAGAGCTGAAATGAGTTTGTAAGTCACTGATAAAAGTAATGAAACAGTTACCTCCAACACTGACCACTGAGGTGCTTTTATTGTTTTATTTTCTGCGTTTCTGCACTGACTGTCATTGTTAACTATTACATGTGTCTGATACAAAACCTTAATTCACAACCATTTCAGTCACACCCTGTTTCATCCACCTTGTTCAAACAGAAATAACTTCAATATCTGGATGTGGAAACAATCCCTTCTTTATGTCACCTCCTTCCATCCGACATAGAATAGTTCCTCTGCTGCAGACCCCCCCCCCCTCTTTTTTTTTCATTTTTTATTTTTTTTTATTTTACAGCCCCCTGTTGAAAACTAATTCCTACGGCTCTGCTTATAGAATACATATAGAACCAGTTGAAACCAAACTCTTATTTACAGAAGCCCAACTGAATCCTCCAGGAGCAAACATGTTGACAGTAGGGAGGAAAGACTTCCCTTTTAACAAGCAGACCCTGACTCCTGGAGAATGGACGTCTGCTTTGACAAGTTAGAGTTAAGAATTTATACCAGTATTTACTACTATAGCAGAGGTGGAAAGTAACTAAGTAGAAGTACTTCATTACTGTACTTACGTAGATTTTTTTTTAGGTATCTGTACTTAACTTGAGTATTTATTTTTCTTTTTACTTTTACTCCCCACATTTATTCATAAGTATCTGTACTTTATATTCTTTACATTCTCTGAATAGAGATGTTACTTTTTCAAACTAAACAGATGTGACAGTATGAAAAATAAGTCACCAGAGGAAAATTCAGAGGAGAGAAACTGTGACTGTATATATTATAGTTTATTTCACAATTTTCACATTTTATCTTATAATTTTGACTTTTTCTCTTAAAATTATACATTTGTTAAATCTCATTTGTAATTTTTTTTTAAATCTTTTTTTTCTCTTTTTATCTCAATTGTGACTTTATCCCCCCGTTTTTCCTAAATTTCCTGCCCATACCCACAAAACTGAGCACAGTGACCCTATCAAACACATTATCTACACAGTAACTCACTTTTAAATACTTTATTTTAGATAGTTTCTGATTTTTTTCTGGTTAAATAAGTATTAATGCGTTCATGGCAAAAAAAAAAGCAATTTTACCTTTTACTTTATTACAATAGAGAATTTGTACATTTTTACTCTTACTTAAGTAAAGGAGTTGAATCAGTACTTATTCCAGTATTTTTTCACACCAGTAGCTGTACTTTTACTTCAGTACAGAATGTGAGTACTTTGACCAATGGCGGATCTAGACGGCTATTCTTAGACGGGCCTAAGTGAGGGGGGGGGGGTTTGAAACAGATTTTTTTCTTTTTAAATAAACACAAATAATTAAACATACATAATTTATTTCCATTAAAATTTACAAATAAATAACTATATTAAGGATATGGATCAACATTTCAGTTTGATGAGGCAACGAAAATAAGTCTAGAATTCTGTTTCTGAGCTTGTGTTTGGGTGGGCACAGCTGTCAATCAGCCGCCCACCCAGACCCGCCCATACGTCTGCCTCTGACTTTGAACACCTTTGACTATCAGCTGCCAAATCTAAACAAGTGGCTGCAACTGAGCATTTTTACAAGTTTTATTTTGACCATTTGGAATAAAAGAGAGGATAAAGGAGGAGAAAATACAGAGAAAGAGCGAACAAGACCTGGGGGGGGGGGTTATGGGAAGACACGTGGATGCAAATGATGTATATGAAACTGAAGTTAAACATCTATGGAACTGTATAACAACATTCACCCACAACAAAACAGACAAGTGAGTGATGGCGATGAATCCAGGACAGAAGCAGGAACACAGGGGTGTCCAAATCCAGTCCTGGAGGGTCCTAAATGTTTTAAATATTTCCCTCTTCCACATGATTCAGTTTAACCCTTTAACTCCTGAAACGTCAGCAGTTCCACAGTAAAAAATAATTAAAATAAGCAACAACATGAGCAAAAATGGCCAAAGTCATCAATAAAATTAACAAAAATGAATAATAAACGGACAAAATAATTAGTAACATGAAGAAAGTAAGACACAAACGGAGCAAAATTAAAGAAAAAATACTAAAATAAAAAAGTGGAATGTAGATAAATAAACAATGAGCAACAAAATGAACAAAAACTTAGTGTCTTTTGTGTATTTTATCAGTTTATTATTCATTTTTGTTCATTTTATTGATGACTTTGGCCATTTTTATGCTTTATGCTTATTTGAATTCTTTTTACTGTGGAACTGCTAAGGTTTCAGGAGTTAAAGGGTTAAACTGAATCATGTGGAAGAGGGAAATATCTAAAACATTTAGGACACTCGCCCTTGAGGACTGGATTTGGACACCCCTGATCTAAAACATGTAGGATGGCAGCTCTCTGCGACCATGGTTGTAGACCCCTGCTGTAGCACCTGTCCTACTTTTACAGATTCTAGGGAGCACTAGTGAGCCTTCATGTTCAGAGTGTGGTTGTATGAAACTAAAAGCTCTTTCAGATAATCGAACAGCTTTAGAGGTGAGGAGTATTTTAAAGTCAGTCCTAGCCAGAGCAGAGAAGACAACACATGAGAAATATGCTCTCTCTCTCTCACTCTCTCTCTCTCTCTCTCACTCTCTCTCTAGTCAATACATGAGCAACAGCATTCTGGATTAGCTAAAGGGTCTTTAACCCTTTAACTCCTGAGACTTTAACAGTTCCCGTAAAAAAAAAAAAAGCAACAAAATTGACAATAACAGCCAAAAATGTATAATACACTAACAAAATAATAAATAACATGAACAAAATAACACACAAATGGCACAAAAGGGAAGAAAAATACAATATTAAATGTAGAAATATAAAACAAAACAAAAAAACAACAACAACAAAATGAACAAAAACTAACACATGTTTACGAAATAGTATCTTAATTTATCTAAAATAAAATGAAATAAATTAATAATTAAATAGTAGTAGTTTGGCTTTTTATTTTTTCTAAATCAGTTGCTTTTTGACACCTGTTTACCTCCAAATATCAGATCCCTGAACAAAACTCAGTAAAAAACTTTTTTTTTTCTGAATATTGAAACTAAACCATCCTTTCAGAACACGTCATCGCTGACGCATCAGGGGTTAAAGGGTTAAGGACTTGGTGGGACACTCTGATAGAAGTGATTACAGTAATCTAGTCAGGATGTAATAAAGGCACAGACTAGTTTTTCTGCATCATTCTGCATTGGTATAGAATGGAATGAACTTTATTGATCCCTTACAGGACACATCAAAGAAATGGTGCAGTAAGGTGGTATGTACCTTATTAGCTACATGTAGATGGTTCTGGGAATCTGTTTTATGTGTGAATTAAACAATAGATCCTGATCAAAAGTAATCCCTAGTCTCCCCACAGTGGTCTTCACTGCTTTGGGAAATAGACCCAAATTTTAACCCCTTGTAGGGTGTTTGATCCTCATTTAATTTAGAACTATCACTATCACAATTAGAATGAAATCAAGCAGTTCAGTTGTCAGCTCTGTAGTTTCTGTACTTTCACAACATCAAGATTAATTTCATCTTAAATGGATTACACACTCACTCATAGAAAAGATAATGCCATACCACAGATGTTACCACGACCGAAATAAAAGTTCACAGCTGAATTTAACACCACGAAATAAAGTATCTATCTATCTATCTATCTATCTATCTATCTATCTATCTATCTATCTATCTATCTATCTATCTATCTATCTATCTATCTATCTATCTATCTATCTATCTATCTATCTATCTATCTATCTATCTATCTATCTATCTATCTATCTATCTATCTATCTATCTAGATCTATTTTAGATAAAATGTTAAAATTGTGAAATTAAAAGTAAAAAAATTATGAGATAAAAAATTCCAAATTGTGAGATAATAGTCATATAACTATTAACCACAGTTTCCTTCCTCCACTGATTTTCCATCTGAAGCCACTTATTTTTCATATTGTCACGTCTGTTTTGTTTAAAAAAAAAGTAACAAGTCTATTCTGAGAATGTAAAGAGTATAAAGTACAGATATTTATGCAAAAATGTAGGGAGTAAAAGTAAAAAGTTGCCAGAAAAATAAATACTCAAGTAAAGTAAAGATACCTAAAATATCTACTTAAGTACAGTAATGAAGTTCTTTTACTTAGTTACTTCACACCTCTGGTAAGGACACGAGACAAAGTAGACAAAGAGGTCTCGCATGAAGCAGAGGATATCCTAATCACAATGGATGCCACATACATGCGATGGAGCTGAGGAAAGCCTTCATTGTGCCCTTGTAGATATTGGCAAATGGCGGCGGCTATGGTGCTTGTGCAACTAGACTGGGGCTGTGGGGCACAGGGGTTACAGCCTGTAGCGAGTGGGGAAGGAATGCCATCACCCGACGGTGACGAGTTGCTCCTGGGTAGTGAGTGAATGTGTCACTACTGCTGCAGGAGGAGCGGGCTGAGCGGCGGGAACGGAAGGTCGGAGCTTCTGTTGCTAATACCGTAGCATTGTCACAAGTACTAGTGTTAGCTTTAGCTTTAGCAACCAGAAATCTGCGCATTGTTATCGGTAGAGGAGAGATAAGTGGAAGAAATAAAGGCAAATCGCTGCGGTGAATGAGTACAGTGTTAGTGTCTCTATGACGGTCAGGTCAAACGGGTGTGAGAAAGTGAAAGAACTGAAGCCAAGCGAGTCTGAGAGAGGCCACGCCCTCCCTTTGCATCTACCAATCAGAAGAGATTCAGGAGAGAACAGCGTGAATATCTTTGGCTGCTGTATTTAAAGCATGTGGGATTTTTTTCCTTGTCATCGCGTTTGGTAGGTTTGATAGGGGCAAGCGCGGCATCGAGTTTGGGGGGGCAGGTGCAAAATTTAGGGGGGCATTGCCCCCCCTTGCCTATGCCTAGATCCGGGCCCGCTAGAAACCATGACATCATTTAGGCTTCTGAAGAGCTGACCAATAATTCAACTAGAAGAAGGAAATGACTAAAACATGCAGGACACTGGGCCACCAGGACTGGATTTGAAAATAGAACAGCAGCAGCACAGTAACAGAATTGCTTAATTATCATTTTCCAAATATCAACCTGTGGGTCACTCCTGTGGAATGATTTGACCTGCCCCAAAAATGCCACACACCACTGTAGTTATTTTATAATCTGACCCTCACCCACAATGTTTAATGAGGGCCGCACATTTTAATCAGAGGTGATGTAACAGAACTATTGGTTAGATGGACCCAAAATGAAAAAAAGCTCCAAATACGTTTCACAGTCTTTATTGATTAGTGAGTAAATGCAAGGATGAGGGTCTTCCTGTTCCATCTGTCCAGGGGGGAACAGGACACCATGCGCCACAGATCCAACACACAACAATGAGGGGAATCCAACACAGTGTAATCAAAGTGTGTAGCAGGGTCAGGGTTAGGGTCTGAGGTCTGATGAGGTGGTAGGGGGGGGGGGTGGGGGGCAACAAGAGGCTTAAGGTCAGTACACAAGAGAACCACACAATGATAGGCAATCTATGTAACCCTGACCTAGTCTGCTAGTAGGACTGACAGAACCTTAGAACCCTACTGGTGTATGAGTGTGTGTGTGTGTGTGTGTGTGTGTGTGTGTGTGTGTGTGTGTGTGAATGGGTGAATGTGAGGCTAATGTAAAGCATTTGACCATGAAGGTGGAAAAGAACTATACGGTCATTAAGGTTATCTATCTATCTATCTATCTATCTATCTATCTATCTATCTATCTATCTATCTATCTATCTATCTATCTATCTATCTATCTATCTATCTATCTATCTATCTATCTATCTATCTATCTATCTATCTATCTATCTATCTATCTATCTATCTATCTATCTATCCTTCGATTGAATACAGCGATGCACATATTTGAGCTGTAACATGTTATTTAACCTTTTAACTGATGCAGTAGCTTGTCTTTGATGGATGTTTGACAGAAGGCTGGATTGTAATTTAACCCTTTGACACATACTGGTCACTCCAGTGGACAGTTGTTCTACAGTTGTTCTCTTGTATATTCATGGGTTTTGTTGTTTTAGTTCCATATCAGTCAGTTCATATCATTATTGTAACTGGTCTGTTCTTAATATCTGATCTGCACTAACATGTTTATGTGTAAACCAATTGCTTGTTGTTATTAGATTGGAATTAACAGTCCCTTTTTAAACTAAAACTGCATTAAAACATTTTTATTTCATAGTGTTCTGATATAGTGTTTTAAATGCATGTTTCTTTGGTTCAAAGCTTAAACACATGTATTTTTGTAAGGTTCATTAAAAAGATTTCAATCACATTACATGTCTAAAGAGAAATAAAAACAGTTGGGAAAAAAATCTTGACTAAAGTTCTCATAATTAGAGAATGGTTAAACTGATATTGTACAACTTTGACCATAAACAACTGTGAATTAGCCTGAATAATTCCCCAGTAAATAATACAGTTTGAAATATACCACATGCTAATGTCCCACATCTGGGACCATGGACAATGACAGAGCATGAATACAGCCAGCTAACAGTACTACAAACATCTAGTACAGTCTGTAATACTCCACACATACTGGTATAGTCAATAGTACTACTACACAGTGCTATAGTGTCAAACATATACCAGTGGAGATGAGATGGCAGGTTACCATGGTTACATGAATCACTTCCATTTGGTGAGGCACACACTCATTTTAAGCACTAGGTGGATGCACAAACAGGCCTGTTCCCATTTGTAGGATTGGTGGTAACATTAGGACCTCCCTTAATATAATGGAAGGGGAAACGATTTAAAAGTAAGAAGAGTAAACTTCAAACATCTGTGTAAGGACATTACTGCAGTCTTATCTGTGTAATAAATCAACCACAACTATAGTAATGTTACCGGTCATGTGTCAATGAGGCGTAAAGAGGAATAAAAACACGTAGGAAAAAAATCTTGACTAACTCATAATTGATCCATCAAAGGGTTAATGGATAAAAGTCATGTGGCCTGATGAGTCCAGAATAACCCTGTTCCAGAGGTAGGTGAAGTTATTACTAGGGGTGTGACAAGACACTCAGCTCATGAGACAATGCGAGATTGAGTTCACGAGGTCGAGACGAGAGTTTAAGACAACTAAATTGCAACTTATATGAATGGACAACATACTTTTATTTAACTGAGTTGCACATGGACTTTAGAACTGTTTTAATGAACTTTTAATGAACTTCTTCCTTTTAATGAACTTCTTAATGAACGTCTTCCTCTACAAATTGAAACTAAAATAAAATGTTAGAAAAGTTAAAATAAAATTAAATTCAAAAATAATATATTTCTCCTTTTTTCTAAATCAAATCTGACACTTGACTGTGGAAGTTGTGGGTCGTGGAAACACGTTTGATGTTCGAATAATTATAATAGTTTCCAGTAAATTTCGAATAGTGTTTTAGACCAAACTTAGACCAAATCTCTAGTTATGTTTTTTTGTATCTGAAAGCAAATTTCAAGGGACATTTGATAACCCTACACACAGAACACTGTAGACTATCTATCAACCCAACGTACACATACAGCAGTGGTTAACGTTAGCTCTACTGTCTATAAACATTAGTCTATATGGTCAACATTGTTAGTCTCCAATCAGCTGTTTTAGTAAAACACTGGTAGCAACGTTAATGTATGATAACTCTTCACAGTATTGTCAGTTTCATAGCTAAAGCTTTCAATTCATAGCTAAGTTGTTGAACTTAACATCAGATTGAAGTTTATGTTTCTTTGGAGACAGTGTTCCGCTCTGTGATTTGTCTCCTCTTTGGCTGTGTAAAGCCGGTGTATCCCAGATACACTTGCGTATCCCAGAAACACGGCGGGCATGAAGCCTCTTTGTTGCAGGTTTGTGGTCAAAACACTCTCTATCTAACCACTCGTTCATGTGTTTTCTTCAGTTTTTACAACCAACGACAGCACATCTAGTTCCCCAACCACTTTTCCTCTTGAAGTTGTCCATCCTTTTTCTCAATGAGTCACTGTGTTAATATCGGAGCTAGCTAGCAAAACAAACCAGAGGAGCCAGAATGGAAGTGAAACGCATTGGTGGGAGGAGTTCAGGAAGTAGAGCGGAAACTGGTCAAAAACTTGTCTATAGTAAAACCTGTCTTTTCCGACTCATTCTGGCTGCCTGTTGGATAACAAATCCTGCGAGACAGAATTTTAATGTGACGAGAAATCTCATCAAATTACATCTCGCGAGATCTCGTCACACCCCTAGTGTTTACCTATCATGCCGAGCACCTTCAGTCCAAGCCTGTGGGGTTAGAGTTGTGATCTGTTGTTGGTTCAGTTGGGGGTGTTTTTATAATGCAGATTAGTGGAACACTTACAGTCACCCACAATTTTTAATCCAATAGTGTCTGCAAACTTGATTATTCCATTTCTTTTTTTGTCATTTTATTTTTACACTTGTTTTGTACATACAAAGAACTGTAAAATTTAAAACACAGAACAGAAGGTGTACATTCTTATCTTCATACAAGGAGTAGATACAGTTCTACAGGAGATCACACATATTCAGGTCTTCTCTGTAAAATATATTTTTTGGTTGTGGCTCATTTGGTAGAGTGGGTCGCCCAATGACCGAAAGGTTGGCGGTTCATGTCCTGGCTCTGGCTGTCCACATGTTGAAGTGTCCTTAGGCAAGACACTGAACCCTGACTTAGTCTCCCAGTAGGACTGACAGAACCTTAGAAACCTACTGGTGTATGAGTGTGTGTGAATGGGTGAATGTCAGGCTAATATAAAGCACTTTGAGAACCATGAAGGTGGAAAAGCACTATATAAGTGCAGAATCAAATTATCAAATTTACTCATGAGCATTACTTTGTAAAAAGTAATCCTTTTGTGTTCAAAAAATTCTAAACTTCCACAACACTTCACAAATATGGTAAAGATTTAAATTGTGCCATTCATCCAACTTTGGGGTTTAGTCATGGTTTTGTTCTACATTTCCTTGCTGCTAAATGTAACCTGTCAAACAGGTGTGTGCTGTCATTGTCTGTAGAGTACAAGAAGCCAAATAATAATTCATCCGGTTTAACAATTATCTGAAAATTTAATATTATATTCAACTCCATTCAAATTGACCTCCACAAATTTCGGATCAGAGGGCATGACCAAAATAAGTGGCATTACTTTACCCCATTTACACCACAATTTCTCCAAGAACTAGATGATCCTGAATAATATTCAATTTCTACAACATTCTCTTTGTTTAGTTTTTGATCATTTGAAAAATGGAGCACTGGAAGAGAAGCTACGAGAAGTGGATAATAAAGATGTTTATCTCCTACAGTATAGGAGGGAGCTGCTCAAATCTTAAAGAGCATGTTCATCACATTCTTCCAATCTATCTGTCTGTCTATACACATTCACTGAAGAGCAAAATCTGCTGAAAATAGCCCAGACCTCATTAAACATATGTCACATTCACCAGACTGGCAACTACTAAGTCTGATTTGAACACATTTCCCAGAACTTTGAGGTCTGGACACAAGTTGCACAACCAATCTGGAGTTCTTCAACACTGCTGCTGTAGTAGATGTAATTAAAGGGAACAAATCTGTTCACTCTTAGTATCAGAATGGATTGGCATTAAATGTTGGATCAGAACAATGCAGCCAACTGAGGCCAAATAGTAATATGATTCTTTTTATTATTTTTTTTAAATTAAGCCTAATTAAGGTGGAATGTCTGTCCTAATTCTGCTTTGTATCATTGTTAATTATAGCGGTGGATCTAAGAACATTTGTCAGTGTGATTTTTGGATGGTGTTGCTGATAGTGGGCCGTGCCTTTCAGCCATCTGTAAGTCTTTTGTGTGTGAGTTCACATCAGGCCAATGCATGAACCCAGATCCAGTAAAACCTGGGGGGTATGGTCTATGGAGGGCTAAAGTGAACTAATCCTTCTGTGGACCTCTATGAGTAAACAGATGAATTTGGGATGGCCTGCTCTGTTTGTACACCTCCACTGACTGGATAATATCCATTGTTATACAGATGCATCTGTTATGTATGTTATCTATATTTAACTGCATGACACAGATACTTTTATTTACCAGTATTGGACAGTTTGATGTAATTTGTATAAGTCTTATGAACCAAATATTATTCTAAGAAGCCTCTAAGACAGGGGTCTCCAAAATATTCCACAAAGGGCCGGTGTGGCTGCAGGTTTTTGTTCCAACCAACCAAGAGTTCACAATTTGACCTATTGACTCTCTGCAGACTGAGATCAGTTGATTAATTGATTGAAGTCTGGTGTGTTGCTGCTTGGTTGGAACAAAAACCTGCAACCACACCGGCCCTTTGTGGAACAGTTTGGAGACCCCTGCTCTAAGACAAGCACACAACATGAAGCTCTGAGGACTACTGACAGATATTTCCTTCCTTCATTGTTCACCATTTTGTGCCCTTTTCCTTTTGTCTACTCTGTTGCTCAGAATTGTAACACATGACACAGTATTTCTTTGTTAAACACTGCATACACTACATTGTTGTAGAATACTGTACCTACTTATGTTCTACAGATTGTATTCAGAGGTTTGTCTGATGTCAGGTTTCACTACTTCCCTGTGCTCGGTGCTCATGTATATTTTTTGCCAATTTTTGTATCTTCACCTTTCTTTGTCGGTTGACAACAAATAATTTTCAGTTTTAATGTCTATTAGGCAAAGAAAAAACACCTGATTTGTGGTTTGAAAATTAAATCAATAAGCAACAAAATTTCAACTTCACATTTGTTCTATACATAACACTGCACACATTATATTTGGTTTCAATATAATAATTGAATATTGTAAAGAATATGGTTCTGTCCGGGCCTGGGGCTGTCCTGGGGAGTAGTGGGGTGGGTGGGGTTTCGGTGGTGCTTGCGGGGGTGGGCGCCCTGCATCCTGGGTGTGCTGGCTCAGGGGTGTGCATGGGGGCTCTTGGCCCTCGCTTCCTGGTGGTGCAGCCTGGCCCTTCCTCTGGGGCGGGGTTCTGCATGCGGCTGGCCCGTGGTGGGACTATGGCGTCTGCCAGGGTGCTGGTCTAGCACTGTGGCTTCTGGGGGTTTTGGTGCTGGCTGGACCGGTCGGGTTCAGGTGGGCTCACCTTGGCTTCTTGCCTCGGGGCTCTGGGGGCCCTCTGCATCAGTAGCAGTGGTCTCACTACCTGTCTCCTCCACTGCTCTGTCCTCATGGGCCGGACCCACACCAGACTGCCTCTTACTGTGCACTTCACACACTTCACACCTCACTGTATATAGCTACTCTTAGGCACATATAGTGACACAACAGTTAGGACCTCGAGAGCAGGTGGGGGCGGGAAGGATGGGCTCTGTGGTCTGGCAGATGGCAGGGCTCTACGGCCTTGTCTCTTCCCCATCACCCTCTTGCTTGCCTCCCCTCTATTTTCTTTTTAATGCACCACACACATTCACACTTTGGGGGTAGATCTGGGATGGCTCGGGGAACTTGGGCCAGGGTAGGCTGCGGAGTAGCCATCCTCTGTGGTCCTCTGGCCTGCCCCCTGGATGCCTCGCCCAGCTTCTCCACTTTTAATTCACCACATGACACTCAGGGTTACACTATCGTGGTGCAGGGATAATGTCTCCAGTCAGGGATCTGGAGACATATTAACAGGGAGGAATGGGGGGGGATTTCACGAATATGGCCTCGCTGGTGGGACCTGGCCCCCTTATGGCTATGGGGTAGCGGGGGTGGACTACCATCCATGTTACTGTGGCTGGGGGGTCCCCGGTACCTGGGGGATGTGGTCGGGGGGGGCTCCATCAGGTCCAAGCTGGTGCAATGGCTCTTGGTGGGCCACAGGGGCTGGATTGGCTGTTCTGGTGGGCACTGCGCTCGCCTGGGGCCAGGTGCGGGGGGGTGTGTGTGGGGTGCCTCCCTGTTGGCATTGCCGGGCCCCAGCACACTGTCCATTTTTGCCCTCTGGACTCGCATTGGGTCCCGGCTCCGATGTCCTCTGACCAGCTCCCGGCGACGGCCTGCCTTGTGATGGGCTGGTTGCCGCCCCTTAGGTGGGCCGCTCGCCCCCTGTGTCTGGCTTCCTGGCTGCATGGGGCCGTTGGCCCCCTCGGGGGGGAGTGTGGGGGCGTGGGTCGGGTGGTGGGGTGGGGGGTTTAGTGGCGGCTGGGGTGGGTGGGGTTGGGGTTGGAGTGGTGGGTAGGTCCTCGTGCCCGGGCCGCCTGGGTCGGCCTTGGTGTGCTGGGGGGGTCTGTAGCTGCCCCCTCTTGTTCTCCGGGTTTGCGTAATTCAGCCCCGGTGGCTCTCTGGGGGCGGCGGCCTGTGGCTCCTATGGCCCGGGGTGAGGGGTGCCCTGTTGGCTTGGCCCTGCCTTGCCATGAGTGCTGTTCTGGGCTTCGCGATCTTTCACACTTGCATGTTTGATTGGGTCTCGCCAGCTACTGCCGAGTCCCATTTCAGTGAATGATGGGACCCGCCAGAATGTGCTGAGAATCTCTCCACAATCTCTACCCTAAACTCAATCTCTTTTGCACTAGTGTCCTCTTCTGGCCGATTCTATTCTATTCTATTGCATTCTATTTTATACTATCAAGTCATCCACAATTATGGTGCTCACTACCGATTGTTTAATTATTTGTTTATTGAATCTCTTTTTCTTTTGTGCTGGTTTGGTTTTCTGCTCTTTTTTCGGTTTATTTATTTATTTTTATTGAAGGAGAGTTAGTAGTTGGGAATAACACACCACCTTACAATCTTTAATTGCAATAGCACCGCCTGTTAATTTCTATCCCCTGTCCAGTCTTTGTTTCCCCCACACATCACTGAGGTGTAGCACTGCCCTCCCTGGCTTATAATAGTGAGTTCTAATAAAGGATGTCTGCTCAGCTTTCAGGGAGGACCGATGATGGTCACACACATGCACTAAATATTAAAATATTTGGCTAAAATATGCATTGATCTCAAACAATGTTGACTCCCCCGCTGTGGTGTTAAACAATGAGAACAAAATGTAGAAAAATTAAAAAGAAAGAGAGAAAAAAAAAAGAATATGGTAAGAATATGAAATTATACTATACTATAACAGCAAAAGGACATTCTCACTTAATTTTATTTATCACCAACTCATAACAAGGATTATTTCAAAGCACACGTATAGTGATGGTCAAAACCAGACTCAAGCTAAAACATTCAAATTCACTGGTGGGAGGAATCATCATCTTGATAGCAAGTGAAGGCAGCATAACTCAGGAAGACACAAATATTTACACAAATGTGCACAAATCCTGTCTCATCTGTTTTGCACAGAAGCAAACTGAAGCAATGAGTCATAATGGACAGGGATAAGGAAAGAAAAACATTCAAAGATACAAAGTCTGTTCATATGAGAAACTCTCAGGTATATTTCCACTTTTTTTCTTCATGTGGAGTAAGCACCGTTTTAAAAACATCTTTATTCATCTTTAGCCTAGACGAAGCATTACTCACATACAACCACTCAAACTCCCTCACATGAAAAAGGGGATGGTGGATGTCAGCAGAATAACAAAGTTGAAAGAAAAGAACATTTTGTCTACTGTGCTCAGTAGCGACAGTTTGGCCTGGTTTTGGAAACCTCCAGTTTAACAGTTTCACTTCCTTGTTGAGTCATAACAGTAACAGTCAGTGCGAGTGCTGAAGAAGGTATGCAGGATGATGCACTCGGATGAGATTCACTTAAAGTGTTAGTTCAGCATTTTGCACATAGGTCGTTTTTAGTTCCTCTGCGAAGACTTGGAGCTGTTTTGATCACAATTTTGACATTTGTTGCTGAACCGAAAATTTTAGCTTTCAAATGTAGAGCCCAGTGAGCACTCAGAACATCATTCATAAAATGGCATTAAAATTTCGGTTGCAAAGACATGAAGCTCACCGTGTGGTCAGGGGGTGGACAGCGATATGTTGACCTGAAAATCATTGCAAAGTATACCTTCTAAGCATTTGGTGGACCTATATTTATATATTCTTCTATTGTACAGTACCTTACACCAGTATTCCCCAACCTTTTTATTACCACGGACCAGTCAGCATTTCACAATTTTACCACGGACCTGGGGGGGATTGTTCAGACTCGGATAATAAATAAAAGAGAAATAATTAAGTAATTATTAGGGTGCCGGCGGCCTGGTACCAATTGATCCACGGACCGTTCCGCGGCCTTACACAATGTGTCATAATGCAAGGTTCTGCAACTGACAAAGATAGTACCAATGTCCCTGTGCTCATCTGGACTTCCCAGCTGTGATGTCTTCCTATCAACATAAGGGAGTCATTCAATAGATCATAAAATCAGAATTGAAATCCGTTGAGAATTGAGGGAGGAGAAACGATTTTAGTGAATTGTGGACGACGGACGAAGCATGATGGCAATAGCTCACTGCAACTTCAAAAACTACAGACCCTTTTCCATTTGTGGTGGCAGAGTAATACTAGCTAAACCACAGACCGAAACAGCAATACAACTTGTGTGGATGTACATTTTTCAGTGATTTTCAGCCCAGAGCCATTTCCATCTGCAGCAGTTCCACAAAGACAGACTGTGTGTAAGGCTGCATTATCACAACCAGTCAGACTTAACTAACATTTACAACAAGAACAAGCTGTGTTTACACTAGAGCTGATATTGGAAAATTAACAGATCTGCAAATTGATCAATAATTAAATATGTTCACATTTCTGATCTATTGGGTTTTTTGTTATATATTTGGGACTATTATTAGGTGCAAAATGATTAACGGAATTAATTTGTTCTATTGTGTTTTGAGATTTCATTACTGCAAAAATAACAGGTGTGGCCATGCAGTAAAAAAAAAAAATAATAATGTACACTGCTCTTCCAAAAAAAAGTGACACATGCAGTATTTGACTACACCACCTTTGGTTTTCATTACAGGAGACTTTTACTTTGACACAATAAGGTTTATTGTATTTTTTCCATCCATAGTTGCATTCATTTTTTATGATGAGGATCAGACCGCTGCATCAACTCTTCATCATCCCAAATTAGATTTTGGAGTTTTTGAAGGCTAATTTCATCATTTAAGCCTGATGACCCTGATCAGTCCTGGACCAGGACTCCTGGTGGTGTCCAATCTGTTAAACAATACAGACATGGGAGGACACTTACTGCATTAGTTAGATTAAATAATTAGTTCTAGCTGAAACTTTATTATCCAATGAAGTATTTACCCATGGAATGATCTGAATGATGATGGCAATAGCTCATCGCGACTTCGTCTGGATGAGCTAAAAACTCCAGACCCTTTCCCATTTGTGGTGGCAGAGTAATACTAGGTAAGGCAAATTTATGTGTATAGCACATTTCATGTACGGGACAATTCAAGGTGCTTTACACAAAAACATATAAGAAAATGAAAATGCATTAAAAGACAATTAAAATAGAAACATAAAAACATTTAAAAACAGTAACAGCTCCAGTGAACACTAATGTTTTCAGTCTGATATAAATGAACTGACAGTTGTTCTCAGACCTCAGGTATTCCAGGTAGTTTGTTCCACAGGTGAGGAGCAGAACAACTGAATGATGCTTCACTTTGTTTGGTACTGATTTTGGAACACACAGTAAACCTGTTCCTGATGACCTATGACCTCAGGGCTCTGGATGCTTCATATGGAACCAGCAGGTCTAGGATGTATTTGGGTCCAAGGTCGTTTAGTTCTTTATAGACCAGGAGGAAGATTTAGAATTCTAACCTTTGACCCACAGGAAGACAATGTAAGGATTTGAGGACCGGTGTGATGTGGTCCAGTTTCCTGGTACTGGTCAGAACTCTGGCAGCAGTGTTTTGGATCAGCTGTAGCTGCCTGATTTGTTTTTGTATAGATCAGTGAAGACATCATTACAATAATCTAACTTACTGAAAATTAATGAATGAGTTTGTCTGTGTCTGGTTTTAACAGAAAACCTTTGATTCTATGGATGTTCTTCAGGTGGTCATATACAGACTGGGTAAGAGCTTTTAAATGCTTGTTAAATTTCAGGTGTGAGTCAATAATTACACCCAGATTTCTGGCTTGGTTTGTAGGGTTTAGTGACATGGGACTCAAGGTGAGCAATGACCTTTGACCTTTCTTTTTTGGGGCCAAAAACAATCACTTCTGTTTTGTCCGCATTAAGATGGAGAAAGTTCTGGAACATCCACTCAGTGATTTGATGAATGCATTTACTCAGTGTCAGTAAAGGACTGTAGTCGAGTGATGACACATCAATATAAAGCTAACTAGCTAAACCACAGACCAAAACGGCAATACAACTTCTCTGGATGTATAGTTTTCAGTGATTTTCAGGTCAATGTTTGATTTAATGATCAAAATTGTGGTCAGAAAGGCTCTAAGTTATCCCAGACGACCTAAAAAACAGGGTTTTATGTGCAAAATGCCAAACTAACCCTTTAAAGGTGATTCAATATTATGCTGAAAAGGAGATACCATCTTCCTAATGGAATTCTTGGAGGATTTTCTGAGCCCAGGATCCCCTCTTATCTTATTTTCCCTTCAGTAATTATGAACCAAATTGTAATGATAGCATGACTGTTGATCAAAGAGGCATTCAGGGTTGACCCAGAAACCTGCTGAAAAACACAATGAGTAACACCAACACACCCTTTGTCATGTGCAGACTTGACTTATCTTCCACCGCACATGAAAAACTGAGGAAGAAAGGATGATCAAACTTTGAACATAACCAGCTCAGGGACTCGCTGACCCAAATTCCATATTCACGGTTTGCCATTTGAAGAACAATGGCCCATTTAGAAGATGCTGATCAACTGATTAGAGGTGACAGAAATCTTTTTTTCAGTTTTGACAGCATCCTCAAATCAGGGAAATATTTCTTGCAACAAAAAAACCTCATAAGAAAATGAAGAGACTTGACACAGACTTTTCAAAAGCTCACATATATGTCATAATGTGGTTTAAACATTGATGATGACACAACCAGGGCCTTCAATACTTCAACTCTCTCTATTGTTACAGTAAAGAAGTGCTTCTCAAATCCGGTCCTCATGGCCCAGTGTCCTGCATGTTATTTTATTTTGAAATGAAAACTAATTAAAAATGTAAAATTAAGTAATAAAAAAAGAATAATAAAAATATATATAAATGAAACAAGTTAAAACATAAAACAATTTAAAAAAGTACATTAAAAAAAGTTTTAAATTAAAAAATACATAAATTAAATTAAAAAATAACACACACACACACACACACACACACACACACACACACGTATATATATATATATATATATATATATATATATATTTAAATATCTCATTCTTTTTTCAAATAAAAAATGTAAATAAATTAAAAACATTTCAATTAACAACAATTTTTTGGAATAAAAGCATTTTAAGGAGTTTTAAATATTTTAAAAATAAGAATGAAATGAAATGAAAAAAATGTAAAATATCTCCCTCTTCCATCACATCTGGAAACCAGGGCCGGATCTAGCTCTGCCCACTTGGAGGGGCATGTGGTTTGGCAGGAGGGGCATGAACTGGGGGGTGTCAAATCCCACCCAAACCCTTAAAAGCACAGAAAACAATGCTAACTATGCCGTCATCAGTTAATAAATCCATATCTATATCATTTTGATTTGTATTATAGGTTTTATATTGGATTTGGATGCCATGCCTGGAACTACCCTCTGCATTTACCCGGGGACTGGCACAAATGTGACACTGGCTTGTGTCCCATTTGTGGCTGCATGACTCTTTTTTTTTGTTTGGTTTATTTTATTTTTGTGTATGTTTTTGTATTTTTTTTTCTTTTTTTCCTATTTTGTGTATTCCTTTGTCATTCATTTATTGACAGAACATATTCTATTTTAACATTTTCTGTATATTTTTTGTCTTTTTTGTTGTTTTCACAGCTTATAGCAACTTTTAGGATGTTTTTAATTTTTTGTATTTTTAATTAAATTTTTTTTATTTTTTATTTTCATTTTGTGTTCTTTTTATCCTTTTATGCATTCCTTTATCATTTATTTATTTAGAACAACATATCTTTTAAATGTCTGTGTATTTTCTTTTGGTCTTTTATGTCATTTTCATATACCTTATAGCAACTTTTAGGATTTTTCTTATTATTTTTATCTAATTGTTTTTGTTTTTGTTGTCCTTTCATGTATTTCTTTGTCATTTTCTTTAGTTACAGTCTGTTTGTGTTGTTGTTCATAGCTTATTTCTATCACTTTAGGATCAGCCGTCTGTTTTTCTGTGCAAACACCCTAACAAATGTATCCATGTTTAGGCCTTTTGTTATAGCCTTCTCGTGAGCCAAAATAACTAAATCTCTTTTTCTCTTGTGTAGCATAGTGTGGCGAAAGGGGGTAAGGACCAGAGGTGATCAAAGTACTCACATTCTGTACTTAAGTAGAAGTACAGCTACTTGTGTGAAAAAATACTCTGTAAAGATACCTAAAATATCTACTTAAGTACAGTAATGAAGTTCTTTTACTTAGTTACTTCACACCTCTGGTAAGGACACGAGACAAAGTAGACAAAGAGGTCTCGCATGAAGCAGAGGATATCCTAATCACAATGGATGCCACATACATGCGATGGAGCTGAGGAAAGCCTTCATTGTGCCCTTGTAGATATTGGCAAATGGCGGCGGCTATGGTGCTTGTGCAACTAGACTGGGGCTGTGGGGCACAGGGGTTACAGCCTGTAGCGAGTGGGGAAGGAATGCCATCACCCGACGGTGACGAGTTGCTCCTGGGTAGTGAGTGAATGTGTCACTACTGCTGCAGGAGGAGCGGGCTGAGCGGCGGGAACGGAAGGTCGGAGCTTCTGTTGCTAATACCGTAGCATTGTCACAAGTACTAGTGTTAGCTTTAGCTTTAGCAACCAGAAATCTGCGCATTGTTATCGGTAGAGGAGAGATAAGTGGAAGAAATAAAGGCAAATCGCTGCGGTGAATGAGTACAGTGTTAGTGTCTCTATGACGGTCAGGTCAAACGGGTGTGAGAAAGTGAAAGAACTGAAGCCAAGCGAGTCTGAGAGAGGCCACGCCCTCCCTTTGCATCTACCAATCAGAAGAGATTCAGGAGAGAACAGCGTGAATATCTTTGGCTGCTGTATTTAAAGCATGTGGGATTTTTTTCCTTGTCATCGCGTTTGGTAGGTTTGATAGGGGCAAGCACGGCATCGAGTTTGGGGGGGCAGGTGCAAAATTTAGGGGGGCATTGCCCCCCCTTGCCTATGCCTAGATCCGGGCCCGCTAGAAACCATGACATCATTTAGGCTTCTGAAGAGCTGACCAATAATTCAACTAGAAGAAGGAAATGACTAAAACATGCAGGACACTGGGCCACCAGGACTGGATTTGAAAATAGAACAGCAGCAGCACAGTAACAGAATTGCTTAATTATCATTTTCCAAATATCAACCTGTGGGTCACTCCTGTGGAATGATTTGACCTGCCCCAAAAATGCCACACACCACTGTAGTTATTTTATAATCTGACCCTCACCCACAATGTTTAATGAGGGCCGCACATTTTAATCAGAGGTGATGTAACAGAACTATTGGTTAGATGGACCCAAAATGAAAAAAAGTTTCACAGTCTTTATTGATTAGTGAGTTAATGCAAGGATGAGGGTCTTCCTGTTCCATCTGTCCAGGGGGGAACAGGACACCATGCGCCACAGATCCAACACACAACAATGAGGGGAATCCAACACAGTGTAATCAAAGTGTGTAGCAGGGTCAGGGTTAGGGTCTGAGGTCTGATGAGGCACCAAGGGGGGGGGTGGGGGGCAACAAGAGGCTTAAGGTCAGTACACAAGAGAACCACACAATGATAGGCAATCTATGTAACCCTGACCTAGTCTGCTAGTAGGACTGACAGAACCTTAGAACCCTACTGGTGTATGAGTGTGTGTGTGTGTGTGTGTGTGTGTGAGTGTGTGTGTGAGTGTGTGTGTGTGTGTGTGAATGGGCGAATGTGAGGCTAATGTAAAGCATTTGACCATGAAGGTGGAAAAGAACTATACGGTCATTAAGGTTACCTATCTATCTATCTATCTATCTATCTATCTATCTATCTATCTATCTATCTATCTATCTATCTATCTATCTATCTATCTATCTATCTATCTATCTATCTATCTATCTATCTATCTATCTATCTATCTATCTATCTATCTATCTATCTATCTATCTGTCTGTCTGTCTGTCTGTCTGTCTGTCTGTCTGTCTGTCTGTCTATAGCAGAATACACCCGTTTCATATGTAAACCTTTATTCAGAATTAACAAATCTATCTAAATATGAAGGAAGTAGCTTTAATTCTGAATAAATAATTTTTAATTAAACAAAACATCATGTAAATGTAGCTATTCACATATTACTATCATCAATAAATCAGTCAGCCACTACCTAATCCACACCACAGACCAATATAAAATATAGAAAATAGTCTAATGCATAATAAATGTACATTGTCAAAATTATAATCCTCTATTTTACAAGTAGATACATTAATAAATTCTGTTTAATACCTGTTCTCAGCCCATATTCTCTTCGTCACCCACGGCTGTAACACAACATAAGAAGGAATCATAACAACATCCACAGTGTTTGTGTTTGTGGTCTGATGCCAAACCAGCCCAGAGCCATTTCCATCTGCAGCAGTTCCACAAAGACAGACTGTGTGTAAGGCTGCATTATCACAACCAGTCAGACTTAACTAACATTTACAACAAGAACAAGCTGTGTTTACACTAGAGCTGATATTGGAAAATTAACAGATCCGCAACTTTGATCAATAATTAAATATGTTCACATTTCTGATCTATTGTGTTTTTTGTTATATATTTGGGACTATTATTAGGTGCAAAATGAATGAATGAATTTGTTCTATTGTGTTTTGAGATTTCATTACTGCAAAAATAACAGTAAAAAAAATAAAATAATTTAATGTACACTGCTCTTCCAAAAAAAAAGTGGCACATGCAGTATTTGACTGCACCACCTTTGGTTTTCATTACATGAGACTTTTACTTTGACTTTTTTTTTGTCACATAATGCTTATGTAGCGTCACAATAAGGTTTATAGTATTTTTTTTTCATCCATAGTTGCATTCATTGATTATTGATGATGATGATCAGACCACTGCATCAACTCTTCATCATCCCAAATCAGTCTGGATTTTTTGAAGGTTATTTTTGTGTCTCGTGGTCCCTGAAGTATTCTGTCACAAGCCTGATGACCCTGATGACCCTGGTGGTGTTGAATCTGTTAAACATTACAGACATGAGAGGACACTTATTGCATCAGTTAGAGTAGGGGTCTCAAACTCATTTTCTTCAGGGGCCACATTCAGCACCGATGTAATGTCCAATGGGCCAGACCAGGAAAAAGAAAACATAATAACCTGTAAATATTGACAACTACACATTTTTGTCATCATTTTAGTGCAAAAAAAAATCCATTACATTAAGAAAATACTTTTATAAATTATCCAAATATTAAAAAAAGGAAAATAAGGGCAATTTTAACAATATTCTGCCTCAATTTATCATTAGTCCATATGTTTTTTTATGGATCAGTTCTTACAAAGACACTCAACGTTTAGTAACAGAAGCAGACAATGGTTAAAATTATGTCTAATTTTCTTTAGATATTTCAAGTTATTCACATTTTATTGTTACGGAATAGTTTGTAAATGTAAATATTTTCGTAATTTTATATTTCTCTGCAGTCAAACAATGAGACAAATTGGAACTTGTCATCATTTATAGGCAAAGAAAAAGCTGAGAAGAAAACATGGAATAATTTAATAGGTTATTATGCTCTTTATCCCTCGGGCCGCATTAGAACTGTCAGCAGGCCGCATGTTTGAGACCCCTGAGTTAGATTAAATAACTAACCATTAAACTGGTGAACATTGGAACTTACTTGGTGGTTTTGTTTATGAATCTATTTGGATGTATCTTATATATACCACTGATGTGTGTGTAGGCTTTTGTTTGTTTTTGTTTGTTATTTATGTTTGGGTTTGGGAAGATTGTATTATTTTATATTTATTTAAAATGTTTGTGTGAAAAAGGGGAAAAAAGTAGATTATTGAGAAAACATGTAAAATATTTTTGGTTTAATAAACAAAGTTTAAAAAAAAGATGAAATAACTAGTTCCAGCTGAAACGCAATTATCCAATGAAAGGATCTGCTCATTGAGCGTCAGTCTCCTGTAACCAAAACCAAAGCTGATGCAGTGAAATATTTCACTTTTTTTTCTTTTTTTTTTTTTTGGACGGGCAGTGTATATACAGTAGATATAGCTGGTCCAACTTCAGACAGTTGATTCTCTGTACCAAGGGTGCATGTTTGTGATCAATGACCTGGTTAAGTATCTGGTTTTCAGAGGGTGCGGTGGGCCTGCCCCAGGGGGACACCATGCAACATGAGAAAAAATAAAACAAAAAAAGTGTAAATGTGGTTAGGTAAACACTAGCGGTGTGAATCTTTCACTCACACAACGATTTGATTTGAATCTCGATTCGCAGACCATGATCCGATTCAGGCTGATTCATAAACATTTGTGAACGATTCAGTGCGATTCAATTCAGTATGATTCAATCCAATTCTCTTAAGTTCAATTCAATACAAATTGACAATTTAACCACAAGAACTCGTTTTGTTACTGAGAAGAAAAAGAAACAAATACAATTTGAAAACCATATCCTTTTGTTCAATTAGTTTCACAGAGACAATAGAGCAGGAACTACTGAACATAAATTCACACAACATAAACATGATAATATACCTGTAGATAACCGATATTAATGATAATATACCTGTAGATAACCGATATTAATAATAATATACCTGTAGATAACCGATATTAATGATAATATACCTGTAGATAACCAATATTAATGATAATATACCTGTAGATAACCGATATTAATGATAATATACCTGTAGATAACCAATATTAATGATAATATACCAGTAGATAACTGATATCAATGATGGTGTTTGGTTTACAGATGTTTTTTAAAGACATGACAGCAGGAGACTCACATTGAATTACTTTTTTGGGGAAGTAACTAGTAATTGCAATTAATTACTTTTTTCAAATTAACTTACTCAGGGATTACAAATGGAAATTAGCCAATTAGCTAAAATCTGCTACAGTACATATATTGTCTTACATTGTCCCTAAAAATAAAGGTATTAAAAATAAATAAATAAATAAATAAACAAGCAGAATACAATAATGTTAAAAGTAACATGTAAATCAAAGCTAGGCTAAAAAGGTAGATTTTTAGTTTATCCTTGAAAATATGAACTTACACACAGGTCCTTAAATCAAACCTGTGTCTGGAAAAGTGAATACTCCAGTGTTGTGGTGAGTACTTTTGTTTTTACTCTCAGTGTTTCAACCTTTTCCCTCTCTTTTGTGACTCCAGACTCTATGGAGAGCTGACAAACTGCACGTACCTGGTCGCTGTGAAGATGGGGTGTTTCTGGCCCAACCGTCTAGTAGATGAGTTCTTCATCCAGGTTCATAAACACTACTTCCATGACTGTTCGCTGTCCGGACGCCTCCTCAAGGACCCTCCCAATCGTATCCTGGGACCCTTCATTGCGGTCCCCATCCTGGTTACTCTGCTCATGACTGCCCTGGTGGTATGGAGGAGTAAACGCAGTGAGGGGATTGTGTGAAGAAGAGGACAGTGGGGGGGGGGCAGCTATGAGCCACAAGACCAGAAGTACTGTTTATCCCGAAGAATCCTGCCCTTCAGTGACCAAAGGATTATTGTTCCTGAGTGATTGTGTTTAACAGAAGAATATGGACACAGAACAAGGAAGTGGTGAATGGAACCTCCAGGACCTTAAAGTCAGACTCTACTTCAGTCATGTGTGACCTCAAATCCTCTGTAGCTCCTGTTTATTAATGACAACACAGTGTCAAACAAGACATTTGATCACTTTTTGAGTCACACACAGTAGGATCTGGACCTTGCTTATGAAAGACAAAGTAAATATAAATATCACTTCACTTCTTAGTTCTGACCAGTTTCCAGTTCAGACCAAAGACTCACAACATGACATGTTGAATATTTGTAAAGTACAAACCTGCCACTTCATATCAATAGTGTTAGATACGAAAGTGAATTGTTCCTTTGACAATGACTCTGTACTATGATTACTCCTGCAGCCTTTACAGATTATTATGTTTTGCAGAACCTTCATACCAGTAAATGATGTGATTATAAATATATATATGTGTGTGTGTGACCCTCCAGCACAAAAAAAAAACAGTCACTGGGGTCAAATTTTATATTTATCTTTTTCAACATCGCCCTAGCAACAAGGGTTTTTGTTTACTGGAGAAGGCTTTGTTCTGAGGCCTCCCATTGGTTCAAATATATAATTACAGAGGTTTCTATTTAAGGATCGTCTAGAGGGAATCCTGATCTTTCCAACAGTACCAAACATGACGGGGAAATACCTAATGCGAGCGTGAAGGAAAGTCGTGTTTTGGCTCAAAACAAAGAAAAATCGGCTCGATTTTTCTTTGTTTTAGACTTCATTACTGTCAGAGTCAGTTGTTGTTCTTCCTAAAAGGCATGATTTGAAACACTTACAGTAGGAATTTTACAAAAATTCATAGAAGTGTTCAGGAGACATCTTACTTGTATTTTATGCATAAACTTCCAATTCGTTAATTTTGACCCATATAACGTATTTGAGGCTAAAGCTCGAAATACTGCTGTGACTGAACCACTGGGTTTGTGCTGGAGGGTCACTCACACACACACACATTCATTTGACACAAATAGCCTGGAACTTGCTCAGTAATGTTTGATTTTCGGCGGTTCATCAAAATACGGCTGGAGTTCGACAGATGTTCAACCAGTTGGTAAAATTAACACAGTAAATATATTATTTAAGCTTTACCCTTTGATGCATACTGGTAGGGTGACCAGATGTCCCGTATTACACATGATTTCATGCTTTTTCATTCTCATTTACCCCATCACGTAAATTAATTTAATTATGGTTTTATTGGTAATATTACATTTGTGACCAGTGCTGTCCCTACTACGGCCAATGTGACAATGGTAGGCCTACATAAATGAGGGAAATGACTACAAAAAATCGTCAAATCACATGCAATGCAGGACATCTGGTCACTCCAGTGCACAGTTCTTCTACAGTTCTTCTCTTGTATATTTATGGGTTTTGTTGTTTTAGTTCCATATCAGTCAGTTTATATCATTACTGTAACTGGTCTGTTTTTAATACCTGATCTGTACTAACATGTTTATGTGTAAATCAATTGCTTGTTGTTATTCGACCTCTGAACAAAAATTGCATTAAAATGTTTTATTTCATAGTGTTCTGATCTTTCTGACATTCAATTCACTCATAAATTCTTTGGTCAAAGCTGAAAAACATTTTTGTAACTCCATAAAGAATAAGTTCATTAAAAAGATTTTATTCACATTGCTTTTTTTTTTTTAATAAAAACACTAGAAAAAAATATTGTGTAAGGTTCTTATAATTCATGCATCAAAGGGTAAAGTGCTATTATTTACCTAAACTTAGTAACAGAAGGTCGCCATTATTTGTAAATTAAATCATGGTGAACTTAAGGTAAAGGTGCATTTGTGGTCTTAGATAAACTCTTTATGTAGAGATGAAACTGGTAGGTTTGAGACACGGGATAAAAAATGACAAAAATAAACAACAAGAAAAACATGGTGACTGAAGGTTCTTGCAGCGGATGACTGGTCATGACCTCTCAGGGTTCATCGTTAATGCTAACGTTGCTTTTCTTAGCAACAGGTCTGCTACTGCACACTTCAACAACAATGTGCGGGGTTAAGGTTCAACCCCTGCCCTTACGTCATACTGGTTGCTAGGACCTGAGGAGGCAGAACAGACACATACATGGAACCAATGTATGAAGCCTGGCATCTCTAGGTCCACAAGATGGCACTTCAACTATAGAACCAAGATCTATTTAAAATGCTAATTGTATGTTTTGCTTTCTTCTCCAATCAAAAAAATTGAATATATTGATTTGACAACTGAGGTTTCACAGATGTTTAATATCACACTGGTACATGTTGCTTATAATACTACTACTACTACTAATAATAATAATAATAATAATAATAATAACAATAATAATAATAATATAATAATAATAATAATAATAATAATTATTATTATTATTATAATAATAATAATAATTATTATTATTATTATAATAATAATAATAATAATAATAATAATAATAATAATAATAATAATTATTATTATTATTAATATTTCAGTGTCTTTGGTGTAGCCTAGCCCTACCTCTGTATTTCACATTGTCTTGGGGATATTATGGGATATTGCAGAGTTTCACCCCCATCCCACGATTATTTCACGATGTCATAGGATACAGCCCACTGCAATAAGTGGACCTTCTGAACCACCACCAACAGTGGTGACTGTGAGCTGTTATTTATCAAGACACATCAGGGTATCCAGAACCTTTGCTGCAACTCGTAAGTGTTGGATAGTTTGATAACTGGACCTTCTGAGGCAGCCCAGCAACCAGCACGATGTAAGACGTAAGTGCAGGGGTTGAACCTTACCCCGCCCATTGTTGTTGAAGTGGCGTGGAAATAGTGAGTCTCTTTACACTATATTACACTAAGATCTGAACCAATCACTGGCAGTTTAACAGAATGGGTCACATCAGCACCTGGGTCGGAGTGATACTGGCAGGTTTAAACTGACCTGGTTGGCCTTGTTACGAAGCTTTGACCTGGACTGCAGTTTACTCAGACAAAGTATTCACTAAATAGTTTGTCATGCGTCTGTGTTCACGTGAATTAATTTCATGCACTCTGGCCTCACATCCTCATTCTCTTGGTCAATCTAATCTCAGCCTAATCTCCATTCTTAATAAGAAACTAAGGCACGTACAGTATGGTGCACTCTGCAGGGGGAATGTAAGATTTAATAATGCCATGAACAGATGTTTGGCACATGTGCAGACTAGTGGAGGTTATAGAGCTGGAGAATGCTGAGTCATACCGCCTACATCTCCAGGGTAACTGCATAGACGGAATTTCAGCTGGTACCTGGGGTTGAACTGGTGGAGGAGGAAGGTTCCAGATTGATTCATTAATTTAATTAAATTACGAAATTCTAGATTAATTAAACAAATACATTCCATTACTATAGGGGCTTAATAACATCCATAGTTTATATATATATGTATATATATATATATGTATATCCATATGGATGTTTTCACTTGTTCCCACTGTGAACAATTGTTCCCCAATGAGCTCCTTTGGCAAAGATGAAATATAGCATCTGGTTTGCAACAAATACACAACACATGCAACATAAAGCAAAACTTAGTACCAAAGCATTTTCCTTTCTTATACTTTCGATGATGAGAACCTTTATGTCAGTGTTTCTGCAGTGAAAGTGAACAAATGTTTAGGCCTTGATGAAATATGTGACAGTATTCATTTACTGCATATGCTTGTGGATGTTGTATAAGCATTTGTGGTTTGGAAATGTCCTCTAAAAAAACAGTGAACACATAAACAAGTGGTGCCAGGGAGAACAAACCTCACCCCTCACATGTATTTCATCCATTTAAGTTAATGTGAAGAGTGTTGACCAAATCTATATTTCATTAAAATGTACTGACATCTATTCTATGGCAATTTGTAATCAATGTGATATGAACTGAACCAATAGTTTGGCTACTAAAACATCTATCTATCAGTTTTAACTTATTCGACAAAGGAAATCAGAAATATTGGTCGCATAAAATTCTCGGGAAGATAAGGTTTTATTTAAAATGATATCACATTATTATATTTTACAGTTGCAGATAACAAACCAGGTTTCTGGTCTAAATCAGATCAAGCCCAAGGTGGTTCTGAGACTGTGAACCTGAAGTTTAAGATAATGTGATTATGGATTATGGATACAGGGATGGAGAACTAGCTCAATTTATCACTGTCTCCCCTACAATGACAGACAGTAATTTACATATATATGTATATATGATATATATATGATATATATATATTATATATATATAGATATATAGATATACATATAGACAAACAATCACTCTCACACCTATGGGCAATTTCACAGTAATCAATTAAACTATCAGTGCATGTCTTTGGATGGTGGGAGGAAGCCAGGGTACCCAGAGAGAACCCACACAGAGAACATGAACAGAACAAACTCCACATAGAAAGGTCCACCCAACTCCAATCAAACCCAGGACCTTCTTGCTGTGAGGCACATATGCTGACCACTGCACCACCATGTCATATATATATATATATATATATATATATATATATATATATATATATATATATATATATATATATATATATATATATACTCCAAGAGGTTTCTATTGATGTGTGATCTCCCAGTGTGGTGGAGTGTGCCATGTGAACTCAGTACTTACTGGTATTTTTGAATGCACTCTTTCATTTATAGATTTATTGACCTGTAACCTGCCTGACAGCAAAACACACTAGAACACTCCCACACTTCCCCTCAAACATGATCTAACTCTGTACTGTGTGCCAAAAGCTCCTGAAGAATAGAGGCAGAATCTGTTATGAAACATTTTTTATTTTCTGTTGAAGTGACATTTAATGGTAACGTCAATGACTATGACTATTTCAGATCCATACAAGACTCCTTAAGGTGCTGAAGGAATGTGCTCGGTCTCTGGATACTAAATATTGAATAGCAATATGAATGTACATAATATAATATAATATAATATAATATAATATAATATAATATAATATAATATAATATAATATAATATAATATAATATAATATAATATAATATAATATAATATAATATAATATATAATATAATATAATCTTTATGTATATTGTTTAAGCCTCCAGCCAATACAAGGAAGAACAGATTATAATAGTAGTATAATAATAGTCTATAATATCCTCTACAAAGCCCTTCGTGTCAGTCTTATCTGAAAGACCTTTTACTTCCATACAATCCACTGTCAACATGAAGGCTCGCTTGGTGGTTCCTAGAACTTCCAAAAGTAGGATGCAAACTCCAGTCTTCAGCCATCAAGCTCCACTATTGTAGAACCACCTCCTGACACCTTCTCTATGTTTAACAGTCAGCACTAAACTTTTGTTTTTGATGAAGGCTGCTCTCATTTCTGCTGCTACCGGCTTAAAACTACTGTAAGACTCATTATGATACACTCAGCTTTTCTCTCCTCCTCCTCCACCTCCTCCTCAATGACCTCCTCTTCTCCTCTATTCACACCCAAACAACTACATGTTACTGACTTGACTTCTTCCCAGAGTCTCTGTGCTTTAACATCCTGTATCACTCCTGGATCTGCTGCTGTGTCATTCTTCTCTCCTGTCCCGTCACCCTTCTTCATTTATTCATATACACTGAAAAAAGTAAAACATTGAATCAACTAAGATACAGTAGATGTGCCAGATCTGGTTGACGGTACCCATCAGAGTGAGAGGTACAGGTGATTCCCAGATGTGATTGGACTTAATCCGACCTATTACCTGCTCGACCACTATCCTGAGACATGCTTGGTTGTGTGTTCTCTGTGTCCTCTCTGGTGAATTGAGCTGAAAGCTTGACAGTTGGGATGATGAGCTTTGCCCCAACACCAGAAAGAACATATTCAATGATAAATCCTGTGTCAGCCATCACTTCATCACCTGACTCAAATAAGGGCAGGATTCCGCTGATCTTTGTTTTCTCTTTGTCTGAGATGCTTCCAATGAATGTCACCAAACCATTGGGAGCAACTCCAATCAGTCCCTTCAAAGTTGTCCTGTTCTTGTCGTGGGAGAATGTTTCTGACTGCAGGGTGAGTGAGGAGGGTGCTGCTATAGTAATCTCAGTGCAGTCCAGTATCACACGGACATCGGGACAATAGCTTTTGAATTTTCCTGGCATGACAAACTACACCTTTTCCCTCCTCACCCAAAGAGGAAGTGTTCCCAATATGAAGAAGAGGTAATTGGCCCAGGTGATGGTCACACAGCTGACAGTTTTTACACTAACCTGGAAAATGTCAGCAATTACCTGCTCCTTCGTGCCAACAGCCACTCACATACAGTACAGCGAGGGGGACTGGGACTGTTTTCACTCATGCCTTTGCTTTGCTCCAGTAGACCAGTCGAGAGGCAGATGGTGCAATGGATTCCCAGAAGATCTTAAACACATGCTCAGATGGAAATTTGGTGTAAAATCTTATCGGTCACCTGACGAACAAAACCAGCTGAAGAGGACAGGGGATGGCAAGGTTGCCTCCAGCTGGACTTCCAAGTCTTGGATGCCATTCAAGCTTTCATCCAGCATACCTGTGGTAATTAGAAAAGATAATTAAGTCCTTCATTCAAATTAGTTAAATTAGAAACATTGTTTCGTTTTTTCTGATTATTTCGTATGAATGACAAAAATAACAATTTTTCATTTGTATTTTTGTCATTCATATGAAATAAATACTGTATTGGTTAGAAGCCAAGGCTTATTATGAACCAATACATTTACAAAAATCATAGTATTTGGGGGAAAAAAATCTACATCATCTAAAGAAAAATAAATGAGTGAAGAGAATGGGGGGACAACAACAATAAAAAAAACCAGAAATATGAAAGCAGTTATTAACTTAAGATCATCTATCTATAAATGCACATGAGCTCAAATCATCATTCAAAATACAAAACACAAGGCTTAAATACCACCTGAACATAATCCAGTAAACCATATCTCAAAATTATGAGATAACCTGGTGACATTTTTATTATTGTGTGAATGCAATGAGCCACCATAGTTTTGTATTGTTAATCAATCACCTTGCTATCTAGGTAAACTTGATGGGGAATGTTAATGACAGGTCCCTTTAACAAGCAGGATGGGTAGACTAGCATAGGGTACAACAACAACATAGCCAGTGAATTAGGTACAGCGATATGACGTAAATGATGCAGTTTAAGCCTCAGCTGTGGCAAAATATTGACAAGCTGTTAAAGAGTGAAGAAGACAACACACCACTCTACCCCGAACACATCATTAACGTTAAAGGAGGTGGAATTTCTTACCTGTTGTTGGCGGCGTCACATAATCATGGTCCAGTTTCAAGACTTTCTTGTCGATTTCTTTTATCTCAACTCCTATCAATGTTTTTTGACACCGTTCATATACCAGGCCCCTTTTGCCTGTAGGAGTGTAATCATTCCAAGGGAAAGGCTACAGACAGCCTCTGGTTTCAAACAGTGATCCCCAAGATGTAATCCTCTGGTGTGAAGTGTCTGCTGCAGACGTAAGTGCTCTTCTTTTTAATTAGAAAACTTGGTCCTTCAACCCGCCGAATAGCCTGGACTCATTTTCTTCTAGCTTCATCTTTAACAAGGAAGGAGTGGGACGAAAGATACAGCTGCTTCTGGGCATTACAAGAACATCCCGGCACACTACAATAACTACATCATTGCTTGGGCCATCTTTGTCATTTAACTTTTGCCGTTGCAGAAGTAGGGTTACTCTCCTGTTACGGCAGGAAAGAAACCAATACCAAGGAAATGGCTCAACATGGAGTCCCCATTGGTGTGATAGTGGTCATCCACCGACCTTTTCTTTAAGACTGAATGGTAGTAAATCTGAGAAGTACTGATCAAAATGTCTTTTGTGTGTAAACAACAGTTCCTCTTTTGTCTTTGCATATAGATCTATTTTGTCTTCTGTGCTATGGTTGATGTTTAGATGCATTTTATTTGGGGAGATTACCCCCCTGACAGGTTGGACCGTTCTTGTCTTCACACCGCGCCCTTCATTAATGACCTCCTGTAGTTCCATACATGATACAGAAGTCTTTGTCTATATATTAATCTATTAATCTTCACCAGACACTCCTCTTGGTGACCTGAAAGTTCTGGTTTGTTTTGTCTATATGTGTGTTTCTGTAAAAACCCTGAAAATTTGTTCTGAAAAATTAAGTTAAAAAACAAACATTTAATGCATTTTATCCGTAGCAGCAGGCCTTAAGGACCGGTGTTCTGTCAAAATGTTCATCCTCGTCAAAATGAGCTACCAGCAGTCAAAACTGACAATAATCTCTACAAATTCACATCTAAATATGTTACTTTACATTTGGAAACGTTACTATTGATGTCATATAATGTTCTCATTATACATAGACTTTTTTCTCCTAATATTGTATTTAGATTTAGTTACTCAAAAGGTTGACTATTGTTTGCGTCTGTTGAACTAACATGAACAATAACACAAAGACAACTCATATGCATAATGTTTATATAATACAAAACTTACTTAAACCTAATGTCAATATCCAATCTATCATACACATGTGATTGCTTATATGCTTACTGGTCAAAGGCATATTAAAATAAATGTACTTTGAAAGTATAACTTTCGTCCAATCAATTAAATTTCACAACTGAATTGATGGGTTCTGTGAAAACACTTGGTGGTCATGTGTCTGCTCAGAAGCACTTTTGAGAACCTTATGTGATGGGATGCCCATTTTGACAGAGGTCAATCTTCAGGGTCCAATTGAGACTTTAATGCAAAAAAAAAAGAGTGACATGTTTTGCAGTGGAAGGAATTAAGTTATGGAATCAACATTGAACAGTCACAGAAGAACATTATTTGATATAATGTTTCTGTTAATGAGCAGAATATAATGTCAGTTTCAACACTGGTTTTGGTCTCTACAGATTCCTGAGGGAAATATGCTGTGGTATCTACCAGCTGTTAACTGTGTCGACGCTGAGTTATTTCTCTTACTCTCTCTCTTTTCTGTATTTGTCATTTCTTAAACATATCTTACATACCACCTAGTGTCTCCTTTCACTCTGGAGGGAGTGACAACTCTCTCAGCAGTATCTACATAAAGAGCCATAGACAACAGGATCTGCAGTGACTCACCTGTGCCCTGTGCTGACCTGTGACCCCAGACCTCATCCCATTCTTACCCGTCTGATGGATAGAACTGCTGCTCACTGACTTCCTTTCATCTACAAATGGACATTCATCTACAGCCTGTCCGTCCATGGACAGTCCTTCAGTCTGGTTCTCCCCAAAATTTCTTCTTTTTTCCCCACTGGGTTTTCTTGCTGATGCTTGGGACTTCATCTATTTCTGTGATTGATTCTTCTCTCCTGCAAAGCCGTGTGATTGTTGTGATTTGGGGCTCTATAAGTAAAATTTAATTGAAGTGAACTGTGTGTCATCTATTTTTAATCAACTAAGTCCTAATGAAGGTCATTGGACCAAAATTTGTTGGCTAGTCCATTTGGAATGAAGGACTTTCAGAGTCCCTCAGGACCTCTACTCTTCTGAACTGAAAATATTGTCTACATAATATTATATGGAACTACAAAAACACTCTGCAGACCTCCGCCAAGGTAGACCCCCACCCCCTTGGCAGAGGTAATAAACATTCCACACATGGCATCAATGTTCAACACATACAAGTCAAGGGAAGTCCTTCAAAAGGACTGAAGGACCAGTCAGGTGATGATACAGTTTATGTTCTGAGTTTATTACATGTTCACTCTTTGATACTATGATACTGTGTGATGACAGATCATCTCCTGTGTGGAAAGAGTTTGAGGTTAGAGTGAATGTGAAAGATGTCATCGTATCAGAGACAGTTTGGATCTTTTCATGAGAACTTTTATGTTGGATCATCAAAATAATATCAATACTTTTAACTGTCGCAATCCAATCTCTGAATGTTACTCATGTAGATGATCTGCTGCTCTGAGTATATTTTTCTTTTCCGGTCATGCCTTAATAAATGTAAATGAAATCTTTATAAAGTTATTGAGTTCTGCCCCATGCAACTTTCTCCTAACAAAAGACAAAATGAACTCTGAACTCTCACCTCTATGTTTAAAATGTATATTCTCAAGAGGTACCAACACTCATTGTATTTGATCTTGTCCCAAAATCCAGACATATTGGATGAATCTTTTGCAAGATCAAGAAAATATATTAGGTGCTGTGTTATGCATGGACCCTCTTCCTTTAATCCTGGGTTATCCCGGTCAAGATAATATTGTTGATGCTAACTCTACCAGACTGTATAATATCCTCATATGTGCAGCAAGGAAGAACATCTTGGATAAGTGACAAACCACACACTAAATCAAACTGCCATAAGATAATTATGGAATGTTTTTCCTGGAGTGTCTGAGCTGTCTGCTTCACTCTTCAGAAGGACAGTTGATGAACAATTGGACTCCATATCTTCACTTTTCTAACTGGCTATGGTGGCTTGGAGTGTTGTCCTTGGGTAACCTTTGACGCTTTTTCTGTCTTAATATCCTGCATTAAAGGTGTCATAATCCTGCATTAAAGGTGTCATTCCAATCACTTCTCCACGCTCCTTTTGGAATCTGATGGGTTACCCCGAATTACCAACACATGCTGCGTTTGGTGCTTGGTGTATCACCTCCACTGGCTGTATTTCCCATTCATAGAAAACAACACAGAGATAGAGAAGCAAGCGAGTCAGAAAAGCATGTCTTCTACACATCACAAGGACATTGGCGTCACCCACGTGGGGTTCATTGCAGTGAATCAGAAGTAGCATTAGCATCTACAAGAGAAGACAGCGCCACAGCTGCTGCACAAACTTTAAAAAATGGCGAGGTAAGCTGGTTCATGTGCTCTCTGTGGAAATAAAGCGTCATTTTTTCCCCTGCACATTTTCAAAACAAGTGATGGCACGAAACCTAGCTAGATGCTACTCTCGGATGGTAAACACACACAGAGCGAGAAGGGAGGGGTGAGTGTTCCTTCATGTATTCTGAGCCAATCAGAGGCACCTTATCACCGTGTCATGGACATGTATAAGGAAGTATTGGTACACTCTGTTATTCAACTTCGTCATTTTTGTACGCTCCAAAAACAGATAGAAACAAAGCAATCTGGATGTTTTTAAAAAAAAAAATAGAATTAACATTTAATAGCAATGGAGAACACAACAATATTAATGAAATAATGATGGAAAGACTCCTTTAAGACTCCTTCAAGGTCACACTAAAGGGCAACAGCTAAAACACATCAGTGGTAATATCTCAGGATTCAGACAAGGTAGAATCTGGTGTGTGTGGGGGGGGGGGGGGGCTTATTCACATCATCTCACCTTCAGACATCAGATGGGTCAACACCTATGGCTCCATCACGTCACATTTTTACGTCATATGACAACATATCAAGCCTTGGTGGAGGTCTGCTGTTTCTGCCTTGCTAATGATGTTATTGTTAAATCACTTGTGTTGTGTTTTGTCTTTGAGTAAGTCCCACAATGTGTCTCTAAAACACTGTAAAAACAAACAAAAACAAACACACGTGCAAACCACCAAAACAAAAAATCATCACAAAAAAAGTAGTAGTGTAGTATTTGAAGAGCGTCGTAGAGAACATCAGTTCAACACTAACCTCCTTTGCAGCTGACTGCATACATTTCATACCTGCTCTGCACACATTTCCACACACACTCACCTTATCAAACATGACTGATACTCCCGTAGGTGCAGGACAGCCTCTAACACATGTGTAAAAAGCTGTTGCTATTGAAGCTTAATGCCCGAAAACTGCTGTCGTCATCAAATTATATTAGAAACGGTCCGTCTGCCTCATAATGCTTGACAGCTGTTTTGACATGACAGTTATTCCACATCTGTTCTTTTGTTTATTCAGGGATTTTGTGGGTGGGTTAAGCATCATCCAATACACTGTAATTCATACCATTATTGTAACATTGCTGTTTTTGATGGACAAAATAATACATTTTTAAATGCATTTTTTGCATATTAGAGTTTATTAAAATGTGAAAACATTTTAATTAACTTTCTGATGTTGGGTTTTATATACATGTTTCTTTGTCATTTCAGGAAAAATAGGTTAATATAAAAAATCTATCACATTGTGTTTTTCATGCCTAAAGAAGAATAAAAACAAACAAGAATAAAAACAATCAGGAAAGAAATGTTAACTAAGGTTCTAAGGTTTATTGTCATTGTAACAAGTACAACGAAATTAAAAGTGCCAACCAATCAGTGCATTTGATCCCTTAAAAAAGCACATAAAACATGAACAAAACACACAACAGTACTTCCTGTTATTGCACAACCTCCCTGTGGCCAACATACTATACTGTATTGCACAAACCCATATTGCACAGACTATTAAAAAAAAATAGCAATGAACGATGCAGCAATGAAACACTTATCGTTTCCTCGCACTTAGCAAACTACTTTCATCAGTGTTTGCGGCTGCTACGTGCAGGCACACAGCTGTTAGCAGTGACAACACGCATTGATCAGTTTTGAGAGAAAGTAGCTCCAAGCAATTATGAGGTGTGAGTTTTTGTTCCTTAACAGTTTTGTTCTGCAAATAAATCAGTCATCCGAACACAGGCTGTGTCCGAAATCACTCACTCCCTACAAAGAGAAATACATGTATGGTCTGCACTTCTATCGTTCTTTTCCACCTTCATGGTGCTCAAAGCTCTTTACATTAGCCTCACATTCACCCATTCACACACACACTCATACACCAGTAGGTTTCTAAGGTTCTGTCAGTCCTACCGGGAGAAAAAGTCAGTGTCTTACCCAAGGACACTTCAACATGTGGACAGCCAGAGCTGGGAAGCAAACCGTCGACCCTTCAGTCATTGGGCGACTCACTCTACCAACTGAGCTGCAGCCGCCCATGTAGTGAACTCAATTGAAAATGTTTCGGACACTACTACGGTGCTGTTTAATTGCGTCATCACCGTCGAACAATTAAAACCTAACAGTATCGTCTCTCACAAAATTTAAATACTTTTTAATAATTTTTGTATTACTGTCTGTGCAATATAATAAAACATTAAACAGCTCTTGTGTCGCACACTTAACGTTACTTTACACTTCCCGTAACTCTGCCGGTATGTTGTCCAAACTCAATCTATCTGTGTTTATTCTAACCATAATTCAAGTACTTATTATAAGGAGGAGAAATAGAATGGTTAGAGAGAGAGAGAGAAAGGAGAAGACATCGTCAAATGGTGAGTGACAGTTCCTTCAAACTACGCCCCAACAATTTTTTTAAACACAGTACTATTTAGTTTCCATAGCGTAGTACACAGGGCTTCTGTCAAAAATAAAGGTGTTGTTACTTTTAACTCCACTTTTAGTTATTGTACCATCATTGTTAAAGTAAATGGACTTTATCCATGTACAGGAAGTACTAGAGCTGTGCATATAACCCATAGCAAATTGGATACTACCATTATTGAGTTTAATAATTAATTTATTATTTATCAATGACAGTTGTAATTTTTCTACAAAAAGGCAAAAACCAATAGATATTTTCAAAAAAGTCAATAATAGAGATGCCTTTTACCATCCATTCTCGCAATATAATATAATTTTATGACAGTTAATATAAACAATTACTCAGAGTGTGATGGCACTGTCATAGATTTAGTACACTTTATTTACCAACATAGTTTATATTTATTATTTACAGGGTGGTAACCCATGTCAGTACTGCCGACTGAACCACCATGTTCCTGTCTTGGAACTTTTCTTTGATGGGGAAAGTGACCTACGCCTGGACGTCCGCCTATCCAGGCAAACTGTTCAGCATTTAACCCATCTCCTTCGCTCGCCACTCGAACCACGGTTGGGGTCATGATTTAGAAGCTGTGGTCTTGTGGTCAAGTGCAACATCCTATCGTGTTGTGTCACGAGCATTTGCCATCCCACGTTCAACAGTCCACGACATTATATAGGGTCACTAACAGGGTACTCCAACTGAAAAACAGGCTCATCTATTTCCTGACACCTGATCAGCATGAGAAAACCAGTGGTAGGGTCAGCAGTATTTTCTTAGATTGTGGGCAGTATTGATGTCTGCCATGTCCATATAAAAGCTGCCAAATATGAATGACCAGTGTTACTTTAACTGGAAATTGTTCCACTATATCCAGCTTCAAACTGTATGCAATCATCAGTGCCAGTTCCTGGACATATTTGTTGGCTACCCTGGCTCTGTCCATGATACCAGAGCTTTAAAAAACAACCCTCTCTATGTCCACAGCAGCTGTACCCACCTGAGGGCTTCCACATTCCGGGGGATGGTGGGTATCCCTGCATCTCCCAACCCATTGCCCTCATCACCCCCTACAGGGAGCCAGTGAGGAATCCTGTTGAGGCCAGGTTCAAGAGGCACCATGTTATTGAGAGGGCATGTGGGATCATGAAAGCCCGGTGGCGCTCAATTTTCTTTAAAGCTCTTGAAGTAAAGCCGTCTTTCACTGTTAAAGTTATTGCTTGTTGTGAAGTTCTGCACAACCTCTGCCTGGAAGACGGTGATGTTCTGGAGCCTGTGGACGAAGAAACACCAGAATCAGATGATGGCGGCGAGCACGTCTAATGTGATTTGGAGTGTGGAGAACGGCTGCGCTGCAGTTTAGATCATGATCATGACAATTGAAAAATCACATTTAATGTGAATCACATCAAATGAAAAGTTCATAACCTAAATAAATTAAATTAGAATACATTAGATTCTCTCTCCTCTCTTCTCCCTAACATAATCTCATGTATCACTCTTCTCTACCATCTTCTCTTGCTTTAAGTTTAAATACATGTAAATAGTTTCATAATGTAGCTTTTGATCTTTTTCTTTAATATCTTATTAAGTTGTTCGATTCAGTGTTATGTTTGATAAAGACCCTGAAAACGAATGTGTGAGACTTGTTGTCTTTTCTTCATTAAATACTTTCATTTACATTTTCTCAACAACTTTTTCAAGGACACTCAAGAGCATGGGCGGGCAATTATTTTTCCTATTGGGCCACATGACAAATGTTGATAGTTATTAAGGGCCGGATCAATTCACCCATAGCTCTTTAAAAAAAAAAAAACAGTCAAAGAAACAATACAATGAAAATGTTGAGCACAGAATACAAGTATTTCATGCATATTCACAAAAACATTTGTGAACTCCATATTAACTTTACATAAAGAACCATAACTGCAGATTTGTTTGTGTATCTCGGTTCCTTTTCTGACTTCAATAAAGAAATACTTAGAAGTCCATGTTTTGTTAAAATCTCTGCATTCTTAATAGATTTTTCTTTTTTTTTTTTTTGGTGTTAGCTGACATGAATGGGCTGAAACTGAGCAACAAACAACTTGGTACATAAGCCTTATGCTGAGTGTGAAAAAAACGTTAATTTAGCAGATCCTTCAAAATAAAAGCTGTATGTTATATATTTGCATTGACTTTTAATTTGCCAGTGACTTCATGGGGGCCAGTCAGGGCCAGTTATCGGGCCGCATGCACCCCCCGGGCCTTATTTAGCCCAGGTCTGCTCAAGAGTCTCTCGTCCCAGGCCTCCTCCTTTTTTTCCCTCTCCTTCTGCCTGTCCAGTAACTCCAAAACAGGGTCACGCTGTTGTCTCTTAGCTGGAGGTGTGACCTCTGACCCTGAGTCCTGCTCTGCACCCTGACCCTCATCCTCTGGCTCTGGTGACACTGAATCAGGGGAGGCTGATATACTGGGACTAGAGGGTTCTCCCCCCAGGCTGAAGAAATGAGGCACAGGGGGCTGAATAGACGACCTTCCACCTATTGGAGAACCACTTCCATGTCCCAGCAGTGGCCTCCTCAGCTCCTGCACACATTTTAATACATACACATTTGATCTGTGCAATTAATGTAGTGTACATTGTAGTAGTAACAGTTAGTATAATGCTAAACACAGCAGAGAAAATATATGAAGGTAGAAGTCTGGACCTGTTGGACATGTCCAAACTATTACACAGAGGATCATGGTAGGAGATAACCTGGTCTAGTCACAGTTAACTCCTAAAATCATCCATAAAAGTGCAGCATTCACAGTTTTACTCATTTACAGCTGGATCAGAACCAGCATTTATACGGAGGGAGAGATCATGCTGATCCACTGCTGTTTACTTTCTCTATGAGCGTCTCTGCCTCAGCTGAGGATATGCAATACTCTGTTGAGCTAAGCGTCAGCAGCTCATTATATACTGTAGATATTTGGCCAATTTCATATACAGTGTCTTGAGAACACTGAAAAAAGTGTGTTTGCAGCAGGACAGATCATTCAGACAGCTGATGGGTCAAAGTATGTGCTCTTGGGGAGTTGAACAATAATAGTTTGGACACGTCTGATTTATGTTTTCACAAAATAAAAGTAGTTAATTATGATGAATCCTAATTTTGTATCTTTTTTTCAGATTCTCCCAGAGATGTTCATTAGTCACTTTTTCCAAGTCAAGTCTCAAATGGCTGAAATGAAAGTTTTCACATTAGATGCTATTTGACATAATACTGCATTGCTGTATTGTTTGGAATTAATTAAATATGGTGAAAGCATGTAGGCCTGACTGTACTATATACTCAGTTATTTCACACTACACCATCAAAATTGATCAGACCAATGTGTGAGGTAAACACTCTAGCATGTGTGTATCTTAAATTCCTAAAGTCAAAGTAATTTTCCACTAAGGAACAAAGCACTCCCTAGAAGTAATTTAACCAATAAGGTGTTCTTATGAAACTATGACGCTTTCTCTACCCAATAATATGTAACTACATATTACTACTTTTTCTGTCCAGTGAGTGACTGGAGTTCTCTGCTGTGAGGGAAATACCAGAAGAGAGCCACTAAAACACAGACCAAGGAGCCTCCGTTGCTTTTCTGCCTTCGTGGTTTTCCCCTTCAGCTGAAGTAAAATGACATCAATGGTTTCCTGTGTCTGCCTTTCTGTCTGTCTTTGTTAGATTAAACTTTACACAATGCATGTGCAATGTGAAGAAACACCCCAAAAGCTTTGTTTAAATTTGATCAATGTATTTTGATCAACTTGCAAATACAATATATTTGTAAGACAAAAAAGAAAGAAAAAATTCCAAGGCACTCTCTTATAAGTGAAAATTAAAAAGCCTTTATTAACTTGGCTTGGTTATAAAAACATATAAAAACATATTCAAAATCAGATAAAAACCCCAACGCGTTTCGGCATTATAGCCTTCATCAGGGAGTCAGACTTGCCACAAAGCAGGAAGAGGTTTTTAAAACAGTGTTAACCAATCAGTGATAATTAGGTAAAAAGTGGAGTATAAAAAAACTGTGTAATATATAAAACCTCCACTAGGTCTCATCCTTAAAAAAGTCAATAAGACATAAAATAAAATTTTAACTAAATACAGGGTCTAAAAAAACAACAACAAACAAACAAGTTAACAAGAAGAGAAAGACATTTTTTAGAATAATATATATATATATATATATATATATATATATATATATATATATATATATATATATATATATAAATATAAAATAAATATATAAATATATAAAATAAATATTCTCCATTAAAAACCTACATTAAAAATCTGCAATAAATATCAGAGGAAAACGCTAAAATCAAGGTCATCATTTAATCCTGGATACTTAGTAGCCTGTAGTTTATCAATCCAAAAAGTATCTCTCTGATTCACTGATATATTTATAATTTGAACCCGTTACAAACCTTTGCACAAATATCAAGGGAGGGAAACTATTATTTCTACCTGTGATTTCCTCATAATGTCAGGCAACACATTGGAAAAACTGAAACAGAATTAAATAATAAAATAAATAGTTCCATGATAATGAACTGGCGAGTCATATCACACAAGTCCAAGTCAAGTCACAAGTCTTTGTTTGTGTGACTGAAGTCCACGTCTCAGACTTGAGTCCCCATGTCTGGATTCTCCCACTTCTTGACTGCCCTGGCAGGACTCCATTTCCTTCAGTACTGCTCAACAAAATGCAATAAAAAAAATGACATGATAATGACAACAAAAATTCAAGAATACTTCACAAGACTTCATATTCTTCATATTCTTGAAGAATACTTCAAGTCACTCCCATCCAGCCACTCCCATCCAGCCACTCCCATCCAGCCATTAAGTCACTCCCATCCAGCTGATGTGGTGAACCACTTGCCTGAAAACAGGTGAACGTTCTCCCTCCGCAGTCGGATGAGTTTCCTCACATCGTTGTCGGTCTCTGAAAAGATTAAAATAAATTGACGAGCTTCCATTGTGCTTATGCGACACTTAAATGTGATTTATCTTTCACAAAGCTGGTGAATATTAATCAGTTTTTTATTCCACTGTTAACATTAGCTTAATATGAAAACACAGATGCTAACGTCTATAATTTACTGACCTGGGTCACATACATTATTAAATATCTACAAGTATTTCATATTAACAAATCATTTTGAACAACATAGTAAATGAAAAAAATGCATTTAATTACATTTATACATCAAATCTTCAAAATTTACTTTGGCATTTTTCGATACATGCAATGCATGATGGGATATAGTGTTTTTGTTCGTGACCATCCATGTAATTTCGCGGTGCATTGTGGGATACATTGAGTGCCCTATATAGTGCTATAAGTAGTTCACTAAAGATTCGGACACCCCTACAAAATGCTGTGGTCCCTACATAGTGCCTTAGGGAGCGATTTACAGACACAGTCATACTGTTTTGACAAGAAACATGTTGTATTTTGTTGACCCCAGGAAACTTTTGCTTTGACCAACGCTGGACCAGAACTGGACTCACAGGACACTGTCGGGGGTAAGTCACTGAGGCTGGACCAGAGTAAAGATGATGATTCTATACAAATTCAAGTGAAAAATACCAAACTATCCTTTTAAATGTACTTTACGCCTTTTCTCTGTAACGTGCGTCTGTTGTGTGTGTGTGTGTGTATATGTGTGTGTGTGTGTGTGTGTGTGTATGTGCCACTGTTTACTTTAATGTAGACAACCCAAAGGGCAAACACACACCGCCTTGTACCCCCACAGAATTACAATTAGCAAGGAAAGCAAAGCATGCATGAGGGTTTACCCAGCCCTGAGTGAAAAGCACACGTATACCCCCCCCATACACCCCCCACCACACACACAAATTTTAACATCTGTCTCTTTTAACCCTCTATAGCAGGGGTCTTTATAATGAAGCCATTGTTCTTTCATCATTTGTTTTTTTACATTAACAATTCATGAAAAAGTATATACCTTAACGGGACATCATATATAAATGACGGTACCCCAGGTCAAAGGTCAGGTTTGTAAAGTGGGCATAGGAAATGTATTTTAGAGCTTAATACACTTAAAATTAAAGGTATTTTTTTTAAAGCTGTCATTCCATGGTTATTTCATTAATATTAATGTGTTCTCCATTGTTATTGTTATTGAATACATTGTGTGTTGGTTCTATTTTTTAAAAAACTGCCCGTATTATTTTGTTTCCAGCTGTTTTTGCACAGTATAAAACTGACTTGAGTTAGAACAACAGAGTTTACCGGTACTTCCTCATACATGTCCATAACACGGTCACGAGGCATCTCTGATTGGCCCAGAATGTGTGAAGGAACTTCACTTCCCTTTCCCCTCTCACTCTGCGTATGTATTTAGCTTTAGCAGAGTAACATCCAGCTATGTTTCGTGCCGTTGCTTGTTCTGAAAATGTGAGGCTTTATTTCCACAGAGAGCACATGAACCAGTTTGATCTGCCATTTTTTACAGTTTGTGCAGCAGCGACTGTGGCACCATCTTCTCTTGGTGATGCTAATGCTAATGCTACTTCAGATTCGGTGCTGGGGATAGGTTTAACCCCACATGGGTGACGTGGGTCACCCATGTGGGTGACCCACATGGGTCACCCACTGCTCACTAAAATGCAGTATGCAGCCAGTGGAGGTGATGAACCACTGTCATGTGTTGGTCTTTTTTTTAATGAATTGCTTTAATAAGTCCCATAGAGCAGAAGACTTCAACCCAGATCCTCAGTACAGGGTCCACTGTCCTGCTTGTTTTAGATGTCACTCTGCTCCAACACACCTGATTCACAGCAGTGGGTCGTTATCAGGCTTCAGCTGAACTGGATAACGAGCTGATCATTAGAATCAGGTGTGTTGGAGCAGATTGACATTTAAAATGGGCTGAAGTCGTCTGCTCTATGGGAGTTATTAAAGCAATTCATTAAAAAAAAAAAAGACCTTTGATTTGAAGTGTATTAAGCCCTAAAATAAATTTCCTATGTCCACTTTACAAACCTGACCTTTGACCTGGGTGACCATTATTTATATATGACTTTGTCCCGTTAAGATATATACTTTTTCATGAATTATTAATGTAAAAAAACAATTGATGAAACAACAATGGCTTCATTATCCATGAACATATTTAACTGAAAAAACACTTAAATGTTTTATTTCAGAATGATTCTAAAATTGTGAAAAATAAAAAAAAATAAAAACCTAAAAAAAAGAATTCAAGCTAGTTATTGGTTAGGGTTAGGACTAACCCTAACCCTAACCCTAAGTTGATGAAATATTAACACAACCGGACATATTTGACAATTATATTTTGGAGATTTTTAGTCTTTACAGTCTTAGAGAAATCACCACAACTGTAGATACTTTATTGTGTTATTTTTTTTAAAGCTGTTGTTTTAAGCATCCTTTATAAATTACATAGAGGGTTAATATATTTTAATCTTTTCATGTGTTTTCAGCATCTTTTTAAATGAAGTTTTTACCTCTATGTATGTTTAATGTTTTAACTCACACACACACATCCACGCACGCACACACACACACACACACACACACACACACACACACACACACACATGCACCACCAGATCAATTCCACAGAAACTACTGCACCTTTCAATCAAACAGACAAGACAATTTGATGATGATTAATGGGAGTTTTTGTTCATTAATCCTTGAACTTCTTAGATTCAAGCAATTCCACAGTAAAAAAAAAAAGATAAAATAAGCAACAAAATGAACAAAAACTGCCAAAGTGATCAGTAAAATGAACTAAACTGAATATTAAACTAACAAAATAATAAGTAACATGAACAAAGTAAGACACTAACAGAACACAATTGAAGAAAAATAAACAAAATAAAAAACTAAATGTAGAAAAGCTAAACAAAAATAAGCAAAAACATCCACAGAAAGTAATAAATATTCACAAAATAACAAATAACATGAAATAAATGCGCCCCCCCCCCCCTTTTCAAAGTCAGTTTTACTGGTGGAAGATATTTGCTACTTTTTGCACTGATATCATTTATTTATGCATCATTAATGCTTAATTAAGTTTATCTGAATGTTCATTTTATTTGATGAACTGTTAATGTTACCCGTACTACCTTAAACCTTTCTCCTTTTTTTAATAGTAGTTTAATATCATTTGTGCTTCAATAAATGTTTCTTTAAAAAAAAAAAAAAAAGAAGATTTTCTTACATTTGTTTTCATTTGACTGAGAAAATAAATCTGTATCAGCCCCAGACATTGGCTTGGATCAGTTATTGGCAAAGACTGATGTAGAAAAAACATTGGTATAAGATAAGATAATCCTTTATTAGTCCCACGGTGGAGAAATTCACAATATATCAGCCCAAAAAAATCCATATCAGTCGAGCTGTTTTTTACAACATTCAAATCATTCTTTGTCATGTAATAAAATATCTCATTTCAAATATCTGTTGTTTTGGACAAAAGTGATGAGTGTTTGTACAGCAACTGCAAAAAGTACTAGTAAAACAAAACAAAAAGACAGTAAAGACCATTACTGTGTTCTTACCATTTAGGACCCTGCCCCAATAGTTTACAGTCAAACACATTATAGAATTAATGTATTTTCTGCACTATAAGGTGCACTGTAATGAATGGTTTTTATGACGGTTTTTCATATATAAGGTTAAGTGAAGTCAAAATTGTGAGATAAAAAGCCAAAATTACGAGATAAAAAGTCAAAATTATGAGATAAAAAGCCAAAATTATGCGATAAAAAGTCAAAATATGAGATAAAAAGTCAAAATTATGAGATAAAAAGTCAAAATTATGAGATAAAAAGCCAAAATTATGAGATAAAAAGTCCAAATTATGAGATAAAAAGTCCAAATTATGAGATAAAAAGCCAAAATTATGCAATAAAAAGTCAAAATTATGCAATAAAAAGGAACTAGAACTAGATAATATGCTGTAACAATACTGCATCATGTTAAATAATCTACCTACAACTACTGGGGCTGAACAACAACAGAACCTTTAGGTCATTTTTCTCCTCTTTTCTTTGTAGGACAGTATAGTTGACACATCATTCTGAATCAGCACTTACACTCACTATATCTCCTCATATACACAGATTCACATTTGTTACAACATTCCAGAAGGTGTTGGGATTTGGTTCAAAACAAACTTATGATACATTACTCTTGTCAAAGCGTTATAAAACCCTTCGATATGTGGATGCATCCGTGTCCATGTGACCACAGCTGCCCTTTGTGAGACTGTCAGAGTGAACGTCTCAACTCCCTGTGGTTTAATAACGCTAACATTATAATGTCATCCACAGATGTCTGCTAGCATTAATAGGTTTTATTTTCAGGGTGCTGTGTGTGTTTCAGAATGCCTTTCCTCAATCTCCCATGTGGCTCCAGTGTATTTCTGTCTCGTTCGAAATTTCCCAGTAGAACATTTTAATCTGTCGGTAGCAGTCAGCCAGTGGAACTAGTCCTGAACATAATGTCCTCAAAGGCTACTTTAGCTCGCTTTAGTTTTCTGGTCGATCAGTAAAAAGATATATAATACAAAAAAACTTTGGTACACTGTAGTTTTCCTGTAATAATCATGTTTATGGAATGTAGGAGGGGGTAAAAATGGGATAAAAGAGGTTTATGGGTCCATATACTAGTGTTGATGTTGTGTTTTTTTATAATCAGAGAAGTGTTAAACTATAATACATGCATGTATGTGATTATATACACAGCAAAATTTAAAAATTAAATTAAATATCCATATATAGATTCACACACTTCCTCTGTGTGGTAATAAGATACATAAGTTATTCTGTGCAAACTGGCCTGTTGTAAAACTGTTTTCTCTCTTTTTACAGTGATCAATAACCTCATGGGTATGTTAGGCCAAACAAAATAGTACGTGTGGTTCTGGTCACCCGACCGACCCAAATTTTTTATAACGAAAATGCCGACTATTTTATCAGTTTGTCAAAATAAATTAAATATAGTGAACCGGCCGACTGCCGACTCTTATCTTCGAAATTCCCAATGACTGTTGATGAGAGAATTTATTTCTCCGTATTTAGTTCGTATTCATGTTTACCAACATCTGTCACCTGTCTGACCACCGTGTGATTTATGACTAGCGACAAACAACGAGCCATATACATCGTGTCCATGTCCATCAAAACAACCCTCAATGCATGTGATTGCTGCGCGAGTTTTGATTGGCTGTTCGCCTCTTGATGAATCAGAGTACATCATCTGTTAATTTCCCACTCACTTCACACTTCATTTGTTTCAAAAACACCACCGTTTCTTTATTAATTGGGAAGATCGTTTCATATCTTTATGGAGCATCTCTTGGTCACAAAGACTTGTGTGCCTGGTGTGGGGAACCAAATGCAAATCCTCTTCCAGAGCTAAAAAAGAAATTTAAAACTGTACTCCCGCTCTGTCAAGATTGTGAGGAATGGCAAGAAGCCAGAAACAAAACAGTAGTATGGCAAGAGGAAATAAGTTGAACAGTAAATTGATAGCTGTATATGTCCACTAAAGCCTTCAATATTGGGGCCTTTATTTCATTGAAATAATATTTAGATGTGGATAGAATTTACATTTGTAGTTAAACTGTATTTTTGTTGAAAAAAATCAATAAAAGACAAAATGTTGATGTCAAATCAGATTTTATTGTATTTCAATCATCTAAAATTCATTTATGCTCTCTTAAAATATTCTGTACATGTACATGTACATGGCAAATCTGAGGCAATGTGTTGATTTTCTAACTGCTGGAAAGCATAACTGATATTAAATCTTAATTTTTGGAGCTTCTTTTTAGAAGACGGGTATATAAAATTGTAAATAAAATAAAATATGGATGACCGACCTACCTAGCCAATTTTTCCTATCCATGTGATGGGAACCACATATATTATTTTGTTTGGCCTTATAGGGGTGGGAGAAAATTTTTTATTTTTTTTGTTAAAAACATCGATTTTTACCCATATTTAAATGATTCATTTTAAGCCCGGTGGGAGAAAAATGACTGCTTGTAAAGACCGTACACGACTGTATGAGTCACTCAGATGACAGTACAATCATTCGCTCATTCATTCTTCTGTCCGTTGTTCACTCACTGACGTTGGAAACGTCTATCACCCGTAGTAACGACACGCTGTACAGTTGGTCAGTCTTATTATCATATTAGCTTCAACAACATACTAGCATTAAACAGCATTAACTTATGTGCAGATAAACAATACACTATGATAAGATATATTCCAACTGTATTGTGTTATTAATCTGACCTTGTGTCATTTACACACAGTAATAAGAGGGTGATTAGCAACAACACGCTAATTCCAAACATGGAGGTGTTGTGTTCAGGGCCGTCGTAAAATCTCTGGTGCGTTCAACAGCACGGGATATCTGAAAACTTAGAGAAAATTTGTTGTTCCTGAATAAATATAGTTAAACAATCAACAACAATTAAAGTGTGTGGTCTTTCTAACAGAAGGGAAGAGCAGAGCTGGACATGCACACTTTAAAGTTCACTTTATTATGAAGTATGTTCATTTAAAGGCTCTTATTTGTGTTGTGTGCAGATAAATGTAAAAGTTTACTTCCCAAAGTCTAGTTCAAATATATTACTGCTGAATAAATCTGAACTGACTCACATATGATGTGCATTTGGATAGATAGATAAATAAATGGATGCTGTCCACTGCAGGTACCAAACAGTGTTCAGTGTTAAGTGTTGGTTTTTTATTAACACCACATGGATTTAAAACAACACTGTTGTTGCTTTAGTTAAATTAATATTGTCAATTCAGGGTGTTGTTAATATTGGAGTTAAACAAATCTGTATTGGTGTAGATCACATCATGTCCTTACAGAGTTCTAGAATGTTCCATGTCAACCGGCGCCATCTTGTTTTTCACTAGAGCTGGTGAATTTGTTCATTCTTAGCAACATTGTTTACAAACGTACTCTTTACTTGTACTTTACTCATCCTTGTACGGGCAGTTGTGGTTCAGTTGGTAGAACTGAACCAATGACTGAAGGGTCAGAGGTTCATGTCCCAGCTCTGTCTGTCCACATGTTAAGTGTCCTTAGACAAGATGCCGAAACACAGATAGATTGAGTTTGGACACCATACCAGCAGAGTTACAGGAGCTGTAAAGTAACGTTAAGTGTGCGACACAAGAGCTGTTTAATGTTTTATTATATTGCACAAACAGTAATATAAAAAGTATTAAAAAGTATTTTAATTTTGTGACGATACTGTTACGTTTTAATTGTTCGACGGTGATGATGCAATTAAACAGCATCGTAGTAGAGTTCACTTCGCAGTTCACTACATAGGCAGCTGCGGGTCAGTTGGTAAAGTGGGTCGCCCAGTGACTGAAGGGTCGACGGTTTGCTTCCCGGCTCTGGCTGTCCACATGTTGAAGTGTCCTTGGTCAAGACACTGACTTAGTCTCCCAGTAGGACTGACAGAACCTTAGAACCTACTGGTGTATGAGTGTGTGTGAATGGGTGAATGTGAGGCTAATGTAAAGCACTTTGAACTATGAAGGTGGAAAAGAACATTTACCATTTTACTCCCTCTCAGTGGTGGAGGTTTACTTAGAAGGTCGAAGGTCACCTCCATGGAGCTTTTTCATATATTTAAATATGTATATATACTTTTTGATTTTTTTCTATTTATTTCTTTGGAAAAAGGGTCAGAGAGAAATACCATTACAGGTCTGTGTATGGGCACACACTGACAAAGCAAACTTTGACTTTGAACTTTGTCAGGTCCTAGCAAGTGTGAACATGTACATGTCACGTTCAGCGTCAGACCTTCAGACCTTGGTTCACAGAATTGAGATGTGATTGCCGATTGGAACCTGACTGTTCCTGTTCACTTACAGTGCAGGAGCTGCTACGTTTGTTCTGAAGGTCTAAAGCAAATGTAATTTACCTGACAACAACAAGCTAGCTGAAATATAATTGGTTCAATATTATCTTCTCAATAACCTGGACATTTTTCACACCTGATCTACACCCAGGTTTTTGGTTGGCCTTGTTTTGGTTTTGCTTAGTTTGTTATTAAATTATTTTTCCCTTCCAAAAAACAAAACAAAACAAAAAAACTTAACTGGAGATGAATGTAAACAATGCAAAGCAAAGGTGAACTCAATGTTAAACTGATGAAATTTGATTGAACTGATATATCACTAAAATGCTGTTTGAAATCCAAATTTATACTATATGTGGCGAAGACGTAGATTAACTGTCTTTAAAGGATGTATATGTATTATTTCTATTTTCATATACAAAAAATGAGCTAAAATTATTATTCATGTTTAGAATAAAGAGTTTTGGTGAAGACAAAAAAAATAATAAAAAATAAATAAAAATGGTTAAAAACTCTACCATAAAAAACACCATTGGAAGTGACTCGACTAAGTGGAAACAATATGACATAAAGAATACAGAGAATAGACAATCATTTTATTTACATATTTCTGAAAATAAAATAACATACATTTACTTTTCTCAGCATGTTTAGTCCAGCAGAGGAGGTCTTACTGGCCCTGATGTCCCACCACTGACCACCCCCTTCTCTTCCCAGGGTTCACTAAACTCCAGCATCATGACTTATTTTAAGATCTCTGTACAGAGTGACAATGTCTGGGCTGAGGCTGGTTACACGATGCTTGGGGGAATTTCAATTTCTTCCCAGAGTCTCCTCTCATGTGCCAGTCTTTAGCTGGTCTATGAAGCCCTGACTGGACAGTACAGATGATTGTTGTTCTTCTAGGACTCCATCGACTCCATCGACGCTCCCCTTACAGCCTGGGGACCATGTAACCCACTGTGGTCCTCGAGGGCCGGTGTCCTGCATGTTTTAAATATTTCCCTCTTCCATGTGATTCAGTTTTAACCCTTTAACTCCTGAGAACTAACAAAAATAATTGGTAACATGAGCAAAGTAAGACACAAATGGCAGAAAAATACTAAATTTAAAAAAACAAAATGTAGAAAAATAAACAAAATGAGCAACAAAAACTAATAAATATTTACAAAATGACAAATAATGTGGAAAATAACTTATTACTTAATAATCTTTGCTTCTGCCTGAGCCTTTTTCAGTCAAATTCTGAATTGTTCTCTCTCTTTTTGCTGCTTTGAAGTGAAAAGAGACTGAAATAAACTAAACTAAGAAAAAAAAAACAACTAGTATTGAAATTTGGTCCCAGCAATTTTAATTTTGCCTTTAAAAATGTTTAAATAAAATAATAATAATAAAAAAAAACCTTGGCTTTTTGGCACCTTGTCCATGCACAAAACTAAAAGGAAAACGGTAGAATTTTTCTGAATATTTAAACGACTTCATCCATTCAGAATGCATCATCCCTGACACATAAAGAGTTAATAATCAGCTTCTCATCAGACTGATAATGATGCAATAGCCTCCAGGTGTAATGGAAGAGGGAAACATCTAAAACATGCAGGACACCGGCCCTCGAGGACCACAGTTTGACACCCCTGATGTAACCTGTCTTTGGTGTTGTGGAGTACATGGTGATTGAGCTGCTGGAGCATGGAGGTTCTGGGCACTAGGGGGGGGGGTACCTCCAGGTCCACATGGGAAGAGCTTTTACTTTAGGCCCCACAATCACCCATAATAGTGGGCGAATATACACTCAACAAAAATATAAACGCAACACTTTTGTTTTTGCTCCCATTTTTCATGAGATGGACTTAAAGATCTAAAATTCATTCCAGATACACAATATTACCATTTCTCTCAAACATTGTTCACAAATCTGTCTAAATGTGTGATAGTGAGCACTTGTGCTTTGCTTAGATAATCCATCCCACCTCACAGGTGTGCCACATCTGATCTCATCATGATTAGTGCACAGGTGTGCCTTATACTGCCCACAATAAAAGGCCACTCTGAAATGTGCAGTTTTGTCTCACAGCAAAATGCCACAGATGTCACAAGCATTGAGGGAGCGTGCAATTGGCATGCTGACAGTAGGAATGTCAACCAGATCTGTTGCTCGTGCATTGAATGTTCATTTCTCCACCATAAGCCGTCTCCAAAGGCGTTTCAGGGAATATGTTAGTACATCCAACCAGCTTCACAACCGCAGACCACGTGTGACCACATCAGCCCAGGACCTCCACATCCAGCAGGTTCACCTCCAAGATCGTCTGAGACCAGCCACTCAGACAGCTGCTGAAACAATTGGATTGCATAACCAAACAATTTCTGCACAAACTGTCAGAAACCGTCTCAGGGAAGCTCAACTGCATGCTCGTCATCCTCATCGGGGTCTTAACCTGACTCCAGATCATCGCCGTAACAGACTTGAGTGGGCAAATGCTCACATTCGATGGTGTCTGGCACGTTGGAGAGGTGTTCTCTTCACGGATGAATCTCGGTTTACATTGTTCAGGGCAGATGGCAGACAGCGTGTGTGGCGTCGTGTGGGTGAGCGCTTTGCTGATGTCAATGTTGTGGATCGAGTGGCCCATGGTGGTGGTGGGGTTATGGTATGGGCAGACATCTGTTATGGACGAAGAACACAGGTGCATTTTATTGATGGCATTTTGAATGCACAGAGATACCGTGATGAGATCCTGAGGCCCATTGTTGTGCCATACATCCATGAACATCACCTCATGTTTCAACAAGACAACGCACGGCCCCATGTTGCAAGGATCTGTACACAATTCTTGGAAGCTGAAAATGTCCCAGTTCTTGCATGGCCAGCATACTCACCGGACATGTCACCCATTGAGCATGTTTGGGATGTGCTTGACCGGCGTATTCGACAGCGTGTACCAGTTCCCACTAATATCCAGCAACTTCGCACAGCCATTGAAGAGGAGTGGACCAACATTCCACAGGACACAATTGACAATTTGATAAACTCTATGCGAAGAAGATGTGTTGCACTGCATGAGGCAAATGGTGGTCACACCAGATACTGACTGGTTCTGAGTCCCCAGACCCCCAATAAAGCAAAAAAAATGCACATTTCAGGGTGGCCTTTTATTGTGGGCAGTATAAGGCACACCTGTGCACTAATCATGATGTCAGATCAGCATCTTGATGTGGCACACCTGTGAGGTGGGATGGATTATCTCAGCAAAGCAGAAGTGCTCACTATCACACATTTAGACAGATTTGTGAAAAATGTTTGAGAGAAATGGTAATATTGTGTATCTGGAATGAATTTTAGATCTTTGAGTCCATCTCATGAAAAATGGGAGCAAAAACAAAAGTGTTGCGTTTATATTTTTGTTGGGTGTATATATACTCACACAAATGCAACAATACTTAAATTTACCATTTCATTTCCACATTATTTAATAATGACAGTCACCTTTTTATCTGTTGAAGATATCACAGAACAAAGAATGTGGAAAGCTGAAGAAGTGTCTCCATAGTATTAAAATCACATCTACTGGACTGCAGCTTCTTCCTCATCATAGCCAGAGAAAGTGTCAAAGTGGACCTGCATCATTAACCATGTCCAACACATCCATACCCATGAAAACGCTGTTGTCCCCCAGTGTCTGCGTCCACAGAACATCTAAAGGGACAAGCAAATGGTGGACAGCAGGTGTGTTCATTAATTTAGTAAAGACTTACATTGTAAATGTCTTGTTTTTCTTAACTGTTTCTCTTCTGTCATCATTTCAATTTTATTTGACAGGAACACCTCTGCAGATTAGAGAAGGTTCTGACCAACAAGAGGGTTCTGAAAGATGTGGACAAACTGAGCCGTCACTACCAGACATCATCACTATGCATTTTACACCAAGAATGTGGTCTTTTCTTTTCTTGGAATGTTATGCAGGTAAATAAGCCATGATTGTCCAGTGTATATACATCTATGTTTCCATCATATTTATAAATGACATATTCCCTCCACAAACTATATCTGGCAGTGCTGCACTTCAAAGAAAATGCTGGTTGTCCCCAAGCAACATCAACTGGTGAACCATTGTTCGGGGTAAATTTCCCCAAATCCAAGAAAGGAGGGGCCACAGCAAAGCCAGTTAAAATTGAAGTAACCTCCAATAAGTTTACCAAGCTTTTATTGAAAATACTGCAGTCACAAAATGTGTAGAAATGCATACAAACAAAAAATAAATAATAATTAACTTTGTTATTAACATATTATATACTTTATTAAAGTGACTGTTTAGAATACATTTCATTATAAATACACTTATTAATAGACTATGAATAATAAAAATCAAGTACCAAAAACTGTGCAACATAACTTAATGGTTATTGAAGGGTACACAAAGTATACACCCATTTCATTTGTGAATTGCAGATTATGTGGATGACATGTTGGACCTCATCTTTGAACAGGTCTTCTGGGACCCTGGTCCATTCTTCGATGAGGTGATGGAGATACCCATCCTCGAGCATCTCTCTGGCCAGTTTGACAAACCAGACAAGCTGGAAGTGGTACCAGCTACGTGTGGAGGTTCAATCAAGGACGGGTCTGAACCCCACATACTGTCCTTGAGAGTCAGGGAACTCTGACCGTATTCCAGGACCACGCAGGAAGGCCGGACCACCCTGATTCTCCATCCCAGAAAGCTCCAACACCAGCTTCCAAAGCTTCTGTAACAGCTGAACAAAGCACCCATGCAGACATACATGTGTATGTCTTTATGGTTTGTGTCAAACCTAAGTGATGATACCATGGCTGTCAAATCTCCGTCCACAGACGGAAATCCGTCAAAAATGAAATTTCTGTCCGTCAAATTCCGTCAAATCTATCCGCTGACCGAAAAAAATTATTCAAGCTTTATTTTGGTCGAAAACCACCACAAAACCCTTTCCTTTTCTGGTTTATTTTATTTTATTTGGACCTGAAGAAGACCTATTTAGGTCGAAACGTCGTCCACTTTTTAATTTTTATTTGACTTTCACAGGAGTTTTCCGCCCGGCTTCGGCAGAGATTTCCGTGTTAGCTAGCTTCTTTTTCTTTTCTTTTTGTCTCTCTTTTCTTTGTTAAAATTAAAATACGCACACTCACACACACTACAGAACACACACACAACACGGGACACACAGACACATACATATATAAAATAAAATGCAGAATTTTACGGACGGAGAGGGCTGGACGGTGGTCCGCAGGGGACGCCGGCCAGGTCGCTTCGCGCCCGGGGAGTGGGAAGGGGGATGGGGTTGATTTTCTCCGGGGGACGGACAGTACATTTAGGGCACCGGGGTTTCACAACGCCGGGGTCCGCAACCACTATAACCCCAACCTTGAGCCAGTGCCACCCCGGAGGATTATCCCCACCGATCGCCCCCAACCCCTCATCCGGACTTATGCACAGGCGGTGCGGTGCACGCGGGGAGGATTTCGCCGTGCGCCCGGGCTACAACGGGGGGAGATGCGGGGTCCAAAAAACATGGTGGACTACATTAAACCTACGGCCCAGTTTAAACAAATTACACATACCTTTCATGATTTAATTAGAGCTGTTCACCATGGGGCCAATGTGAGGGTTTCTGAGGATGAAAAAAGACCTAGAACAATCATTAACATGGAAGATATGTTGGCTAATTTAATTAAACCTGCTTTGCCATCACAGAAAACACGTGATGACATTATAGGTAATGCTAAAAACTGGGCTCACACCACGATGTTAATTTTAAAACAGCATTATGAAGACATTGTGGAGGAATTAATGACCAAAGTTGAGGAATTTCATGGGGATGAATGGCAAGAGCCATTTAATGTAGCACTGAGATGGTGTAAAAGGAAATTTCCCAGACTAAGAGAGGATGTTGTGGATGAGATTAGGGGGACTGTTTTAGCCACAGTAAGGGACAAGACCCACTGAGGAGAACAATGTGACCCCTACTCCCCAAAATAACATACTTACTTCCACTCCAAGAGGTCACAGCACACAGACCTTTGCTCCCCAGGCCACAAGAGACCAGGGGACGGATCCCCCAACAGATTTGGGGGTTCCACCTGTTACCACCAACGTAAATAGGGGGTCTCCACCTGTTTCCACCAATGTAAATAGATGGTCTTCACCTGTGAACCCGGGTATTACTAATGCAGATTGGGGGGTTTCACCAATTACCACCAATGTAGATGGGGGGGTTCCACTGCTTACCACCAATGTAAACCCGTCCATTAAGGAACAGAGGGTACAGAGACATGGGGCATCCAGAGGGGTCCACACCACAATAGTAACCAGACCCCCACTAGACTCCATTCCAGATCCTATTCCACAATCTGTACCACAGATTATGGATACACCCGTACCTGAACCCGGGACAGACCACCTAGATTTGGGGAACATTCAAAGTACTTCGGGGGATAGTATTCTGACTCCTACAACACTGGAATTGATCCAGGTGTTGGAGGAGACAGAACGGAACCTGAATATGATTAGAGATTCACTCTAATATATGATATTTCTGATAAGGAAAGTTTATTTTCTTAATGATTAATATTTGCAAAAGAAAACTCAGGACAATAATTATTAGTAGAAAGTGCTACTAAATTAAGTATCTTCTTGACATCACAGTGAAAGACACTAGATTTTACTAGATTTAATGACATTTTTTATTATTTATTATTGGAATTATTTTGTTTGATAGTGAAATCAAAAGCTTTGATTGTAAAGATGGTAAGGTAATCTTTATGGAAGCATCCCATGCTAGTCTTTTGTATATTATCCATTGTTTATTTAGTGAAATTATACAATACATTTGAACAAACATATATAGTATTTTCATTTTCCTAGATGAGTTATAAGTAAATTTGAAAATTTTATGATCATATGAGCCAGATTTTTCAAAAATGTATGTACAAATTTCACATTCTGTAATGTTAAATCATGGCCTATAATGCTCTCAGAATGCACCAAAATGATGCAATTTTTAAACCCCCCCCCGGACCCCCCTAGAGAACTTCGTGCCTACGGCGCTCGTGCTGGCTATGCCCGCCAGGCTCCGCATACGCAAAAATGTTCAGTCAAAAAATTTTCAGTTACTTTCAGCCATGTGATACTAAGGACAGGGACAGAAGATGCTTCACACTTTATCTATTACTGGGCTTGATTGTTCTCTCCAATTAACCCTGTAAAGTCCTGTGAGACCATATTGTTGTCTTTTAGGGCTCTATAAATAACATTCAATTGATACTAACCATTTGTTATTGTTCACTATAGTTTTTAACTTTTATGTTCGTTGTTACATTGAATTTCTTTGTTTCATAAAACTCAAGTCTATATCAACCATTCTATGTGGTTTCGATGTTTGACATTCAACATTTTCACAAGTGGAGGGTACAGTTATTTATTAGATATTCTTCCTTAATCATATTTGTATTACAATGACTGCATTTCTATTAAATAACACTTACTCATTTATTCCTCTTAGGCATAAAGGCCCATAGTCTGCTCTGTATATGTTGAATATATTTAGTAGTGAGAACACATTCAAACACAGGCTCAAGCCCTATGATGATGGTGGGTTCTGAAGCTGCTGCATTCTTCTAATGTAGTACATTAGAAAGGTGAGTTTATTAGGTAACTTATGTATTATGTGAGTGACATATAGAAAATATAGTGACTATGGAATTAAAATTCATTCAACAGTCATTTTACTTGTGGTAAGTGCAGCAGATATTCTCAGGTTCTGTAGACATTGATGCGTAAATAAAATACACTTGTGTTAGGAGAGACAACTAAAAGGTGACCACTTTGATGTTGTCTATATCACTTAATATGGGATTTTTAAAATACATGATATTTAGATCCTTAATCACATAAATTACTACAGTTGTCAACCATCTTGGACAGTTCTGGGGTATTTTTTTTACCCTGTAAACACTGGTGGCAGTTAACTACATTTGAACATCCCTTTTACCAGTGGAACGGGTTAGTTTTAGAGGTTAGCCTTTGCTAACTAACATAAACACCCACTAAGCTAGTTGGAGTCACTAGTAGTGCGCTAAGCTAAGTAGTTCAGCAACTCTATAGTCAGTGTAGCAACAAATTAAAATGAAACATCAAAAGTGACAAAGTGAACTTGCCATGTACAAAGATCTTGCTGTTTCCTTGGTTTTTAAATGTGTCTGGAGCCTCTTGTTCGGTGTCTGTGTAGCTTAAACGTATACGTCGTACGGTGACGTTTTCACCTGCTGTCACAGCACTATGCAGTTGCCATGGTAACATGATGCTGTTCTAATTTTGGCACACCCCGCAGAAGACAGGGGCAGAGTCAGCTGTGGCTCTTTTGCACGAAAAGCCACAACCCACTAAAAAAACGAGCGTTTTAAAAAGGGCGGTCTTCCCAGGTTGAAGAGGCTGCAGTATCTGTGCATTAATATGCTATTTTGACAAAAGTATGTGACAGACAGGTCACTGAGACACCAGGGAACTGTGTTAACTTGTGAAAAATTGGCATGATATCTCCCCTTTAAGACCTCTGGTCTAGTTAATTCACTTCTACAATGATCTAGATATTTCACCCCTACAACAGTCTAGTTCGGGGGCGAGTTTAGGCTATTTTTAGGGGTGCTTCAGCACCCCTAAAATTCTGCTCAGCACCCCCTGGGACTTAAGCCCCGGACCTCACGCCAAAAGTCCCGGATCTTTTTTTGATCTCGTAAAAATAAAGTCACCCCTGTTGCTACTATACTCCATACAACACATATTAAAACTGATATATGGGCAGAAATCGTACACTAAAACCCAAATTTCCCTCGTTCTTAATTTGACCTGTAACTAGAAAAAAATATCATCCCACCAACAGATCCAGTCTGTGTTCTAATTCTAAACAGTAATGTATCATTGAGTCTTGTCATTTGTCAGAAGTCCTCAAGCACTGGAAAAAACAAACACATTATTAGTGACAATCAAAGTTAGCGAAAACAAAGGAAATTATTAAATCATTTTCATTAACTGAAATAAATAAAAACTACAATGAAAAGGAAAATATAACTAAGTAAAACTGAATTGTGCCTACAAAAATAGCTAAAACTGATTTTTAAAAATTATGGGTAAAATTAACTTTGTTTTCGTCTATGTTGATGTTGGACTAATATTGATTAATTTCACTCCAGCTGTTTTCTCGGTCGCATCAGTCCATCATATCTGTGGTTTACAGTCTTCTGTTCTAAACTCTTCCTGAACCAAACTGACTAAAGTTGGGACGTAGTAGTACAGTCAGCTCTGGGATTTACTTTAGTGAATTTTACTGTTTTTTTCCTCAAGTCGGGTCCTTTTCAAGTAAACGGCAAAAGGCAGCGTCAGACAGATGTAGCCTGTTAGCTTAGCCTGGTGTTAGCTTAGCCTGGTGTTAGCCTCGTCTGCAGTAAACATCCAGGTAAAGGACCAGAATTTATCAGGATTAAAAGATCTTCCAAGACCTAACCTGCACAGTTTCACAGCAAAGAAAAGAAGAGGCAGAAGAATAATCCAATTGTAGAGGTATGTAGCCTTTTATAATGTTAAAAAAGTTTGATGTCACTAACAACAGAAGCTTAAAAAATGAAATGAAGCAAAGTTAACTACTTATGCTAATTATGCTACTGTAGTTAATTAAACTGTGACATCTGTGAAAACATCAGGTTTACTGCTGATGAACTGGTTTATATTTATTTTTTATATATTTTTTTAAGAATAGAATAAATGTCACTATGGGAGACATTCTACAATTACAGCAGTTAATATATAGTGCAGATATGAGGGAAGAAAAACATATTCACATTATTAGAATATGAATATGGAAATATGATTTGAATTTTAAACATTATTTGCCTTTTTACAGTAGTTTACATTATTTGCAATATTTGGGTTTATAATGTACTGCTGCTGAACCTGCTATAGGGAGTTTATCATCATACTGTCCATATGTTTGTGTCTCTGCTCAGTCAATAACCAACTCAACCTGACCCAGCTGATCCACACCTCACTTTTCTTTGAATAGAATGGTGAGAAAGATAAAAGATATGGGAAAAAACAAAACTAAAACTAAGCATTCATAAAAAAGATAACTAATAAATAGTAGGAAACCTCTTCAAAACAAATTCAAACTAACTGAATTAGAGGGAAACAAATCAAAACTAACTAAAACAAAACTATAATGAAAAATACAGAACTATTATAACCCTGATCCTTAGTTTACATTTTTTCATTCTGCTATTGTATGTATTATGTTGTGTTAATATTCACTCAGTCTTAAAGGTATTGTGACGTCCAAAACTCATTTTTCATATTTTCATGTTACTATATGGGTCGTCTGGCCTCATTTACACCAAAAAAACATGAATCTAGACTGTTCAGTGGTTTTCCTATGGTCTGGGGCTCTTGGAGGCCTGAGCATGAAACGCTCTCTCTGATTTGTCTCCCGCTTTCGACGTCACACTCGGGAGAGCAATAAGGAGACCCCCTCCCCCTCTTCTCTTCTGCCCGTCCCCTGTGCTCAGCCCCGCCCCCACCAACGTTACTATAGAAACGGTGTTCACATGCGCTCCTGCTCTTACAACCTTTTCATCGCTGAACGGTTTACTCGTGTCGTAATGGCTCCTAAATCACACCTCAAATGTCATGTTGTTGGCTGTGTAGATCAGCAACAATCACTATTTGACCTACCAAGCTCCCCTGAAGAACTACGTTCCCAGTGGCTGGCTTTTATCTACCAAGGTAACGTTCCTGCTTATTTACCCAAGAGAGTCAAGACTTGTTCCGGTCATTTTCGACGAAACTATGAATTAAAAACTTATAATAACAAATTAACAAGACACGATGAGTTAACATCTGGTTTTAAAGTCTTGGTTTGTTAGAATATCAAACTGTTGTGACAAAATACAAATAATAAATACACTTTTAATGTCGCGGTGAGACGGCAGACCCCCCCCCCCCCAACGTTTCGACGAAACTATGAATTAAAAACTTATGATAACAAATTAACAAGGCATGATGAGTTAACATCTGGTTTTAAAGTCTTGGTTTGTTAGAATATCAAACTGTTGTGTCAAAATACAAATAATAAATACACTTTTAATGTCGCGGTGAGACGGCAGACCCCCCCCCCCCCCCTTCCCCCCAACGATCCGACGAAACTATGAATTAAAAACAAAACTATGAATTAAAAATAACAAAGTAACAAGACAGGATGAGTTAACATCTGGTTTTAAAGTCTTGGTTTATCATTATTTATACTTGGTATCATTCTTTATTAGGCAGCATATGATACAGTATTTCTTATACTGTACAGCAGGAAGGAGGGGGGGCTGGCCGCAGCAGTTTGGGGGTGGAGCCGAGTACATGACTGACAGGCGAAGCGCTCCAAGTAGTCTGTTGAGGTGTTCATGTGTTGCAGGCATAGTACTTGGATTCAGACCACAGAAATCCACAAAAATGAATATTATGGAGTGGGGTTTTTTGGTTGAATACTTTTGAAACACGTTTTAAATTCATTGTCAAAGACTTTGAATGCTATGAAAACAACATGTCACAAAACCTTTAAATATGTACAATACATTGACTATCTCTGTCTATTGCAGGGGTCTCAAACTCTGGTCCTCGAGGGCCGGTGTCCTGCATGTTTTAGATATTTCTCTCTTTCACATGATTCAGTTTAACCCTTTAAATCCTGAGACTTTAGCAGTTCCACATAATGGAAAATTTTTGCCAAAAACAGGAATTATTAGATAATTCCTTCTTCTATTGCACCTCAAAGTCATTGCATCATTAACAGGTTCTGCAGAGAATGATGAGCTGATTATTAACTCTTAAGGGTCAGAACTGATGTAATCTGAATGAATGGTATAGTTTAAATATTCCTAAAAATCATTTGTTTTCCTTTTTTAACTGTGTTTTTACTGAGTCAAAATGCAACTAATTAAAAAAAAAGTCCAAATTAAAACTGCTGGGACCAAATTTCAATAATGGTTCTCTTTTTTTGGTAATTTTTTTCCATGTTACTTATAATTTTGCAAGTATTCATTATTACACTATTGGTTAATTTTGTTGAAAGTTTTTATAAAAACTTTCCTTTAATTTTGTTCCATTTTTGTCTTACTTTGTTCATGTTACAAATTATTTTGTTGGTTTATTCTTCATTTGTGTTCATTTTATTGTTGACTTTAGCCGTTTTTTTAATTTAATTTTGTTGCTTAGTGTAATTGTTTTTTTTATGTGGAACTGCTAAAGTCTCAGGAGTTAAAGGGTTAACTGAATCATGGGAAAGAGGGAAATATGTAAAACATGCAAGACACCGGCCCTCGAGGACCGGAGTTTGAGACCCCTAGTCTATTGGAATGAATGTCTCAGTTTAATCAGTGCCATTTTTATATGGGGTAACGCTGGTTGCCTGATCATATATTTGCAACATCTTCCCTGATAGTGTGAGAAACATAGGGACCCTGTAGCAAGATGGCAGCTGTGGCACCTGAGGCTGGACATGCTAACATGCTACCATACTGACATACTGTACAGTGTTCTATATCAATGTCATGGGATTAGGATTTGTGAAACAGGTCACCTTAAAACGCACTAGAATACAGGAAATTCCATCTAAGAAGTCATTTTTTTTCTGGGGGAGGGCCCCCAGACCCCCCTCTGAGCTACATCCCAGATGTTGACAATGTCTGGCTCCACCTCTGGCCAAAAGGGAGATTTTTGTTGGAACTGTATCAGTATTTTTCTGTTGATTAATTGATTGATTGGCAGAGGCTTTCTGTCAATCCCTGCTTGCTGACATCTGACATTCTTGCTGAATGTCAGATGTATGTGATTGTGTCTTATCATTAAAGGAAGGTCTCTGAGATAAAAAGGTGACTGTCATTAAATAATGTGGAATAAATAATTTGGATTTGGAGTAAGTATTTGGATTTTCACCCGCATTAATTTAGAGCCCTGTATACAGGAGGAAAAAATGTACAGGGATACGATTCAAATCATCGTATTATAATGAGTCCATTTCCATTTTAAATTGTTGAATTGGTGATGCTCTTCCATTCCATTTTGTTTTATGTATATGATATTTTCCAAATCATAATCACAGATTCAATACAAAAATTATTTTTCAACATAAAGCATGATGTCTTTAATATTTAACTCTTTTACTCTGATCTATTTAACTCTGGTGTATTTTACTCTGGTCCATTTCACTCTTTTAGTCTGGTCTATTTAACTATTTAACTCTGGTCTATTTTACTCATCGTCATATTCAAACTAATCATTAAAATGCACTTATTTTTCTTTGATGTAGTTTTTTTTTTGTATATTTTTCTCAAAATGCGAACTGAAAGAAAAAGAACCAATGCGCTTCAATAAACAAAAAACAACCAACCTGTTGCAATGTTTGTTTTCCTTGAAATGAAAATTATCTTTCAATATTTGTCTAGTCTAAACATTCTTGACTGTGCCCTGACATGTGATTGGTCCAAAGAAAGGTGTTTCCTGTGATAGATAGATAGATAGATAGATAGATAGATAGATAGATAGATAGATAGATAGATAGATAGATAGATAGATAGATAGATAGATAGATAGATAGATAGATAGATAGATAGATAGATAGATAGATAGATAGATAGATAGATAGATAGATAGATAGAACATTCAAATGTCACTGTCTACTTTCAGACTTAAATGCACGAAAATCAGGAAACTGGGCAATGTATGTCCACCTACTAAACTAACAACAAACAAATCAAAAATGAATGAAAAGGGTCTAAATATTAAGTGATTAAGCTGAACAACAGATGAGCGAGATAGTAATGTAGCCTACAATCAATAAGATGTTAAATTGAAGGTGAATCACACCTTCTGCCTGTTAATTCAGTAAATTACAGACCTAACTTAACTCATGTGAATGCGCCGTAATAATAGCCTTGGTCGCAACCGGACATGCTGACCACTAATTACCACAACATATATCACATGTGAATAGGTCTATATGTTAATAGCCCAATGACTGAATTGGTAGTAGCCTACAAAAATGGAATATTGAAACTAATTATCACAGTTGTCACTTCCAAATAGCAAGAAAAGCATAAAAATGGATGGATGGGTAGGTAGGTAGGTAGGTAGGTAGGTAGATACCCCCTAACCACATTTGGGGCAGGGGGGTGTCACCTGTGATTGGTCAAAGGCAGGCATAAAAATATGAATGAAATAAAAATAAATAAATAAATGACTGAGGCAATTAAATAAATAAATAATTAAAATAAATTAAAAAAGACAAATAAATATATAAAAAAATACATAAAAATAAAACAACATTAATAAAAAAAAATAATAACAAAAAAAATTCTTTAAAAATAATTGCAGGACCTCTGAAGTGACTAAATGACTCAATGTGATGTCGATGCTCAAACAATATATTCAGCAGTTCTACACTGATTGGTCAAAGGTAGGTGTGTTTTGTCCTCTGATTGGTCCAAAGGCAGGTGCATCCTGTCCTGTAATTGGTGGAAGTGCTGTCAGCAGGTATATAAAAGGTGTGACTGCTGTGTCTTCTCTCAGACTCAGGGTTCTTCACACAGGTACGTACGTTCCTCCACGACATCATTAATATTATTATGACTTTATACAGTTCAATTGAGTCACTCACAAAACGTTGTATTAATTTAAGAACAATTACAATCATCACTGGAAAATATGTGTGATTTGATTAGAACAAAGAACTGTAAGTGTGTATTCATTCACTAAATTTTACATCCATGGGTTCTACCTGTGGGTCCTACCCATGGGTTCTACCTGTGGGTTCTGTCTGTGGATTCTACCTGTGGGTTTTACCCATGGGTCCTCCCTTTGGATTCTACATGTGGGTCCTATCTGTTGAATTTCCCTGTAGGTCCTACCAGTGACGTGCAGTGAGGTCTGTGGCAAGTGAGGCACTGACTTTTTCTAAATCAGATTTTCAAATACACCAAATATTCAGTGTTGTACCTGAACGAGTTCATTGAACGATCGTTCACGAACGATATCATATTTTTGACGAACGTGAACGACTCGTTCACTTTTGCCAAATGAATGGGAAGTTGTGAACGCGGTTATTCTGGCATTTATTGAACTGCGCTCTTATGTAGTTCACATTTCGTTCTTATCACGTTGTAATTATTGAGTCCTATAAGGTATAAAATGGGATCAAAACACAGCATTATCATAGATGTCATTTTTGTATTATTCTGAACTAATATGTTGGCAACATAATGTTTTGGAATAGCCAATGAGAAGCGTTTTGGGCGGGGCAGAGAGTGCAGAGAGTTTTTGGGAGCGGAGAAAAAGAGTTAAATGTACAGAGTGTGACCGGCGACCGGAGCAGGTGTTGTCCCGTTCTTGAAAATAAACATTGAAAACGAAACTCACTGAAACCGCTCCTTGTGTTCTAAGAACCTGCAGAGGGAAGTTAACCCCAGGGTAAGGTACTTACTTCGACCCTGGAGGGGCGGCATTTTCCCCTGATTTCCTGACTACGGTCAGGATAACGTTAGGAACGGTTAATAATAACTTTACAATAATAACACTAAAAAGAACGAAAAAGTTCATTTTGGTATCCATGAACTTATAGTTCATAATTTGGAAGAATGAACGATGAACTGAACTAATTCATATTGAGTAACATGAACTGAACTTTGAACTAGTTCCTAATCAAGGTGAACTTTCCCAACACTGCAAATATTATTAGCTGAGCATTGGTGTTTTTGAAGGCTTCTTGGTAGGTTTTTTAGGTCACAAAACCCCATCCTAGTCCAGACATTCTCACTGGAACAGTAGACAGGGGTAAGAGAAAAGGTGGTTTCTTGTCGCACAGCCACACAGCCAATCTTTTGGTTTGTACCACTCAACCTGAAATGATGGCGTTATCTTCTGCCCAGTCCTTTGAAATAGATCCTTTAGCTCTGGCGTCGGTCGTCCATTCCCGACGTCCAGTCCTGTTTCCCTTGAAAGTCCAACTTTGAAAATCCTTTCAGTTTAGCTATACCATTCTGATCCTCCATGGTTTTAGATGAAGCCAACAATAACACGACAACGATTCAATATAACCTAGTAACCAGATAAAACTGAGTTCACATAGACCACGCCCTCTACTAAGGCAGAGTTACTGCCTGCCTCACCTCATGTCTGTTCACTTTTGTTTTATGTTAAATTGTTAACACTGCATAAGTGGAAAACATACTTAAAAAACATAACACATTATAAGGAAAGTGAGGCCATATAACAGACATATCTAAAGTGTATAAAAACGTCTTTATACAACTTTACGTTGTTGGCATGCACAGAGTAAGCGCAAAGGGCACGCGCTCGAACAGTTAACGAGGGATTGCGCAATCTGTAGTGAGGCATGGCTTTGAGCTGCCTCAGCTCACTGCATATTCGCTCCAGTTGAATAGGAAACAAGCAAATACTGGAATTTTGGTCACAAAAATGATTGAAAGCATTCGAATCATACAGACATGTGATTTATAGCACAAACACTTGGACACTTTATTAGTATTATTTACATTGATCATTACTCATGCTGGATTATGTCTGGTGAGACCCTGCCTCACCTTCCTCCCTTAACTGCACATCTCTGGGTCCTTCCCACAGGTTATACCTGTGGGTTCTACAATTAAACACAAAGTAACACCAAAAGTTTAAAGTGTGTATAATGAATGTTGTCAGTTTGAACGTGTTTGTTTTTGTTTATTTTTAGACATTGACGTTGACGTTGAAGTTTTCATCAGTTTGTTGCAACAGACACCTGATAATGAAGGTATGTCCCATTGAACCTATTTAGACCCAGTTGGACTTGGTGTGACCCAGCTAGACCTGCTTTGACCCAGTTTGATACAGTTTGACCCACTTTGACCTCCTTGGACCTGGTATGACCCTGTGTGACCTAACCGGGTCACACGGGGTCATCAGTGTGTCCTGGTATAAAGGGTGTCTCTGTGTTTTCCAGCTGGTTCTGATTCTGCTGGTTCTGGTCCCAGCCGTCACATGCTGTAAACAGCTGGCCAACCCAGTGGACTACAGCGACATCCAGAGCCAGACCAATCACCACAAGAGTGGAGTCTACACCATCTACCCCCTCGGAGAGAGGTCTGCGGTCGAGGTAAGAACCGCAACTAGAACCACAACCACAACTAGAACCAAAACTAGAACTAGAACAGAGACTACACCATCTATCCCCTGGGACAGTCCAGGTAAGAACTACAAACAGAACAGATGTCTCACGGTGCAATGTGGGACATCTGGTCACCCTAACTAGAACTGTTTTACTTTTACTATTATCAGTTATTATTATTCTCTACAACTGTGTTTGAACGTGACTTTTCTCAGTGTGTTTTAAAGCTGTCATTCCATCATTATTTCATTAATATTGCTGTGTTCTCCAATAGTATTGAATACAATATGTGTAGGTTCTATTTTAAAAAGCATCCGGATTGCTTTGTTTCAAGCTGTTTTTGCACGGTAGAAAAATGACTTGAGGTGGAACAAAAGAGTTTACTCGTACTTCTGCATACATGTTGATGACGCTATGATTGGCTCAGAATGCATGAAGGAACACTCCCCCGTCCCCTCTCGCTCTCTGTGTGTAAATGCTCTGCACTTATAAAGTGCTTTTCCAACCTTCATGGTGCTCAAAGCGCTTTACAATAGCGTCACATTCACCAATTCACACACACACACACACACACACACACACACACACACTCATACACCAGTAGGTTTCTAAGGTTCTGTCAGTCCTACTGACAGTCCTACTACCAACTGAGCCACATCCATGTGTGTTGTTTACCTTTACCAGAGTAGCATCCAGCTAGGTTTTCGTGTCGTTGCTTGTTCTGAAAACGTGCAGGGAAAAAACAAGAATTTATTTCCACAAAGAGCACATGAACCAGTTTGACCCAACATTTTTTTTAAAGTTTGTGCAGCAGCTACTGTGGGGCATCTTCTCTTGTAGATGCTAATGCTAATGCTACTTTAGCATCACCCCATGTGGGTGATGCTAAAGTCCATCTGACATCAGATGGACCATTTTTTTCCTGGGTCCCTCGTTCCTTTCGTTGATTTCTCTGAATGCAGTGTGCAGCCAGTGGAGGTGACAAGCCACTTTCAAATGCAGCATGTGTTGGTAATTTGGAGTGACCCATCAGATTCCAAAAGGAGCATGGAAAAGTGGTTTAATGTGACTTTTCTGTGTTTTAATGTAATTATTACATATTTATTTTTTATTAATTTACTCATATTTTCTGCTGTAGGTTTATTGTGACCTGAAAACCCAAGGAGGACGATGGACGGTGAGTCCAACTTAAATAAAAGCCCACCTTAAATACAAAACACCACAAGTCTGCCTTCAACGCACACATAAATTTCACCAGTGTTGGTTTACTGTGACCTGAAAACACAATGTCACTCAAGGTCAAAGTTCATGGCTCCATTTTGAAGCCCATGTCAAGTTTCCTACCTATTAATAATAGTAACTAATGCTGCCTTTCCTTTGACGATACTACTCCAGTCTGCTTGATTCTACTCAAATCTACCAGACTCTACCCAATTCTACTCGATTGTACCCGATTCTACTTGATTCCACTTCCTTCTACCCAAATCTACTCAATTGTATTCGAATTAACCTGATTCTACCCGTATCTACCGGATTCTGCCCAAATCTATCTGATTTTACCCAATTTTACTTGATTCTACCCGGATCTACCCAACTCTACTCCATTCTCCCTGATTCTACTCGTTCCTTCATGATTCTACTCAGTTCTACATGAATCTACCTGATTCTACTCAAGTACGGTACGATAATCTATTACCGGTCTTACTGGTGTCTTACTGGTCTTAGTGGTTTTATACTGGCCTCACTGGTGTCATACTTGTCTTACTGGCCTCATACAGGTGTCTTACTGATATGTTATTGGTCTCATACTGGTCTTACTGGTCTCATATTGGTCTCTTGCATGTCTTACTGATCTCATACTGGTCTCTTCGTGGGTCTTACTGGTATCATACTGGTGCCTTACTGGACAGTTGTGTGTCTTACTGGTTTCATACCCGTCTTAGTGGTCTCTTGCAGGTCTTACTGGTTTCATACCAGTCTTAGTGGTCTCTTGCAGGTCTTACTGGTCTCATACTGGTTTTACTGGTCTCATACTTGTGTCATACTGGCCTCATACTCGTGTCTTTCACCTGTCTGTCAGCTGCCTTTGACACAGTCAACTACAAGATACTTCTCAGGATACTCAAAACCATGGGAATCATTAGAGCTGTCCAATCATGGCTCAATTCCTACCTCTCCAGTCTCCCCTTCAATGTGTCATGGCAAAAGAAAACTATCCTCAACTCACACCCTCACAGGAGTACCCCAAGGATCAGTGCCCCTTCTGTTCGCTATGTACACCACCTTCCTGGGTCATGTCATTCAACATGGGTTCTCCTATCACTGCTTTGCTGATGGCACCCAGATGTACCTGTCCTTCCAGCCTGATGACACAACAGTTGCTACATGAATCTCAGCCTGCCTCACCGACCTGTCAACATGGATGAAGGAACACCATCTAAAGCTGACCCTGCCAAGACTGAACTACTTGTGATCCCAGCTAAAGAGTCAATTAGTCACAACATCAACTTCAGGATGGACTGCTACTCTCCAACCACATTGCATCAATCACCCGGAACTGCTAATTTGTGCTGTACAACATACAGAAAATCAGACCCTACCTCACCCAACACTCAGTGCAACTACTGATTCAGGCCATGGTCATCTCTCGTCTGGAATACTGCAACTCCCTCCGGGCTGGTCTACCAGCCTGTGCTATAAAACCTCTGCTGATGGTGCAGAACGCTGCTGCACGTCTGGTATTCACTCGACCCAAAAGTGCCTGTGTTACTCCTCTCTTTATCCAGTTGCACTGGCTACCAGTGGCTGCCCAGATGAAGCACAATACCTTGACTCTTGTCTACAAAACCATCTCAGGAATAGTCCTTGCTTATCTGAAGGATATGCTAAAGTAATATGCTCCTGCCAGAGATCTACGCTCCGCCAACACAAGCCAACTAGCAGTGTCCTCTGCTCGCTCTAAGCAATCCCAGTCAATACTGTTCTCTGTATTAGTCCCTCAGTGGTGGAACACACTCCATGGATCCACAAGATGCATCATTTCTCTCAACCTTCAAGAAGCATGTGAAGACTCTCCTCTTTCATGAATATCTACGGCACTGAGGCCTGTGCTGGCCCATACCCGAGATAGACTCTAGGTATGCTGCATGGTGTGTTCACCTGTCTCTGTGTTATCTACTCTACTTGACCCTGTATGAAAGTATTTAAAGAAAAAAAAACCCTTACTAATCCCAGAGAGGATTTGCACCAACTGTTCTCTATATTTCCTGTCTACCTTGTAACTGCTATTGTAAGTTGCTTTGGAGAAAAGCATCTGCCAAACACAATGCAATGTAATAATGTCTAACTGGTCTCTTCCTGGTTTCTTCCTGGTATCTTACTGGTGCCATACTGGTCTCATACTGGTGTCTTACCAGTCTCTTGCAGGTTTTACTGGTTCCATATTGGTGTCTTACGGGTCTTTTGCAGGTCTTACTGGTCTCATACTGGTCTTAGTGGTCTCTTGCAGGTCTTACTGGTCTCATACTGGTCTTACCGGTGTCTTACTGATCTCTTGCAGGTCTTACAGACGAGGATGGATGGAACAGTGAACTTCTACAGACCATAGGATCAATATAAAATGGGTTTTGGAAATGCTGCTGGTGAACATTGGCTCGGTATGACTGACATCTTTAACACACTGGAGGAGGACCTGTTTGGGTCAGGGTTCATGGGTTAGCGTAGGGGGGTTGGGTTTGGTCAGGGTCCCAGACATTGTGGTCTCATGTGTCCCTGCGTCTGGATGTGGGTCACCACCTGGGCCAGGGTTTGGGGTCAATACAATACAATACAATATAATTTATTGTCCCAGTAGGGGTAATTTGTCTTGGACTCAGTAACTGTGCCACAAATGCCTTGACAGCCACAACGACAGCAAACAGTATCAATAGGCACACCATCTCAACAACAATTACAGTACATGAATATAAGATCACATAAACTTATCAGTGTAAGTTTTGGGGTCAGATTTGGGGACAAGGTCAGGTTTGGGGTCAAATTTGGGGTAAGGTTTAGGGACAGGGTCAGATTTGAGAACAGGGTCAGGTTCGGGGACAGGTTAAGTTTGGGGTCAGTGCCAGGTATGTGGTCAGGGTCAGGTTTGAGGTGAGGGTCGGGTTTGGGGTCAGGTTTAGGGACAAGGTCAGGATTGGGGACAGGGTCAGGTTAGGTTTGGGATCAGGGTCAGGTTTGGGGACAAGATCAGGTTTGGGGTCCCTAACATGGGGGTGCATGTGTCTCCAGGTCTGGATGTGATCCACTACCTGACCTGGCGTCAAAAGTACGAGCTGCTGGTGGAGATGGAAGACGTCGATGGGAAGAAGGCGTCGGCCTCATATTCCATCTTTAATGTGGGCGAAGAATGTGAAGGATACAACTTGACAGTAGGCGGGTTCAAGAACGGAGGAGCAGGTGAGGACCAGGTCCAGGACCAGGGTCAGACAGGACCAGGGTCCAGTCTTCTGGCTCCTCTTGGTTTTTGTACAGTTTGGAGTGAGTCTAAATGTAAAGTGGATTTGGCATTATAGAAATAAAATTTATTAATTTATCGTTTACGGGAATAGTTTCCATTAAATGTCTGGGCTGGTCCAGAATAGATCCCATTAAATTTTGGTGAATGTAGGTCACAGATCAAATGTCAAGGTCACAAAAATGTGGATTCACAATGATCAGAGATAGGTCAAAGGTCAAGAATTTGCTTTTCATTCCTGTCTGCTCACTTTAGCATATAGTTTCTGTTTGCTCTCACAGTTGATGTCGATTGACATCAGATCCTGTCAGTACCAAATAACTTAAAATGTAAGTCTGTAAATAACATAAAAAACAGTGGAGATCGAGGCTTAGTTACTGTTATTGACAAATAGGAAACCTGGGATGGCCTTCAAAATGGCATCCTGACCTTTGACCTTGAATTACCTTGGTTTGGTTTGGTTTATTTATGGATATAGCATGACAAGGTATCTAAAGGATAACATGTAAACATGTACTTGTTTCCAACATGGTCCCTGATGGAAAGGACAAGACACACAAATACATGCAACAAAATATCCCATAAAATGTGATCACATGAATATATAATCACATGCCTAAGTCACCTAATTCTCTACTTTATCCCACAAACAACTCTAAACTTTTGTTTAAAAACCCTTTTTGATTCTGTCATTTTAGTGTTTAGTGGGAGGCTATTCCATAACATAATCCCAGTATAAAAGAAAGAGTTACATGCCACGCTTCTTGCAAATGGTACTTTACAGGAGAGGACACGAGTTCTTGTTTTATGGGAATGTTGAGTATGCACCATTACAATATGAGATTCCAAATACTTAGGAGCAATCCCATTGATAATATTGAACATATGATTCAGTTTTAACTGTTAAACTTTAAAGGCAGAAAGTCCACTTTCTTAAAATCATCAAAAGTAACATCATATCGAGAAGGTGTAACTAATATAAAACAGATCATGTTTTTCTGCATAACCTGCTTTTTATCACTGTCAGGCCACTGTGCCATGCTGAACAGGCATAGTCAAAATGGCACTGCACCAGTGCTGACACAAGATCAGTTTTTACTTTAATATCTAACTACCTTGTGCTATGGTAAAAAAATGTCAATTTGGAAGCACTTTTATTTAAAAGCCTCTCAGCAAATGAATTGGCTGTCAAAGTTTGGTCCAGTGTTAAACCTAAATATGTAACTGTTGTCTTTGTTTGAATGTCATTACCATTACATGTAACTTTTAACTCAGTTACTTTTTTTTATCTTATGTGTGATACCAAATAAAATACGTTCAGATTTTCCCACATGCAATGATAGTCTATTATCTAACAGCCACTGTCTTACATTACTCAACTCATCAGTCAGGGTGTCTTGAATCTGAGAGATGTTTTTAGCAGATACGAGTAAAGAGGAGACATCAGCATAGAAAATTAATTTCTATTTGACAGCTGCTGGCATATCATTTACAAAGGTAAGAAATAGCAAAGGGCATAAAAAGACCTTGAAAGGTCTAACCCATAGTTCCATGCTTTGAGGGAAAGATGTCCATTAAGAGCTAAAATGTTAGTGGTGGGCGTAGTTTATTGTACCTGAGGGGCATGGTTTTGTTGTGCCTGAGGGGTGGGTTTTGTTGTGCGTCAGGGGTGGGGTTTGTTGTGCCTGAGGGGCAGTGTTGTACCTGAACGCGTTCATTGAACGATCGTTCACATGAACTATATCACATTTTTTACGAACGTGAACGATTCGCCAAATGAACGGGAAGTTGTGAACGCGGTTATTCTGGCATTTATTGAACTGCGCTCTTATTTATAAGGTATAAAATGGGATCAAAACACAATGGGGGGAGGGGGTGTTTGGGGTGCAGAGAGTTTTTCAGAGCGGAGAAAAAGAGTTAAATGTACAGAGTGTGACCGGCGACCAGAGCAGGTGTTCTCCCGTTCTTGGAAATAAACATTGAAAACGAAGCTCACTGAAACCGCTCCTTGTGTTCTAAGAACCTGCAGAGGGAAGTTAACCCGGGGTAAGGTACTTACTTCCGCCCTGGAGGGGCGGCATTTTCCCTTGATTTTTTGACTACAGGATAACGTCAGAAATGGTTAATAATACGTTTATAATGATAACACAAAAAAGAACGAAAAAGTTCATTTTGGGATCCATGAACTTCTAGTTCATAATTTGGAAGAATGAACGATGAACTGAACTAATTCATATTGAGTAACTTGAGCTGAACTTTGAACTAGTTCCTAATCAAGGTGAACTTTCCCAACACTGCTGAGGGGTGAGTTTTGTTGTGCCTGAGGGGTGGGGTTTGTTCCTGGCTGTGAGTGTTTTTTTCTTACTATGCCGATGCCAACTCAGCTTCTGAATGGTTGAACTTCAACGCTAGACCAAAACAAGGATGTTGGGAGAGGAGAGAAAACATAACAACCTAATCCTAACCATAAACCTTCATTACACGTCTCCATCTTCTGTGTATCTTGACCAATCAGAAGCCGAGTTTTGCTAACAGTGGCGTCTCCATAGTAGGAAAAAATTACCTTCCTGGTCCCACTTGTTTAATATTCTTTTTTTTTGGTGTGTCTTTGAAGGTGATGCACTAAGGTTTAGTAATGGGATGAAGTTCTCCACATTCGACCGAGACCAGGACACATATGACGGTAACTGCGCTAAAAAGTTCCTGGGTGCTTTCTGGTACAAGAACTGTTTCGACACCAACCCCAATTCCATCTACCGGTGGGGCCTTGACGGCACCGTAGTCTATGTCAGTGTGAGCTGGAAACAGTTCAGGGGGCACAACTACACCCTGAAGACCTTCAGCATGAAGATCCGCCCACTAGTGTAGACTCAGGCCCACAGCAGACGACCTTCTCCTGACCCTAAATCCCCAACCCTCTCACCCTGATCCCTTAACCCTGAACCCCCGCCCCCTGGACCTGTAACCCTGAACCCATCCCAGTGTGTTTCTGCTCAGCTGTGGGACAGTCTGACCCCTCCAACTGGGACTTGGTCTGTCAATCATTATCTGTTTCTCTGACATTAAAGTGAAGTTAAGCACATGTGTCCTGTTGTGTTTGAACATGAAAATCAACAAGTCATGACTGAAAGACTAAAAGTGAATTAACTCGACTATTATAGAAATGAATTATCCAGAGTAGACTATTATAGAAGTGAATTGGATAGACTACTATAAAAGTGTGTTATCTAGACTATTGTAGAAGTGAATTAACTAGATTATTATAGAAATTAATTAACTAGATTTTTATAGAAATTCATTTGACTATTATAGAAATGAATTAACTAGACTATTATAAAAGTAAATTAACTAGAATATTGCAGAAATGAATTAACTAGACTATTATAAAAGTAAATTAACTAGACTATTGTAGAAATGAATTAACTAGACTATTATAAAAGTGAATTAACTAGATTATTGTAGAAATGAATTAACTAGACTATTAAAGAAGGGAATTAAGGAGACTATTATAAAAGTTAATTAACTAGACTATTATAAAAGTGAATTAACTAGACTACTGTAGAAATTAATTAACTAGACTATTATAGAAGTGAATTAACTAGACTATTATAAAAGTGAATTTGAGCTAATTATAGGTCTATATACAATTTGTCGTTCCTCTTAAAGGTTTTAGAATGAATAATAGTTAAAGAGCTGTGCCAATACCTGCAGGATAATAGTTTATTTGAACAGTTTCAGTCTGGCTTTCGTGCCCATCATGGCACTGAAACTGCATTAGTTAAAGTTACTAATGACTTATTATTAGAGGTAATATCTTTAGCCTGAGCCCGACCCGACCCGAAATTCGGGTCCGGTTGGGTCTAAAATGTCAATCATTATGTTCGGGTCGAGTCGGGCTTCTCTCTCACTGACTTTTTAAAAATAAATATATGTTTATGAAAATGTATACTAAAACAATGTGTGAATACTAAACTTAAGGAATACTTGTAAATAAATTATTTGGATAAAACAGAGAGGCAGCGCTGTAAGGTAATTGCTATATAACTACTACTAAACAGGAGGAGCAGAGCAAGAGTACGCTTTGCGCACGGCTTTGCGGGCATTTCGCGAACGTAATCTTCCCTCCATGAGTCCACATCTATTTTGACCAGATATCCCCAATATGGAGCACCAAGAAATCAAAGATAAACTTCAGACAGGAGAACTGAAAAGGTAAACACACACCGCCAGTAAGAGTGACGTGTGGGAAAGCTTCAAATTGATCGTAACAAATGATACAGAAACTTGTGTTGGCTTTGCTGAATGTAGTCAATGTGGCACTTTGCTTTCATACAAGAACAAAAAGACTGGCGACTCGACGCTGAGCATGCATTTAAACAGATGTACTGGATTGCATTATTCTATTTAAAGCCTAGTGGGCTGCAGTATTTCTCCGTGTAATTAAGCGAGTGCGCATCACAGGCATGAAAATCTCTCACCTTTCGGCGAAATTCGCCGTTTTGAAGTAAAAAAGGGTGACCCACGTGAATGGTGTAGATCCGAGGAGTTTTTTTTTGGGGGGGGGGGGTTCTGGTTTGTCGAATTATTTATTTATATATTTATTTATTTAATCATATGATATGATTGACTTTAATATGCAAAATGAAAATACTTTAAAATTTAACTTGGACAGCGATCCACAAATCCCCCTGACTGTTTTGCTGCCAAAAACCTATCTGCGGAACGTAGGCAGCAGAGGTGTGGACTCGAGTTATGTGACTTGGACTCGAGTCAGATTCGAGTCGTCAATTTGACGACTTTAGACTTGACTCGACAAAATGTACAAACACTTGCAACTCGACTTGGACTTCAACATCATTAACTTGTGACTTCACTTGGACTTTGGCCCTTTGACTTGCGATGACTTGCTACGTCCCATGAGAATATTAAAGTATGTTAATAAATGCCGCACTCAATTTACTTGTTATTCTGCAAAATGATGTGTGAATGCAAAGAGCATGTGCGCGCTGCTTGCACGACAGCCAATCACAGTGTTGCTTTTCATTCCACCGCATCCACCGCAAATCTGAAACAAGCATCAATGACAACTACGTGCCGGCGTGCAAAATGATACCGAAGATAATTTCCTTTGGCTATAAAAATTACGAAGTTGTCAACAAAAAACAGATCGCAATATGCAAGACGTGCGGGTCAAAGATTACAGACGGAGTTTCTACAACGTCCAACCAGTGCTCCAGTGGAACGAGTTTTCAGTCATGGTGGCATCATCCTACGTCCTCATCGTGCACAAATGACTGACAAACTTTTGGCCGATTTCATTTTTTGCAAATGCAATGCGCTATAGGTCCTCCACCCAGCACCACCTCTCCTCAGGACATGGACACACACACACGCACTGTGTGTAGCTTTCTCCGACCATCAGCTGTCCACGCACATCTCTCTCCCTCTCTCTCTCTCTCTCTCTCTCTCTCTCTCTCTCACTCTCACTCTCACACTCACTCACTCACTCACACCCCTCCCTGTATTGGCATGTTGGCCCAGTTTCAAAAGTGATCATAGGGAATGACAATTTTGTTTATGTTAAAAAAACTTGCTAAAACGACCCCTCTCTAATTTAAGGTTAACTTTTATACAATATGAGGCAAATAGAGTACACTTGTTATAGTGCAATACACTATTGAAATACAAGCAATTTCTTGCCCACATCGCCTCCTAATTTTACATGGCCTCTCACTACCTTTTCATCTGTCCACATTGCGCACATAAACACACACATTCTCTTTTTTAACTGTCTCTCCCTCTGTCACCGTGCATGCATCTCTCTCTCTCTCACACACACACACACACACACACTAGTGTCTATGGATGCATTACTGTTCAGTTCAGTTACATGTCAAGTATTCAGACCCTTTACAGTTTTGCCAGTCTGTTGTTTTTCTGCCATGAGCTAAAATCATTTTAAGTTCAAGTTTTTGTTGTTGTTCATTAATGTACACAAACACCCCATATTGACAGATACAATTGCAGTTACAATAATATTGAACGCGCAATTACAGAATATTTACATATATTAATATGCAGACTCATTAAGAAATAAAAACTCAAATCACTGTCAAGTATTTTGACCTTTTCTTCAGTATGAAGTAGGAACACTCCTTTGAGCTAATACAGCCATGGGATTTTTGGGAATGTTACGTTTTTCACACCTGGATCCTTATTTTCCAATGCTTTTGACGCTTTGCATAAAAAAGGTTAAATGAATACAGACCTTACAGACATGTATGATTTGTAGAAATGTTATTTCGTTATAGGGGACTCGAAATGACTCGAAGCTAAAATGCTGGGACTTTGACTCGACTCGAGACTTGTGAGCTTTGACTTCGGACTTGACTCGGCACTTGGATGGTGTTGACTTGGGACTTCACTCGGACTTGAGTGCAAAAGACTTAGACTTACTTGGGACTTGCCCAGCAATGACTTTGTCCCACCTCTGGTAGACAGGGGAGCTAGTTGTTGACCTTGTGGTATGTTGTGTTGATTATGGTTCAGGCATAATGATGAGTGATGAGAGGATGATGACTTAGCCTTGTGTCATTCCACTACCTATTTGGTCAGACATTATTCATTTTAATTCATTGATTTTTTAATAAAACATAGATATGAGGTAATTGTGTTTGTGTCTGAGAGAGCTGCGTGTTTTGTAGTGCCTCCTACAGAAGACTGAAACAGAGTGTTGGTGGACGAAGCGCTGAATATTTTTCTTCATAGTGTACACGCACTACCCCCCCCCTCGCCACCGCCGTGCCGAGCTGCGCTCACGCACTTCTGTCACCTTTTTGACCCCTGAGCCATTTTCATGCCTGGCATCATGATCTCTCTTTCACTCATTGTCTGGCCTCTCATTCTGTGTTCCAGCATTATTTTGTTGTGTAAATGCATTTATCATGATAATAAAAATATGTAGATAATTTTAATCTTAAAATCTTGTGTTTTTTTCTGCCAAAAATACTATTGGATAAATTGAAATTTTGGGTTTGCTTCAGGCTCGGGCCTGCAAATCAAGTTAATTGGTCGGGCTCAGGCTGGGTCGGGGTTTAATGCCTGTGGGCCTGGTTCAGGTCGGGCTGGATGTTTTAGGCCCAATCTTACCTCTACTTATTATTAGCTGCCGACATCGGATTAATATCGGTCCTGGTGTCATTAGATCGTAGTGCAGCCTTTGACACCATTGACCACAGTATCTTAGTGCAGAGATTAGAATCTGATATAGGTATTAGAGGAGCAGCCCTCTGCTGGTTTAAATCATATTTATTTAATCACTATCACTTTGTTAACGTTAATCAACAATCATCACCGTTCTCCAGAGTTAGTTATGGCGTGCCTCAAGGGTCAGTCCTTGGGCCTATTTTGTTTAAGTTATATATGCTCCCTTTAGGTAACATTCTTAGAAATCATGGCAATAATTTTCATTGTTATGCGGATGACACACAGCTATATTTATCAATTAAACCTGATTAGATCAGACAAATAGATAAACTAAGTATGTGTCCAAGACATAAAGACTTAGATGAGTGCCAATTATCTCCTATTGAACCTTGAAAAAAACTGAAGTCATTATAATTGGCCCTAAAAATTCAAGAGACTCCCTAACTGACCAGATAGTTACTTTAGACAATTTAAGTGTAACACCCAGTGCCACAGTTAAAAATGTAGGAGTTTTATTTGATCCAGATCTTTCATTCAAGCACACATTAACCAAACATGCAGAACAGCTTTTTTTCACTTGCGCAACATAGCCAAAATTAGGAATATTCTATCTAAAAATTATGCAAAAAATGTAATTCATGCATTTATTACAACTAGATTAGATTATTATAACTCCTTACTTGTAGTGTGTCCTAAATATTAAAAAAAAAAATTCAACTGGTTCAAAATTCAGCAGCAAGATTATTAACAGGATCAAATAGAAGAGAACACATCACCCCTGTGCTCCAAACCCTTCACTGGCTACCAGTTGAGTTTAGAATTAAATTTAAAATCCTCCTCCTTACATATAAAACCATTAATGGTATGGGCCCCTCTTATCTTAAAGATGATCTGGTTCTGTACCAGCCCAATAGGACCATTCGTTCTCAGAATGCAGGTTTATTGAAAGTTCGCAGGGTTTGTAAAAGTACAGTAGGAGCTAGGAGCCTTTAGTTACCATGGTTACTGTCTTATGGAATCAGCTTCCATTTAATATTAAAGAGGTCGACACAGTCTCTACATTTAAAATTAGGTTGAAAACATTCCTGTTTGAGAAAGCCTATGGTCAGGTTAGTTGAAAACAGACTGAACTCACAGTCTAGTCCAGGGTTCCCCAATTAGATTTCAGACCTGGGCATTTTAGACCTGGGCACCAAGCCAAGGGCCACAGCACCTGTCGGGCACACGGCATTGGGGAAGGGGACACCACAACAGCCCCACTCCAGTGACAATACTGATAACAATGTAGAATCTGCACTAATAGTGCATTATAACATTATTAGTTGTGCCTGGGATTCAGGAATACTATTTGTCAGGGTCACACAAAGACAAATTGCACCCTGGAAACAAAAGTTGAGAACCAACCATTTTCTCAAAATAAATATTTAGTTATTACAGTCTGTTTGGAAAGTTGACAGATTTATAACAGCAGCTAGTTAACTCAAAATAAAATTTAAAAATATACTTTGCTAGTCTGCTGGAACAAATCAACAGTAATACAGCTGTAACAGCAGCCAGTTAGACATACTTAAATAATATATATATATATATATATATATATATATATATATATATATATATATATATGTAACAGGGTCAATTATGTTGCAGCAACAGGGGTATGTCACTGTTATAATTACACAAAATTCTTTGTTTGTTTTTAGTTTACACTGACAGAGCTAAAAGACCAGTATTAAGATGTGGAACCTCGTTCTGTTTGTGTGTTTCCACCGTGCACTTTATGGTGCGACACCGCCTAATATATTAGGTATTTTCGCGCCCTTACCTCCTTCCTTTTGTTCTGGATGTGTGTGGAGGAGGTAAGCGGCCATATAATTTCCTAAATTTCGGCTTCTAAAATATTATTTTGGGTTAATTGGCTATTTCAAACTTTATCAATTCATATTAAAGTATAATTTGGTCTGTTTAGGGGCGTGTGTTGTTCGTGGATTCACTGACGAGGGATATATGTGTTTTCTGTCAGGTATGTTGTGTACTTTTTTGTATTTTAATGTGCCTTCCTTTTGTTCTGGATGTGTGTGGAGGAGGGGCGTGTGTTGTTCGTGGATTCACTGACGAGGGATATACAGTATGTGTTTTCTGTCAGGAGACCCAAATAAAGACTGTCTCCCAAGTGGTTACGTGCGGGTCTTAGTCAATATTAATTCACACAACGCAGAGTCAGACACCACCGGTTACATATATATATATATATATATATATATATATATATATATATATGTCAAGAGTTCATTTGACTTCAGTGGTTTTTCTTTTATTTTCATCCAAATCCAAAACCAGCAGTGATGAGGAGTGCACAGTTTTGAAAGTGCAAAGATACCAAATAACCCAGGAAAAAGAAAAAAAAAAAAACAGTTACAAGAGATCTGAAAACACAATAAAATAAAGTTGGTCTATCATTCAGTCTATCATTCAGCACTAAGAAAAAAAAAGATTTCAGCCACACTCTTACTTCAAATCTGTGTAAATCTACAGAATTTATCTCCACACTACTGGGAAACTTATATATCCCTAAGCTCCACCCATGGACATACCAATTACCACATTATTTAATTAACAATCTACAATATTTACATGGAATATAGATCAAACTGAAATCATATTAACTCATATAAACAATGGCACCAATTATCCTCCAGACGTAAACACAAACAGAAGAAAAACCCAAAACAATGAATGAATGTGTGTGTCCTGTATTCAATGGTCCCCAACCTTTTTATCACTGTGGACCAGTCCACGTTTGACAATTTTACCACAGACCGGGGGGTACATAGATTGTTTATATGGGTCAGAGCGGGTCTGGTCTGTGGGAATCACCTGTCACCATAAATCCATATTTCAAGTCCAACTCCTGGTATTGTTTGTTAAAATCTTTCCTTTTCTCTACAGTTGGAGGCTCTTCTTCTGTCTCTTCAGTCGCCTTTTCCTATTTGAAAAGAAACTTTCCAAACATCTGTTTTTACTGACTTTGCCAACATGTGGGTTATATTTTTGGCATTAAAGTGACAGATGTAACCGAGAGAATCCGGTCATTTTTCAAAATAAAAGATTGTTCAGACTCGAAATACAAGAGAATACAAGAGAAATAGTGAATGAATGAATGACTCAATTAAGTAATTATTAGGCGGCCGGCAGCCCGGTACCAAGTGATCCACGGACCGGCCCGGGGGTTAGGGACCACTGCTGTAGTGGTTTGATCATGTATTCAATGAAGCCTATGAATTATGAGGATATAACAGTGGTCCGGTTCTACAGCAGGTGTGTGTGTGTGCGCGCGCGCGTGTGAGCGCACCTCCAGACGCCCACAACATAGAGAAATGACTGAGTCGTGAGGCAAGGTCCAGATGACAATCTACAGTTTAAACATATGTTGCAGGAGAGCCGCGCTTCACACACTCCAAAAAAAGCCGAGAAAAAAGAAAAACACGCGGGGCAGAGATGACGGCACTAATGTCACAACATTACAATATTTCAAAAAACAATCTTTTTTATCACCAGTTGGTGTGGGCCAGTCTGTATGTGGCCCGCGAGAGGATACAGACTATTGGGGATCGCTGGTCTAGTCTAAGTTGCCCTAGGAGCTAGAATGCTGGGGGAAGTACAGGCACTGAATTCTTTCTCTTTCTCTCTCTCTCCCTCTCTTTTTCTCCCACTCGTATCTGTTTTTGTCATCTTTATAACCTATCTTACATACAAAGTCTGTTCATAGCTAGTCACCTGGTGTGTCTGCGTGGGAGCCACGGACGACAGGATCTCCCATTACTCGCCTGTGCTGACCTGTGACCCCGGACATCCTCCCTTGCCTGTCTGGTGTCTGGACCAGCCCCCCCCCCCCTCCTTCATTTATAAATGGACGTTCATCTATAGCCTGTCCATCCATGAGAGTGGATCTCTCCTTCAGTGTGGTTCTCCTCAAGATTTCTTCTTTTTCCCACTGGCTTTTGAAGTTTTTTTGTGCCGAGACTAAGGACAGGGGATGCTTGGGACTTTTCATATATCTCTGTAGTTGATTGTGTTTCTGTAAAGTGTTACCACTCTATTTATTAGACAGATTCAGAACTGAATTAAAGCCTTAGGACGACCTGCTACCAAACACTCCCTCTTAAAAGATGAGTAAAGGTCTGAGAAATGAGCATAGGTAGAACATAGACTGTACTCAAGAACAGTTTTTAGGTATCTGTACTTTGAGTATTTACTTTTCTGGCAATTTTTTTTAACTTTTAGTCCATACATTTTTGTATAAATATCTGTACTTTATACCCTTTCCGTTCTCAAAATAGACTCATTACTTTTTCAAACTAGAAAAATGTTACAGTATGGAAAATAATTGTGACTATTGTTACAATAGTTTTTACTTTATTACAATTAAGAAGTACTTTTTTACTTTTACATCAGTTGAAACAGTACTTCTACTTTGACCAGAGTATTTTTTTTCTCCACACAAGTAACTGTACATCTATTTAAGTCCAGAATATGAGTACCTCTGTGCACCAGGGCCAAGAACCCAGTTTGTTGTAGGGGGGGGGGGGGGGGGTGCCCCTTTTCAAAAATTGTGATTAGAATTTGCCACCTTGAAAGAAACAAATTTACATTGGTGAGAAAATGTTTTTATATATATATATATATATATATATATATATATATATATATATATATATATATATATATATATTTTTTTTTTTTAATTTATTTATTTATTTTTCAATAAACAAAGTTGGGAAAATGAATTTGCCACCTTCAGTGGTACTGGCCCATGGAAAAATAACTTTTGATTTGACTCTGAGCTTTAAAGCAGAGTTTGACATTCCTCACAATATTACCCTCTGTATTTTGCATTTTGTAAATCATGTCTTTTGTCTCATTTGCTGATCATGTATATGTTCATTAAAGCAGCATATGACTTTCATCACAATCTTTTCTTTGAAGTTAAAACCTAAATAATAACCTAATTATCACTAATCCATTCTTTCTCTGCTCACACATTTGAATCACTTCCCTTATTGGGAATAACTTTGAAAATGACTACATCATAAACACAGTCCACTTGTTTACATAGCAACCCAAAACTCAGGTGTTTATGTACATTCTTAAAGTGCATTGTGGGAATGAGGATTCCACAGATCATTAAAGCAGTTTCTGATAAGATTCAACAAGAAAGTCAGCTGGATTGCTAGTGTAAAACTAGAAATGAACTCAGAGCCCAAACCTCCGCCAAGGCAGACCCCCCCCCCTGAATGAAGAGAGGTCCACCAAGGAGGTAATGTTTTTGCCATTTTGTTTATCCATCAGTTAGTTAGTTAGCAAGATAACTAAAGAGGTTATGAATAGATCTTCATGAAAATTTGTTGATGTATTGGGGAACAAGGAACAAAGGAACAAATTATTCGATTTTGTTGATGAACCGGAAGAGATCCTGGATTCTGGATCACTTTGAAATTTTACATTGCATTGGAGAATACATTTCAAAGTGATCCAGAATCCAGTATCTCTTCTGGATCATAACTAAAATCTAATAATCTGTTCCTTGTGACACTCCCATGAAACAGGTCATGAAATTTTCATCCTGATCCGTCCATAACTTTTTGAGTTATCCTGCTAACTAACTAACAGACAGACAGACAAACTCCAGCACAAACATAAGCTCCTTGGCGGAGGTAATTACAAACCATCGACATTGTTTTAAAGAATAAAAAGGTGACATTTTGGGTTCAACACAATGCTGTGTGGAATGTCCTTACCCACAATGCACTTTGACAAAATTTCAGACAAGGCCTGAGTGACATTTTGCTGTATGTGTGCCGGTGTCTTGCATGTTTTAGATATTTCCCTCTTTCACATGATTCAGTTTAACCCTTTAACTCCTGAGACTTTAGCAGTTCAATTCACTTCAATTCAATTCAATTTTATTTATAAAGCCCTAAATCACAACAAAGTCGTCTCAGAGGGCTTTACAAAAACATAATCAAGCTACAGAAATACATGAAAAAGTCCCAGGCATCCCCTGTCCTTAGACCCTCCTTCTCGGCAGTTCCACATAATGGTCACATATGGAAAAATTTGCAAAAAAAAAAAGGAATTATTAGATAATTCCTTCTTCCATTAAACCTCAAAGTCATTACATCATTAACAGGTTGTGCAGAGAATGATGAGCTGATTATTAACTCTTAAGTGTCAGAACTGATGTATTCTGAATGAATGATTTAGTTTAAATATTCCTTTTCCAGAGTCAAAATGCAACTAATTAAAAAAAATTCAAAATTAAAACTGCTGGGACGAAATTTCAATAATAGTTTTTCTTTTTTTGGTAAATTTTTCCATTACTGATAATTTTGCAAATATTTATTTGTACTGTTGGTTAATTTTAATTTTGCTTTTAATTTTGTTTTTATTTAATTAATAATGGATTAGATTTCTATAGCACTTTTCAAGGCACCCAAAGCGCTTTACATTATTGATCCATTATTCATTCACTCTCACATGCTCTCTCTGGTGGTGGTAAACTACATATGTAGTCACAGTTGCCCTGGGGCAGACTGACAGAAGCGTGGCTGCCATTTCGTGCCTACGGCCCCTCTGACCACCACCGAACATTCATATGCATTCATACACCAGTGTGAGTGACACTGGAGGCAAGGAGGGTAAAGTGTCTTGCCCAAGGACACAACGAACTGACTAGGACAGAGCGGGAATCGAACCGCCAACCCTAAGGTCAATGGATGACCCACTCTCCCAACTGAGCCATGGCCGTCCCTTAATTTAATTTAATTATTTTTCATTTAATTTCGCTCCATTTTTGTCTTACTTTGTTCATGTTACAAATTATTTTGTCGGTTTATTCTTCATTTGTGTTCATTTTATTGATGATTTTGGCTGGGGTTTTTTGTTAATTTTGTTGCTTAGTGTAATTGTTTTTTTTTTATGTGGAACTGCTAAAGTCTCAGGAGTTACAGGGTTAAATTGAATCATGGGAAAGATTAAAAAAAATATCTAAAACATGCAGGACACAGGCACTCAAGGACCGGAGTTTGAGACCCTTGATGTAAAGTCAATTGTTGGCCGCTAGCATTAATACCATAAGTGTGGAGAGGTAACTTTATTTCAGTCTAGTGATTCTTCAGACTGTCAGGACTAAACATGTTCAGTTTGCTCACTATCCTGCAGATCTGTATGTAAATAAGTGGACTTTGATGTTCAAAGTTGTTCACCATGAGGGAAATGATTCAAGTGCAAACTAATAATAATAATCGATTGGATTTCTATAGCACTTTTTTGGCCTGTCAAAGCACTTTACATTAACATTTACATTATTCATTCACTCTCACATTGTCGCTCTGGTGGTGGTAAACTACATTCATAGTCAGTTGCCCTGGGGCAGACTGACAGAAGAGTCCACTGAACATTCACAGACCAGTGTGACGCTGGAGGTAAGGAGGGTGAAGTGTCTTTAATACCAGCCAGAATATTGTTAAAATTGCACTGACTTCTCTTAAAATATTTCAAATTCTTCATATTTCTTGAGATTATATACATTTTTTGACAAAATTATACTTTTAGTGTAAATATGTGAAAATAGTAACATTTACAAAGACAAAAATTTGGAGTTGTGAGTATTTTTATGGATTATTATGGTAGTATTTTAATGGTTTGACCAACTTCAGATTGAATTGATCTGAATGTGGAACCTGAACTAATATAATTGTTCACATCGTAAATATTTTTGCATTTCATAATTCATCCCAAGGGCCAGACTGGACCGTTAGGCAGGCTGGATTTAGCCCCCGGGCCACATGTTTGACACCTATGATCTATATGATCAGCAAATGAAACATGATTTACACTGAACTAAATACAGGGGGTAATATTCTAATAAATAGTAATATATCATATACAAATGGATATAAAAATTTAATTGGGAGCTGCCACAAAAGTAACACTTGGTTTTTATGGGTGAAGACAAAAAAGTCAAAGTGCGGCGAGGGGGCAGCCGAGGAGCTGAACCTGACCTAATATACTTTGTGAATGACAGGACACTAAAAGAACCCAACAGCTAATGATGGAACATTAAAAACACCAAAGAAAAAGCCAGTGGTTTACTTTAAATTCTCTTTAATATATCTTAAAAAAATGGATATACAATCTGAGAAAGAAAAGGTTTGGATTAGAAGAGAAGAACAGGTTGCTAATCTTCTCCTCTGGCCCAAAAAGATGGAGCAAGCCCAAGCAAGAGACATTACCCATGAACACCCTGGGGGAACACCGCTCACTGCCAAACTAAAGAACAATGGACAGCGTGCCCGAAAGGAAGCTCAAATGAGAGTATTAGTAAGGCTGAGATCAGAGACGTGGGCTGGCGTCTCTCGTGGAGGCGGTTACTACAACGCTAACGACCCACCTGCTCATGACATCAGTTGAACGGTTAGCGTTAGCCTTTGAGATTTGAGGGGAAAATCAAATGTGTGGAACGCCCATATTCACATTGACTTGTTTCATGTCATCAGTTCCTTTACTTTGGCAGAGGCTATAGTAGTCTGTAGCCCACTTTAGTTGCACTAAGAAAAGTATTTGAAATCCTGGGTTGAAATATGAAACAAAAGAGGTGGAAGAATAAACAAAAGCATGCTAACAAGTTACACTGCATTGACATTTCGTACTGTAACTGCCTACACATACATGCACGCACGCACGCCTCAGACAAATGACCTGAATCTTCAACATTTCTGACATCCTTGATTAAAAAAGCACCACTGGCAGATAAAGACTACGCCTCATATAGACCTGTGGACACAGTGGGAGCAGTCTGAATGTGTTGATGGTTCAAAATGGAGTAAAAAAACAAAAAACAAGACACGCAAACATATGTTAATACCTCAGCTTTCCTGAGTCTTTCTTGACTCAACACAAAAAAATGTGTGAGTTTTGTCCAATTTATACCAGCTACGATTTGAACCCATGTTTTAACGATACGGGTTTGAATGTCCAGACCAGACCCTCATCATCCACTCCACAACAACAACTGCCAAAACCCAGTTTGTTCCATCGACTTGCAAAATGTGACTACTTCCTGTTGAGTATTTCTAAGCAATTAAGAGCAGTTTCCATATAAAGCAGGGGTCTCAAACTCTGGTCCTCGAGGGCCGGTGTCTTGCATGTTTTAGATATTTCCCTCTTTCACATGATTCAGTTTAACCCTTTAACTCCTGAGACTTTAGCAGTTCCACATAATGGTCACATATGGAAAAATTTGCAAAAAAAAAAAGGAATTATTAGATAATTCCTTCTTCCATTAAACCTCAAAGTCGTTACATCATTAACAGGTTGTGCAGAGAATGATGAGCTGAATATTAACTCTTAAGTGTCAGAACTGATGTATTCTGAATGAATGATTTAGTTTAAATATTCCTTTTCCTGAGTCAAAATGCAACCAATTAAAAAAAATTCAAAATTAAAACTGCTGGGACGAAATCTCAATAGTAGTTGTCTTTTTTTGGTTAATTTTTCCATTACTGATAATTTTGCAAATATTTATTCGTACTGTTGGTTAATTTTAATTTTGCTTTTAATTTTGTTTTTATTTAATTATTTTTCATTTAATTTCGCTCCATTTTTGTCTTACTTTGTTCATGTTACAAATTATTTTGTTGGTTTATTCTTCATTTGTGTTCATTTTATTGATGATTTTGGCTGGGGTTTTTTGTTAATTTTGTTGCTTAGTGTAATTGTTTTTTTTTATGTGGAACTGCTAAATTCTCAGGAGTTACAGGGTTAAATTGAATCATGGGAAAGATTAAAAAAAAAAATCTAAAACATGCAGGACACAGGCACTCAAGGACCGGAGTTTGAGACCCCTGATGTAAAGTCAATTGTTGGCCGCTAGCATTAATACCATAAGTGTGGAGAGGTAACTTTATTTCAGTCTAGTGATTCTTCAGGCTGTCAGGACTAAACATGTTCAGTTTGCTCACTATCCTGCAGATCTGCATCTAAAATGTATCTGCTGTGAAGTAATGTTGGTTTTAAATGACTTCAGGTCACGTTCAGCTGTAGATGATTGTCCAGTGTGTCTTGAGGACATCAAACTGTTATGTTAATTTTGTGACATGTCATATGCTCTGTTCTTTCTTAAAGGGACAGTTTGGTATTTTTGACATGAATCTGTATGGGATCACCTTTTTTACTCTGGTGCACCCACAGTGACCCGACTGTGTCCTGTGAGTCAGGTTCTGGTCCGGTTTTGGTCAAAGCAAAAGTAGTCCTGGCAGGTTTCCTGGAGTCAACAAAATAAAAGATGCTTCTTCTCAAAACAATATGTGTTCGAATGAGTGTTTTATTTGCATAACAAAACCATCACAGAACAAAAATGCACACCTCGTAATTGCTTGGAGCTACACGTAGCAGCCGCACAACTGACGAAAGTAGTTTGCTAAGGCGCACAGCTGTTAGCAGTGACAACACGCATTGATCACTATTGAGGGAAAGTAGCTCCAACCAATTATAAGGTGTGGGTTTTTGGTCTATGACAATTTTTTTATGCAAATAAATCACTTAATCGAACACATATTGTTTTGAGAAGAAACACATTTTATTTTGTTGACCCCAGGAAAACTGCCGGGACTATTTTCACTTTAACCAAAACCAGACCAGAACTGGACTCACAGGACACTGTTGAATGGACGACTACAAATTAAATGTGGTTCAACCGCCACAAATATTTAAAGCAGTGCAGTTAGTTCAATTCTAAATTCTTTAAAATGTATGATAAAATATGATTAGTTAGAGGCTTGTGTTATCTTTTTCCTTCAAGCTGTTTTTTGAAGTGTCATTTATAAATGACATAGTCCCACAGAGGTTAAAGTTCACAGACAGTCATGTAAAGGTTGACGTTGAATCTAAACAGTGTGAAAAGACTCGTTCTGGTACTAGTTTATCTACAGAAATTGCTTCAACTTACCAGACTGATGATCAAGACTTCAATTTCCTAACTCAAGAATGAACTGGGAAACTCAGTAGCCCGTTGCGAATCAACTAGAATCATAATCACTAACTGGGTTGTCATCTTTACATCCAGTTTTTCAGGTTGAACTGAAACATATTTTTGTCATTCTAAGCTCACCTGGAGTGGATGATTATCGTTTTGTTGCTGTAGCTAACAGGTCTCACCTCAATCACCATAAACTAAAAATACACAACTTTCAAGTCTGGCCTGTTTTAAGCCTGCTTTATACCTCTGGGACTGGACCAAATTCGTCTTTCCGTTCCTGACGTTGCTCCTGGAGATGATATTTATACCTCTGTTCATATTATGGATGTTGCATTTCAAATCCTCTAGGGGGCGGTAACGAGTAATTTACCGAACACACAAAGTTCTAGTCTACATTAAATCTGTGCAGTAGCAGTTCTTTTGATGGATAAATGTTATATTCATGGTTTTAAAACACATCTCTTTTGCTTTTGGCAGAATTGGGAACTTCAAATATTTAATAATATTTAAGTTGTATTTCTTCGTGGTCTGACTGGGTCAAATTCTTCTCGTAATCATTGTCTTATAAACTTCTTTGTACTTTTGCCATCTAGTCGCACAGCTTTCACAATTAAACTTGGTGATATGGGATGTAAACTATCATATTTCAAATGGTTTTGGATAGTTTTGAGCAAACATTCAGGGATAGCATTAATGGCATTGTTAAATTAACTGTTAATGTTAAAAAAAACAAAAAAAACAAAGCACAGCCCTACAGAGCAGTACAGCAACTAATCGTAAGTTGCAAAACCGATACTTGACCTGAATTAACCTATGCACAGAACCTAGCAGGAACCTTCTTCGTGGGTGGAATTCCCAAATTTTACACTTCGACCCTCTCTACTGCCCCCACAATTTCCTGTGGTATTGCTCCGTTTCGCCCAGAGCTCATCGGATTGCTAAACTCTTGACCAACGGACAAACTAACGGGTGAAACTACCCCCGGAACCGGATGAAAACATTCATTTCCATAATGAACGGAGGGTATAAATCAGGCTTTAGCAGTCCACCAACACATTTAGAGAAAGACCATATAGTGATTGTACAGAGTGTAGTCATAGCATTAGGACAGTTCATTGTTTTGGCTGTGCTCCTCAACACATTGGGTGGAAAATGTGAAAATGTCACATCAATACTAGATGAACAGTGCAGATATTTTTGCAACCTATTTTAAAAGTCCCGTGGTTTGAGGGGTTTGCATATAGATCTGTTAAAATATGCATTCCAAGCTTTGTTTAGTTAAAGAGTAAATGTCCCATCGTTCCTCAGAGCAAACAAAGCTTTTAGGAAACAGACGGCATATCTCCGCCCTGTACATATGCACATTTTTTTTAATATATTTTTTTAATCAACATCCAATTTGATAGACTAGATCACAAACGCACTCAAAAAAAAAGGGTTGTCCTGGTACATTCTGATTGCACTGTGAGGATAAAAATCCTTCTGCATCTTCAAGCGGGAAAAGGTTCTTGTGTGAAACAAAAAGAACAAAGAGGATGGTGAGATAGAGAAGAAGTATTTAGGCAGAAAAATCAGTACAATACATCAGGCTGTGGCTTCAATGGTGGTCCTTACAGTACTTTTGGAGCTGAACACAAACAGGGGTCATTAATGTGTATGTTATCAAGTGTGTTCATGCAAGAAGAATGAGGGCACAATGGGGCAGTGTAGTACTGTAGTAGTCATTCACATGCTGTCTCGTGAGGCTTGTCGACAGGACTGTATGTGAGGAATGAATCAATGTGTGCATATGTGTGTTCGTCTTTAACCACAGTCATGGGTGTGTGTGTGTGTGTGTTTGTCCATATATGTAAACTCACATGCATTTTCTCTTGAGCGACACAAACATGGCAGGCACTGCAACAGAGAACTCAGCAACAGCTACTCTTTCTGCTGATTTGTCAATTTTTAAAGTAACAGCTAAAGCTGACTATATAACCTTTACACTGATGTACCGTCTCAGCTGAACCGTCGCCATTGGCTGCCACAGCTGGTTGGGTTTAGGGCCACAAAAACCCAGTAATCTGCCCATTGTGGGAATAAAATTAAAGTGTACTTTCATTTCACAGGTAAAGTCTTTTTCAAACACGCCATTTTTGTTTTTAATATCATCATTATTATTATTATTATTATTATTATTACTACAAGGGAGTGGGCAAGAGTTGGGTGCCGACAGGAAGAGGGGCTGGGTCGGTCAGACAATCAGCGACGGGATTCACACACGTGGAGGAGTTGGCCAAAATAAGCAGAGGCAAGGTAGAGCTGTTTGGTTGTTTGGTGCAGGCTGATGCGTTAGCCAGTGCTTCTATCATCTGGCGTAATGCTTGATGTAATCTTGAACCTTATTTCGAAAATCCTCCTGGAAAAAGAGACAGAAACAATAAGAGTGGGGACAGTTAAGAAGGACAGTAAGAGACGATGCAGCAGCTGGAAACCTCCAAAAATTTACTGATTCTGATCAAAGGCAACAGACAGTAAAGCCATCAGTGGATTTCATGAACCTCCCTAAAAGAACCAAAAAGCAGCTGCCCCCCCCCCCCCCCATTATCTTATTTTTAGATTTATTAATACTTAAAATATTTTAAACCTCTATCTTCATCTCTATATGTGCTTAAATGTGTTTTTTGTAAAAAATTTTAAACATGTTTTAACATCTGTGGATGTTTTGTTTAACATCTCTTTGAAGACATCTTAACATTTTTGTGTTTTCAGCATCTTTTGTTACCTCTGTGTATGTTTTTAAGACCGCCCCACCACCACACACCCAACTTGGCATGTTTTTACCTTCTTTTTTTTTTAAACATTTTAATATCTGTGTATGTTCTTAATATTTTTGTTTTCAGCATCTTTTTAAAATTTTTTTACCTCAGTGTATGTTTTTAATCCCCCTCCCCACACACACATTTTAACATCTTTGTGTGTTTTTTTTTTAAACAAATTATAACATCTATGTTAAAAAACATCTCTTTCAAGACATCTTAAACCTTAAATTTTAACATCTATGTACGTCTTTAAATGTACGTCTACCTCACTATTCGAAAACCACTGATCCAACACATAAATGAAAAAACACCATAAACCAGGTTTACATGTTAGACAATTTCAAAACCATTATTTTAAGAATTCACCAACAGTCTAAGTATCATACTATGTGTTTGGTTGCTGTTACTGCATACTCCTCACTTTTGTTTAATCTGAATTCGCCCTATCCATCACCTCCAGGGCCGGGGATGTAAAATCCCATGCGTTGAATGTGCACATAAAGTTGGTCCTGACTTACTGCAGTAAGGACAATTCCAGACATGAAGTCACTTTGACTGAGACCTCTGGTCCCCAAAATTGCCTCACCCTTGTGAACATAAATATTTAGACCATATGTAGTAAAATGTACAACATTTTTAGCCTGGCGAGCCTGACTATGAGTTGCAAACTATAGTCTGGACCTGCAGGGGCAGAAGGCTAGCATCTGCTCAGGGCTGTGGGTGGGACCAACACCATTGAGGTCTGTGTAGTTATAGGCCAATGCTATGACCAACCAGCAGAACACCGACTGTGACGTTTTCTCAGATCAACAGAAAGCAGTGGTCTCCCACTGCTTTCTGTTGATCTGAGAAAACAGCATACTGAGAAACAAGTCAGATTAGCCTTCATGCTACCAGTGGAGCGAGCTGGTATATTATACTTTCGCTGTAACTAGTCGGCAAAACACCAAAAATGTCCTTCTTCAAGAGGAATGAACAGAGTGGGTCTTTCTGTTCATCTTTTAATGAAAAACCCAAGTTTAAGAAAACTTATTCCAAAGCTCAGTCAAACCACAGCTGCTCTCTAGCCGTAGCCACCTTCCTTATTTCCACTGTCGTGGGGTTGTGTCGTCATCAGAGATGTATAAAGTACTGGACTAGAGGAGTGGAGTAGAAGTACAAGTACTACATCAAAAAACTGACTTGAGTAACAGTTGAAGTATTCTTCAAGCATCATACTCAAGTGAAAGTACTAAAGTATCCAAAGAAAATTGTACTTAAGTATTGCAAGTAGAAGTATGTAAAAAATTTCCACTCAAGTACTGAAAGTAAAAGTAGAAGTAAAATTACAAGTAGAAGTAATGAAAAATATACTACTTAAGTACTGAAAGTAAAAGTAAAATTTAAAAGTACTGTGTAGGCCTATACTAAATGAAAGCAGTCACAGGTTTTAACACATTTATATATTTAATATGAAAGGTACAACTTCAGCTGAGGCAGCAGTAGTACAAGGACATACCAGTTCACTTACAAGTGTTCATGAAAAAACTAAAACTTTCAAAGGCCAGAGTATTCCAAGAATATGGCCAAGTGACAAACCAAATACCTCTTGTGTAAAAACGGTGTAGCAGCTACGCATGTAACATTTCCAAAAGGCTGATTAGAGCGTGCAGTCTTATTATGTAGTGTTTGATCGCTGACTCGTCCAATGATGAGACACCATCATCAAACCAGGTGACAGAGACATTTATCGCTCTGGCATTGATATGTTATGGGTTTGGTATGCTTCTGAACTATTTGAATAAGAGTAACGAGTAATGATTCGGCACATAAAAAATGTATCGGAGTAAAAGTATTAATTAAAAAAAAAATGTAGTGGAAGAAGGCGAAAAAAATTATACTCCAACAAAGTACAGATACTGCATGTCACTACTTAAGTACAGTACTTAAGTAGTTGTACTTCGTTACTATACATCTCTGGTCGTTATCCTGCCAAGCCCCGCCCCAAAGACTAAAACTGGGGGGGGGTTGCCCTTGTGTTGAGCTTGGTAGACTGGGTTAGCCAGCATGGTGTGGCTAATGCTAGGCTAGGCAGTGTAGGTAATTTGAATAGAAGAACGACGCACAATGAATCAGCTCTTATCATTCACTTAAAGGTGTCATTCCGCTGAAAACCTTTTGGAATCTGATGGGTCACCCCGACTTACCAACACATGCTGCCTTTGACAGTGGTTCATCACCTCCACTGGCTGAATACCGCATTCACAGAAAACAATAAGAGGAACGAGGGACCCAGAAAAAGCCGGTCCATCTGATGTCAGATGGACTTTAGCGTCACCCATGTGCGGTTAAACCCATCCCCGATTGCAGTGAATCTGAAGTAGCATTAGCATCTACAAGAGAAGACGGAGCCACAGCAGCTGCTGCACAAACTGGAAAAAAATGGCGAATAAAACTTGTTCATGTCCTCTCTGTGGAAATAAAGCTTCATTTATTTCTTGCTTGTTCTTAAAACAAGTGATGGCACGAAACCAAGGTGGATGATACTCTGGTAAAGGTAAATACACACACAGAGCAAAAGGGGAGGGGGGAGTGTTCCGAGCCAATCAGAGACATCTCGTCACCGCGTCATGGACATGTATGAGGAAGTACCGGTAAACTCTGTTGTTCAACCTCAAGTAATTTTTCTCTCGTGAAAAAACAGCTGGAAACAAAACAAACACACATAGAAATAGAACAAACACACAATGTATTCAATAACAACGGAGAACACAGTAATTGTGTCGCCATTAGAGCTATGTATATGGAGAAACTTTTATATTGACACTTTGAGAAAGAATAGCACTTTTATTTTGATACCGTTTCCTGTATTTTCTTTACTACTTCCTGCCTTGTCATCAGTAACTTCACGTTCAGTTCCTGTCCACTGAAATCGGTTTCTACTTCAAAGAATTTCCTCTGTGAACGATGCTAGAAGCAAAGTCGTAAGTGAATGCCTTGCTAAATTGAAATATTGATAGTTTAAGTTAAGTTTATGTTAGAAAGAGAATGTAATAAATAGGTTAAAAAGATCGTTTTTATTTACATGTATTTACAATGAGACTTCATGTGGAGCTGAGCTTTATGTTAAAAACAGTCAAACTTTGTTTTGTTACAGTTTTCACTCTGTCATGTAATGCTGGATTCTTCAGATAAACAATATTGGAATGTTAACTACGGAACAGACTCCTGGTTATTGCATCAGAGTTTAACTGGTTGGATAGCTTCAGTTCATACACTGCAGTAAGGACAGCACAGTGAAAAGACTGAGAAATTAGCATTGAACTTCGAGTCAACATGGAAAGTAGATCTAATAAATCAAGCAGGAGTGGGAGCAGCTTTCATTCATCTACCTCATCAACCAATGCTTTATTTCGCGCACGTGCAAAAGCAGCAGCTGCAAAAGTGCGTGCTGAATATGCTGAGCAAGAAGCCAAAGCCAAGATAGAGAAAGTTAAAAAGGAGACTGAGATTGAGACACTAGCCACCTGCCGTGAAGCAGCAGAAGCTGAAGCTGTAGCAGCTGTCTGGGAGTCAGCCGTTTCAGAGAGTAACAATTATATTGTGCTAGATGAAACAAATTCAACAGAACAAAGCAAACGTGAACGAACAAGTGAATACATCCAAACTCACTTCCATTCCACTAACCCTGTCCAACAAACAGCCATGAGGGCTAGTCCGCCACCAACACAACCAACCAATGCCACTCTCAGTTACAGCCCGAACAACCCTTTTGTGTCACACCATCAGCCACCTGTGTTTCCATATGATACAAACAATGTGGAGTTTACAGACTATGACTTTGACTATGCACCACCAGCAGCCGAACAGTCAATCAGCCAGAATCCTTTCACCAAAGACAGGCCTGAGGTTACTCCCAAAAGTCTCACTTCGCATATCAGTGATTTGAATATTGGGGCTTCATCCTTCACCCCACAACAGACAAATGCTCAAAGTATGCTTGCAACCCAAAACCTAGCACAATATTTAGCTCGGCGTGACCTAGTGAACACAAGTTTGTATAAGTTTGATGATAAACCTGAAAATTATCGCGCCTGGCTGTCGTCATACAAAAATGCCACTCAAGGACTTGGTCTCACGGCCACTGAGGAACTGGATTTGATGACGCGATGGCTTGGAAAAGAATCCAGCAACCAGGTTAAACGCCTCCGTGCAGTGCACATAGCAAACCCACGAATAACACTGGTGAAAGCCTGGGAACGTCTCCAAGAGTGTTATGCAGCCCCAGAGGTGATCGAAAAGGCCCTCTTCACCCGACTGGATGCATTTCCCAGAGTCTCAGCCAAGGAAAATATGAAGCTACGAGAGCTAGCTGACCTGCTTATGGAAGTGCAGTGTGCCAAGGAGGATGGTTACTTACCAGGCCTGTCCTACCTGGACACAACGCGTGGAATTGAACCTATAGTGACCAAGCTGCCCTATGGACTCCAGGAAAAATGGATCTCGGCCGGTTCCAAATATAAAGAAACAAATAAAGGGCGGTTCCCACCATTTGATTACTTCACAAAATTCATATGCTATGAGGCCAAGAAAAGAAATGACCCCAGCTTTGCCTTTTTTAATACCACTACAACAGCATCTGCCAAGGCTCAAAGTGCCTTCCCTAAAACCATCCAGAAACCCATTGCAGTTCACAAGATCAATGTCACTCCTACAGAGGAAAATGTCCCCAGTGATCCGAGTAAGATCTGCCCAATACATGCAAAACCCCACCCACTGAAGAAGTGTAAAGCCTTCAGAGCCGAAACGTTGGATGACAGAAAGATATTTCTGAAAGAAAACGGAATCTGCTTCAAGTGCTGTAGCTCCACCAACCATATGGCAAGGGACTGCACTACAATTGTGAAGTGTTTTGAGTGTGACAGCACCCAACATGTCTCAGCTATGCACCCTGGACCGACACCGCTACCTACAACTCCGCCAACCTCGCCACAGCATGGCGGGGAGGGAGAAGTGGCAACTGACACCAGCGAGATTAGCTCAAGCTGCACAGCAGTATGCGGCACAGGACAAGTTGGACGGTCATGCTCCAAAATATGTCTGGCAAGAGTGTACCAGAAAGACTACCCAGACAAAGCCATCAAGGCCTACATCGTGTTAGATGACCAAAGCAACCGGTCGTTGGCCAAGTCCAGTTTCTTGACAAGTTTGACATTCACACTAAGCCGTATCCTTACCAACTGAAAACATGTTCTGGTGTCGTGGAAACATCTGGCAGAAGGGCCTCAGATTTTATCGTGGAGTCCTAAAACGGAAAAGTTACCATTCCCTTACCACCACTCACTGAGTGTAATAACATACCTGATAATAGGTCAGAAATTCCCACACCAAATGCAGCTCTTCATCAGCCTCACCTGTCAAAGGTAGCAGAACACATCCCAGAGCTGGAGCCCACAGCTGAGATCCTCCTGTTACTAGGAAGAGACATAATCAGAGCACACAAAGTACGGGAACAAATAAATGGCCCTACCAATGCACCCTTCGCACAGCGCCTTGACTTGGGCTGGGTGCTGATAGGAGAAGTCTGTCTAGGGAACACACACAAGCCGAATGTCAGTTCCTTCCAGACGACCATGGTCGACTGTCATCGGCCCTCATTCTTTCAGCCATGCACAAGCCATCTGCACATTAAAGAGGAACTTCACGTCAACGCCTTACAACCCAGAACTAAGGAAGACAGTCTAGGCCAAAATGTATTCGACCATACGGAACATGACAATAAGCTAGCACCTTCTATTGAAGATGTAACTTTCCTAAAAATGATGGACAAAGAAGTCTACAAAAATGATTCACACAGCTGGGTTGCTCCATTGCCGTTCAGACAACCAAGGCAACAGCTTCCCAACAACCGCGAGCAAGCACTCAAAAGGTTTGAATCACTACAACGTCAACTCAGGAGAAAGCCAGAAATGCAACAGCAATACGTGGAATTCATGGACAAACTGCTGAAAAACAACCATGCTGAAGTGGCACCAGAGCTAAAAGAAGAAGAGTGCTGGTATTTACCAAGCTTCGCTGTGTACCACCCACAGAAACCTGATCAAATCAGGGTAGTGTTTGATTCGAGTGCCTAACAGTCTGGCATCTCCTTGAACAATGTGCTCTTGACTGGACCAGATCTGAATAACACCCTTCTAGGAGTGCTCATGCGGTTCCGTAAAGACAAGGTCGCTGTGATGGCGGATATTCAACAGATGTTCTATTGCTTCCTTGTGGACAAAAAGCACAGAAACTTCCTGCGATTCTTATGGTTCAAAGACAACAACGTAGCCAACAAGGTCATTGACTACAGAATGAAGGTTCATGTCTTTGGAAACAGTCCATCTCCTGCAGTGGCGATCTATGGGCTCAGAAGAGCCATCAGAGACGGTGCAGAGAAGTATGGAGCAGACACTGTCAACTTTGTCGAACGGCACTTTTATGTTGACGACGGCCTCTGTTCTGTTCCAACTGATGCAGAGGCTATTGAGCTGCTCCGTAGGACTCAAGCCTCACTTGCAGAGTCTAACCTGAGGCTCCACAAATTTGCCTCAAATAGTCAGGCTGTCTTGGAAGCCTTCCCAACCGAGGACTGTGTACAAGCCAAGAAGGATGTAGACCTCAGCGGAGATGAGTCACCCACCCAACGCAGCTTGGGGCTCCTGTGGGAAATAGCAAGCGACACATTCACCTTCTCTGTATCAACCGACACCAAACCATTCACCCGTCGAGGGGTTCTTTCCATGGTGAACAGTGTTTTTGACCCTTTAGGCTTTCTGGCTCCAGTTACGATCCAAGGCAGGGACCTTCTCAGAGAGTTGAATTCTGAGACATTGGAGTGGGACACCCCATTGCCTGAAGATAAGTTAGGCAAGTGGGAGTCTTGGAGAAACTCGCTTCAAGACTTAAGGCACTTTCACATACCAAGGATGTACACAGGCATCTGTCCAACCAAGGCTGAGCGAGTAGAACTCCACGTCTTCAGCGATGCATCTGTGACGGCTATTGGTGCCGTGGCCTACTTGAAAGCCAGCAAAGGAGATACAGTGGACGTTGGATTTGTCATGGCAAAAGCTAAACTTGCCCCTCGATCAGACCCAACCATTCCAAGACTTGAACTGTGTGCAGCAGTCTTAGCTGTGGAAATGGCTGAGTTGATTCAGGATGAATTGGATCTAAAGCTGGATGCCACCAAGTTCTACACTGATAGCAAAGTTGTCCTTGGATACATTTACAACCAGTCCAGACGGTTCTATGTGTATGTCCACAACCGAGTCCAGCGTATACGCCAATCCACCATCCCAGAACAATGGTACTACGTGAACACAGAAGACAATCCAGCTGACCTGGCATCACGGTCGGTTCCAGCAGCACGCCTCAGACAGACGATGTGGTTCAAGGGACCAACCTTCCTGCGCAAGCCGTCCATTCAGCCAGACCAAGCTCAGTCATTCGGCTTAGTCTCACCGGAGTCAGATGGAGAGGTCCGTCCAATTGTGAAAAGCTTCCTCACCAACCTGCAAGGGAGAGTTCTCACCACAGAACGCTTTGAAAGGTTCTCCACATTCGACACTCTCCAACGCGCCATTGCACTCCTGATACATATAGCAAAATCCTTCAAGGCTCCGTCAGGCAAGTGTAAGGGTTGGCATCATTGTGATTTACCTCGCTCCGTGGATGAGCTTTCCCAAGCAAGAGTAGTCATCATCAGAGCTGTTCAGAGGAACACGTTTGTGAAGGAGTTTGAAGCTCTGGAGAGAGGAATGCAAGTTCCGTTAAGCAGCTGCCTATGTTCCCTCAACCCGATCTTACAGGGTGACCTACTCTGCATTGGAGGCAGACTGAAGAACGCGGATGTGTCCATTGAACAAAAGAACCCGGTCATTCTCCCAAAAGAACACCACGTGTCCTTGCTACTTACCAGATACCATCATGCTCAAGTAGAGCATCAGGGCCATCATCTAACAGAAGGAGCTGTACGAGCTGCTGGACTCTGGATCCTGGGAGGCAAGCGGCTTGTGAACTCAACTATTCACAAGTGCATCACCTGTCGCAAACTTAGAGGAAGGATGCAGGAACAACAGATGGCAGATTTGCCCGCAGAGCGCCTCACAACCTGTCCTCCCTTCACATATGTGGGCCTAGATGTTTTCGGGCCCTGGCACGTCTCCATCAGACGCACCAGAGGGACGCAACCTGAGAGCAAGTGCTGGGCCATCCTATTCTCCTGCATGAGCTCCAGAGCAGTTCACATCGAGGTGATTACCTCAATGGACACCTCAAGCTGTATAAACGCGCTGAGGCGTTTCTTTGCCATCAGAGGACTAGCCAAACAACTGAGGTCAGACTGCGGCACAAATTTCATTGGGGCCTGTAAAGAATTTGGGCTGAGTGCAGATCAACCAGACAGCGCGGTGCAGAGATACCTGCACCAACAAAGATGTTCCTGGGTGTTTAACCCGCCCCATGCCTCACACATGGGGGGTTCATGGGAGCGCCTCATTGGGGTAGCTCGAAGAATCCTGGATTCGATGCTCCGTGACCACAGCACTCGCCTTACTCATGAAGTTCTGTGTACTCTAATGGCAGAAGTGACCGCAATTCTGAATGCAAGACCACTAGTTCCGGTGTCAAATGATCCAGAAAATCCATACATCCTCACACCATCGATGCTGTTAACACAGAAAACTGGTGCCCCACCACCTCCAGGTGACTTCACAGACAGGGACTTACTCACTAAGCAGTGGAGACAAGTACAAGCCTTATCCAACTTATTCTGGAACCGTTGGAGACAAGCGTACCTGTCAACCTTACAAAGTCGCAAGAAATGGACAAGGTCCCACCAGAACCTGCAAGACGGTGACATCGTCCTCCTCAAAGACAACCAAGCTGCTCGCAACAATTGGCCTTTGGCAGTGGTCACAAAGGCTATTCCTGGAACAGATGGAAGAGTCCGTAAAGTGGAATTACGGACAGTGAACCAAGGACAATCAAAGACTTACCTTAGACCAGTTACCGAAACTGTTTTGCTTCTCCGTAAGGACTGATGTTTCAGATGTGATTCTTGTTTGAGTTTAATGTTTATTGTGGTGACCTCACAGTGGTCAGGCGGGGAGTGTGTCGCCATTAGAGCTATGTATATGGAGAAACTTTTATATTGACACTTTGAGAAAGAATAGCACTTTTATTTTGATACCGTTTCCTGTATTTTCTTTACTACTTCCTGCCTTGTCATCAGTAACTTCACGTTCAGTTCCTGTCCACTGAAATCGGTTTCTACTTCAAAGAATTTCCTCTGTGAACGATGCTAGAAGCAAAGTCGTAAGTGAATGCCTTGCTAAATTGAAATATTGATAGTTTAAGTTAAGTTTATGTTAGAAAGAGAATGTAATAAATAGGTTAAAAAGATCGTTTTTATTTACATGTATTTACAATGAGACTTCATGTGGAGCTGAGCTTTATGTTAAAAACAGTCAAACTTTGTTTTGTTACAGTTTTCACTCTGTCATGTAATGCTGGATTCTTCAGATAAACAACATTGGAATGTTAACTACGGAACAGACTCCTGGTTATTGCATCAGAGTTTAACTGGTTGGATAGCTTCAGTTCATACACTGCAGTAAGGACAGCACAGTAATATTAATGAAATAACCATGGAATGACAGCTTTAAAAGAGCCATTTGAAAGACTAGACTCGTCTCCGAACATCAAGTCTCTGATGCGTGGCTAAACGAGCCTGGATGGAGAACAGTTGCTACATATCAGATCAGTTCATAGTACTGCACCACATTTCACTGGCAGTAACAGTAACGGCATTGCATTGTTTCAAATAGCAATTAGATTACCAGTTAGTGAAAAAAAAAATAAACAAATAACAGCATTACTTTGTAACGCCGTTAATCCCACCACTGTTTAAAACCCTTACCTTCCGCAAAACATTGTGGAAGATTATGTAGATTGATGTTGTTCTCCTTCATTTGTCAAGTAACCAAGTCTATTTGTGAGATTAACATATCTTCTGTTATATTGATGATGGTAGCCCCTCAGGGAAGCTGTTGTGCTTGTTCCAATATATTCTCATCCTTACTAACTTGGTTTATGGTGTATTTATTCACAAAAGCCACTTACAAATAACCACGGCACAGTGGGAACAGTCACAGACCATCTCTACATACACTTAGAATAGCCCATGAGGATGCTGCGATTCAACCACTTAAAGCAGCAAATGTATTCAGAGAAAACAGTCACAGGAGGGGTTCCACTTCAAAACCCTAACACACACAAACAAACGTCCACTTCCACCATCACGCCTGAGATGACACACTCGCACTCCCACTACTACACCCGACGGTCGCTCAAGTTGATTACAACAGGCTGTGCAGCAGTAGGAGTGGGTCACGGCTGGATAGCTTTATGCTTTAACTTGTGACAGGAGCAAAACACAATAGCAGAGTGAAGCAGCAATTAAACCCCTGCACAACTCTGCTATTCTGCAAAACATTAACATGCCTGTTTAAAGCTTTCAGAGTCAAAATAAGGATTTGGATACATGGTTTGTGTGTTATGGCAGTTTTGGTGCAGCTCATTTAGGCGTCCGCTATACTGTCAAAGGTTTCCATCTCATCTTTTAGTCTTTTCCATCAGATCCCAGATGTACTCCTTCATAGACCTTTAGGTCTCATGCTTTACCAACTATCAGAACACAGCAGAAGTACGGTTTTTCCATCTCACCTTCTCACCTCAGTCAGTGAGCCATCTATAAATTGTTTTTTAGATTAATGCTAGAAAAAGTGTGATTTGAATACATGACTAAGAAGATTTAAGATGGGGCTCAAGTAAATACCTTTAAAGGCATGCCCAAATGAGGCAGAGGTTGTTGAAAACATCAAACTATGACTCATTAGCCAAACCGGGTCATGTTAAGAGGAATATTCAGCAAGGATACTGCATTCATTACAACTTGTAGTAGTAGTATAAGTAGTAGTAGTACTCAAGAATCAAGAGTACTAGTAGTAGTAGTAGAAGTACCTCCTATTTACAATGCAGTGTAGTTTGTTTATAGATTACTTTAAGGTTGATGACTTTCATATTTTTATATTTACTTAATACATTTAATGATGAACTTAAGTTTGTGTAACTTTGGTGTTCTGTTGAAGATAATCATTACTGATTAAAAGCACTTCTAATTTGTACTCGTCATCTCCCGCTTCATCCGGGTCCAGGTCGCGGGGCAGTAACCTCGGCAAAGTAGCCCAGACTTCCCTCACCCCAGCCACCTCAGCCAGCTCCTCCAGGGGAATCCCGAGGCGTTCCCAGGCCAGCCGAGAGATATAATCCCTCCAGCGTGTCCTGGGTCGGCCCAGAGGTCTCCTCCCGGATGGACATGCCCAGAACACCTCCCCAAGGAGGCGTCCAGGAGGCATCCTCACGGGCGCCTCGTGAGGATGCCTCTAATTTCTTTATTTTTTTAAACATAAATTATTCATTCACGTCATATGTTAGTTAATATTAGACTGCAAACAAAGAAGTCAGTGGTCTTCTGAACCTCCAATACCCTTGAATTAAATCTTTAGTTATTGGTTTTCTGACATCTGACTGACCAAATGTATAGTTTGTAAGCGCACAACACAACAAAGCTGCACAGGTGGGAATGATGTCAATGTAGATATGTTTGAACATTCATTACAACTTTTGTAGTGTCATTTTGAAGGCATGGAAAAGCAATGTGGGTATTCCATGTTATTGTGCTGAACACAAATGGTTTGATGTAACCTAGAAAAGTACAAGCTGTTAAAATAAGGTGAAATGTATTCTGTAGATGAAATGGTGATGGATCAAAAAAAAAATCCTGCATCCGCATCGATATGACCTTTTACAAAACCCTTGTCTTAAGGTGTTAAGAAAAGTACTTCACTTCTAAGACTTCCTACTGGAATTTTTATCCGCCCTCCCCCAAAAGGTGAGAGGGGTATTGTTTTTGGTTCGGTTTGTGTGTTCGTCTGTTTGTTTGTAAGCTGCTTTATGCAAAAATGACCGAAACTAATTTCTATGTAATTTTCAAGAAAGGTGCAAGGTGGTTGAGAATAGACCCCATTACATTTTAATGAATGTAGATCAAAGGTCACAGCCACAGTAACCAAAAATGGCAATGATAAGATATAAGGCAAATCAGGTCAAATGTGTGGAAGCGCGCGCACGCGCGCGGGGGGGTTTGTTTGGACCGGGCACCACTTGTTGTATATAATTTAGTTTGGATGACTTTAACTTATCTAAATTTAGTTCCACACAGAGATGCCTGTGTGACATCTACCATCTGATGGTACTTCTTTATATTTGCAAAATGGTAGGTTCTCAAATGACCCTGGTAACATTCACCCTCTTCAAATCGAATGGACTCTCATATGGCCATGGTCATTATTATGCACCACTGAGTCTACCCCACTTCTTCATAATTATGTGCCAAAGGTCAAGTAGTGTCCTTTTAAAAAAAAAAAAAAAAGAAAAGCTTCAGCTGACTTCAACTCAGGCTTAACTAATAACTATTTCCCTTGGCAGAATTTTCTATGCATGTTTAGTTTTGTCTGACTGGAAATCCAGGACACATATTACTAGAGGCAAAACACTGGCAACATTAGTTTCGGAAGACTTCTTGATGCTCCTGGATGTTCTGATAAAAGTAATATATATATATATTAAAAAAGCTGACAAATAAAGATGTAAAAGATGGAAGTCAATGGGAGAGGTTAAAAAAGTCATTTACCTTTATGGTATAATGTTGCCTTAAAGCTGTGGTTATTTCATTAATATTACTGTGTTCTCCATTGTTATTGAATACATTGTGTGTTGGTTCTATTTAAAAAAAAAAACGTTCAGATTGCTTTGTTTCAAGCCGTTTTTGCACGGGAGAAAAATGACTCAAATAACAGAATTTACCCGTACTTCCTCATACCCGGTCACGAGGCGTCTCTGATTGGCTCAGAATGAGTTAAGGAACACTCCCCCTTCCCCTTTCGCTCTGTATGTATTTAGCTTTATCCAAGCAATATCCAGCTAGGTTTCGTGCCTTCACTTGTTCTGAAAATGTGCAGTGAAAAAAAAAAAAGGTTTTACTTCCATAAAGAGCACATGAACCAGTTTGATCCGCCATTTTTTTTCCAGTTTGTGCAGCAGCTGCTGTGGTGTTGTCTTCTCTTGTAGATGCTAATGCTAATGCTATTTCAGATTCTCTGCCAGGTACAGGCTTAACCCCATGGGGGTGACACTCAAGTCCCACTGTCGTCAGACGGACCTGCTTTTTCTGGGTCCCTCGTTCCGCTTGTTGTTTTCTGTGAATGCAGTATGCAGCCAGTGGAGGTGACGATCATCAGATTCCAAAAGGAGCGTGGAAAAGTGGTTTTCAGCGGAATGACACCTTTAAGGCATCAAACCAACATTTTGACCTACACACTGCTCCTTTACATTTTTTAAGCAAAACCTCTCGTGAAAATTTGATACATTTATGACCGATAAAATCTGAAGTTGGTTTATGTTTGACATTTCATCTATGGGTGGTACAGCTGGCTTGGACCCACTGTTAGCAGATGGTAAGATAAATTTCACTTTTCTCGTCTCTCTCGGCAGCTGAACACACTTTATTCTCACTAGGGTCACAGGGGTCACTGGGGGCCTAATCCAGTTAGAATGGGTGAAGGCGGGGTACACCCTGTATGAGTCTCCAGTTCATCTCAGGGCTGAACATATATAAACAAACAATCACTCTCACATTCACACCTATGGACAATTTAGATTAACCAATTAACCTATCAGTGCATGTGTTTGGATGGTGGGAGGAAACTGGAGTACCTGGAGAAAACCCACACAGACACAGTGAGAACATCCAAACTCCACACAGAAAGATCTGGTGTTGGAATCAAACCAGGGTCCTTCTTGCTGTGAGGCACGAGTGCTAACCACTGCACCACTGTGGCACACGAATTTCACTTTTTCCTTATGATGTGAACAAATATATACTTCTTCACATATTTGTTCATATCATAAGTATTTTTATATAAAGTTATTTAAATTTAAACATTATAAAAAGTGAAATTTTATGTTTACATTTAAATAATGTTATATAAAAATACTTATGATGTGAACACATATGTGAAGAAGTATATGTGATTGAATAAAGATGCTTTTGGTCTTCATGCAATAATTAATAATAATCATTTATTGCCTCAGGACAACAATGTGTAGATAGTCTGCTTTGTTTGAACAGTAATGGATTTTTGGGTGTATCATCTGCCAATACTCAGAAAATGAATACATATTTTCACATTTATGGCTGTAACAGTTATGGTCATTCATTCCATCAATGATAACAGTGACATTCAAGAGAACATTCTGTCTTGAATGTCTGTGGTCGTCAGAAATGTGTTGTGTTAAAAAAAACCAAAAAAGATTGAGAACCACTTACATATGCACTTAATGTGTTTATTTAAACACTAGCATTTAAAAAACCCCGACTTGAAACAGTTGTTCAGTCTTGGGTTTTTTGCACTCAAATTTTAATCAGAATAATCATGACGATAAATTAATCTGAATTAATGTGTTGTTGTGCATGCAGTACATACATGATAACCAGTGAAATACAATACATGGAGCATTATGAAGGTAATGGAAATTCTATGAATCTGGTTTTGGCAGCCAATTTGACTTACAAATGTCGGACCCTGATGTCTACTGTAGAGACACATTAAATAATTTGCATGACCAAGTAGGTTTTCTAAAATCAGCACATGTACCTGGTGTCTCTTGACTGGAAGATTTCAGCTCAGAGAGAGTACAGTGAGCTCTTTGTCTTCATCCCATTACACCCAACTGGGTAAAGTACTCTTCCCTGATTATCACATAATACCACCTACAGAGTAAAATCAGGCCACACACACAGGCGGGCATCTGCACCACAGCGCTTGAGTTTCAGTTCATGTCCACATTTAATTTCCACATACTTATGTAGGTTATGGCCAGAACCTCAGATACAGATGGAATTAAATACATTAACAAGGTGAAGGTTTTACACATATTTTTGTAGACATCATTTCTAAATGTTCCCACTAATATAAATTCTATGACTATTTGCAAAGAGCACTGTACTTCATAAGCTATTTTTTTCATTGCCATGTTCATTTCAAATTCTCCAAATACTTAAAAAAAATAGGCAATGATTTATTGAAAATACTTTATACGCACATATAGTAATGAAGTCTGTATTTCAGTGTTGTATTTAACCTTCATTTAACCAGGAAATATCCAATTTAGATTAAGAACCTATTTTACAAGGGACTCCTGTCAATTACGACACATTTTCTGTTGCTGCAGCAATTGGGCTACAGTAACAGAAAAGTCACTTCCAAAAATTTCTCACCAACTTAATTTCGACTAACTGTTGGTCCGTGATGAATTTTTGTGATTTTCAATCTGGATGAGATGCATGCAGTTTGGTGTCTGCATCTGTGAGCCACTAAAACACACGCTGGACTAAACAGGAAAGACTTCATTCCTGATCACAAGTCCAACAAGTCAGTTAACAAGTCAACAAGTCCATCTTTACCTTATAGACCTCCTCCCCCACCTGTCTCACCTGACTAGATAGACTCCCTTCTTGTACCCTTACAGACTGGGTCTACATCTGCCAATGGATGTCCATCGTGTCCATCTATGGGAGTGGATATCTCTTTCACTGTGGTTCTCCCCAAGGTTTCTCTTGTCCCACTGGGTTTTTGGAGTTTTTCTTGCCAAACAGGAGGGTCAGAGGACAGGGGATGCCTGGGACATTATCTGCTTCATCTACTGTTCTATCAAATTACACCTATTGTCATGTATAAAAGGCATGGATATGAGGACAATGCACTAAGAAGTGACATGGAACATGGACATGGAAGCGGCGGATGAGACCTGGAAATCCCTTGGAAACGACTTGGAGGATTAAATAATTTTTTGTGTGTGGAATACACCTTTTCCCCTTTCCCTGTGGATCCATTACCCTCTGGAGAACTGCTAAAGCCAACTCCAGCTTCTGACTGTTGACATGTACATCTAGGGGGGGGGGGGGTTTGCTTTATATTAAATGACGGATGACAATTAGAAGGGTAAAAAGCCTTTGGGGCTTTGTAGGTGACGTTTTGGGTGTTTAGGTATAAATGCACTTGAGCGTGGTGTGTGTGTGTGGGAACGTCATTGTGTTTCATTGTGAATTTCACAGTTTTGTATCAAAAGTCAGTACTTTACGAAGTTTAAGAATACAACAGACAATTTTCTTTTTTTTTTTTTGCTAGCCTAGAGGTCCATGATCATCCTTAACTTGACGCATGTGGTTAGATGTAAAAGGAGAACCAAAGGATGAAAGACAAGAGGAGAAAGAAATGGAACTAGAAAAAGTTGAGGCACAGAAAATTAGTGTTGGATCAGCAAAAAAGAGATAAAGACATTAAATTAAAGTAGCTGGAGAGAATCAAAGTGGGGAAAGTGGGGAGCGTCACCGCTGAGATTTCACAGCCTTGGCACATTCAGGTTCAGTTGGTTAGATGAGCGGGTCTGTGGGTGAAACCACAGAGTGACAATCACTACTAGGATCAGCCGAGACCAGCAGAGCACTGGACCCCCCTGAAAAAATACTGTCTCCATTGTCCACAATCCAAGTGCAGTGTAGACAATATTTCACAGGGGGTCCGGGTGCTCTGCTGGTCCCAGCTGATCAATGATTGTCGCTTTGTGACGTCACCCATGGGCTATAACTTGAGCCATAACTTGAAAACTGCTTGAGCTCGGAAAGTTTGGATTCTTTCATTTGGCATCATAAGACACTAATGGAATAAAAATCAGGCAAATTGAAGAATCCATGTGTCATTCATTCATTCGTTTTTCAAAATAAAACCAAAAATAAGACAGCGAAAGAACAAGTTGTTTCTTCATTATTCGTTTCCAAAACCAAAATGAAAAAATGGATAATGATGTGGTTTTTCAGTTTTCCGTTTTGTGTTTAAATAAATAATGGAAAAAATGGATAACAGCCATTTTCCGTTTTATCCAATTTTAACCTAGAGCAGAGTCCTGAAGCAAGTTGAGTAAACCGGAAATGACCGTGACCTGCAGTGAGAAAGATGGAAACCTATGTCCTATTTCGAGGGTCACCCTAAGACCCGAATATATAACAACAGAGAAAATTGGTGATATATCAAACCATAATCATCTTCAAGTCCGGTGACCATGTTTCTTTCAGTTGTTAGGATTTATTTCGGTTTTACACATTTTGCTTCAGGTTTAAGTTGGATAAAACGGGAAACCGTTATCTGTTTTTTTTTTCTCTATTATTCATTTAAACACAAAAAAGAAAACTGAAAAAAACACATCTATCCATTTTTTATTTTGGTTTTGGAAACATACAACGAAGAAACAAGTTATTTTGTCGTCTTACTTTTGGCTTTATTTTGAAAAATTAATGATACACAGATGTCACTGCGGAGGGTGTGTGAATTGACATGGAATGACCCATATAATGAACAATAGTCCCATGTGCATTGCAAGCACATAGGGAATTACATATTATACATGTTGTGTATATGATGCAATCAATAATGTCTACACTTTTTGATTTCTTTAATTCAAAACAGAATTTAACAAAATGTGTAAAGATAAATACTATGCCAAATGCATGTTCCTAAATGTTTTGTGTATCGTTTTAGATCCACTGTGTTCTGTAAGTTATAATGTACATGTGTACCTGACAAACTGTGTTATACTACTTCACTTAGATTGTTCATAGATGTTCAGGTTATTTATATTTCTTATGAAAGGATAGTTATGAGTATAAACATGCACAGGAACACTCATGTTGTGTAGAAATTCAGGCATTACGGGGTTACTCTTCCTGCTCCATGCCTCATCTCACCTTATCTCTAAGATGATGTTCTGCTGCGTCGATGTTCAAAGGGTCATCGAAGTTCAAAAGGTCCTAAAAACAGAGGGCAAAACAACATCAGTGTAGGAACAAACATATCAGCAAATAGAACTGAGCCACCATGGCATGGGGAAATTTTAACTTTTCATTGGCTGCGAGAGGACCCAACTTGTTCTGTGCATCTATTATATCCTTCCACAATAAGAAGCAACTGCTGACAGAGATATTACTCATTTCAGCACTATTTGTTGCCTGCAGCCTCACCCTGTAGTCAGCAAATAATACAGCTATCACACCACTGTCACCTTAGAGATGTAATATTTAACAAGCCAGGCAATAAGTTAAGAATTAGGTACCTGATAAAGAGGTAAGGATTAGGCTATGATCATCCATCAAAGCAGATTTCCCATTTTTACTATCATATGCACTTGTACATCAGGAGAAATGAGAAGACATTTAAAGCACGATCCCCTGAGTATTTAAACATGTTTAAAAGCAGCAGCCGAAGCATGTTTTGGTAAAAACTGCATCTACAGCTGTTATTAATTATCACTGTCTTTGTATTTAATATAATTCATATTTTTGCTGGCTCCAGGGTAACATCAGGGGTTGGCTGATTGAGCATTTCCCACAGATAATGCATAATCTGATTTAACCCTTTTATTTACCACCCGTCCATCTCAAATTATTCTAGATAACAATGGAGGAGGTAATTTCCCCTCAAGTCAATAATTATGGTCATATTACAATTGCAAATAATACATAAAATTACTACAAACCTATACACTATTTATGATACAATGGTACTAATTACATTTATGAAATAAAACATTATGTTTAAGTTAACTGAGGATTTTAAAGTCTGTGTTTGAGTTGAGTGGGGAAAAAGTCGGCACTTACAGTAAACAAGGAGTTCAGTCCCCACACCACATCCTAGGGAAACACAAGAAGAAAATATATTCAGTGTAACAACAACAAATGGATGTTTAGTGTTCGGTATGTTAGGTATGTATGCAGGACTGGACCTATGAACTCTGTAATAATAATGACAAATAGACATATTATGAGCCCTGACATTAACAGTATGGCAGCAAACGTACATTTATGTAGACAACACATCACACTATTAGGTAATGGTCGAACTGTTCTGTAAAGACATGGTGAACAACGAAGTTGGTGTTTTTTTGTTTGTTTTTTAAAATCCTATTTATCCGATTCATTTACATATATGATGTTTGAAAGAAAGTGGCAGTTTATGGTAAACAAGTTAAAGAGAAATTTCATATTGTGTATCAATAGACTGCAGCTCATACAGTTGGGCTCATAGTCTAGCAGAATTTCTGATTTTTTTTGCCATTTTTCAAAGAATATGAATTTTATATATATATATATATATATATATATATATATATATATATATATATATATATACATATAAAATTGTGTGTGTGTGTGTTTTGTTTTTTTTCTTCTCCCCACTAATGGTTAGTGGTTTAAGCTAAAACAAGCTAAGATCTTATTTATCCTACCATGCTGAAATTCCAGTTACAGCAGTACATATACCGTACACTAGAAATGAGATTGGGTGGATGACGTGACAAAAACATAGTTTAATTCAATTTGGGTGGGTTGCAGTTGAAGCACTCAAATAAAATAAACATTTTGCATACTATTCCAAAGGTAAACAAATTAATGAAAATGATAATACATAGTTATTCAGAATGATCAAACCAAAATTGAACATTTTGGCCAAAACCATCTACACTACATTTGGAGACGAGTGAGCCAGGCCTATGATGAAAGGTACAACACTCCTTCTGTGACATGGGAGTCAGACCACTGATGTTTTGGGGATGTGTGAGCTACAGAGGCACAGAGAACTGGGTCAAAATTGCTGGTAAAATGAATGCAGCATGTTATCAGAAAATACAGAGGAAAACCTGCACTCAGCCCAGAAGCTGCACATGGGATGGTTCTGGATGTTCCAACATGACAATGACCCAAAATGCAACACTACGTTGACCCGTCATTGGCTACAGCAGAAAAAAGTGAAAGGTCTGGAGGGTCCACCTCAGTCTCCTGACCTCAATATCATTGAGCCATGCAAGACAGCCCAAGAACTTAAAGTTCTTGGGCTGTCTTGCATGGACATTTGAGCAATGGATGCTCAAATGGATGCCTTTTTGCCAAGAAAGTCTCATCCACAACTACAATAAATGACTCCATGCAGTTATTGATATTAAAGGGGCAATACAGAGGATTAAGAACTACAGTATATAAAGTTTTGGTTGGGGTCATTTGGATAGTTTCTATTATTAGGATTTAGGCACCATTTACATAAGGATGTTTGCAAGTGAAAACAACCAAATATTTTATTGGAAGTGCCTTTCATTTATATGGCAACAGCGCCTTTGAGAGACCCTTGCGGGCAATCTAGAAATGGTAAATTGTCCAAAATCAAATCAGTTCTCCCTTTCCATGATATTAATTTCAAACCAAATATTTTTCAAGTTACTATGTCAATCCAAAGCATCTCTGGCAGTGGGACCAAAGAGCATAATATCTCCAAGCTGAGTTTTGAGGATATAATTAGGATCAATGGCCTTGTATCTCAATGGGCAGACTGACAAAGGTGTGGCTGCCTATTCGCCACCACTGAACATTCATACACCTGTGTGAATAGCACTAGAGGCAAGAAGGGTGACGTGTCTTACCCAAGGATATAACACGACTGGGACAGAGCATGATTTGAACCATAAACCATTTTTGTGATGGGACAACCCACTCCTTAGTCAACAAAGAATCAATAAGAAGTTGAATATGCATGGTTGTTAAGTTCTGCTGCTCCATTAGGGTCATTTGATTTTGATACAGACTATTAATCTCAAATGGAAGTGGCTGATCCTTTCACACTCCAGGTGGACTGACGGGGAGTCATGTGACAGTACCGGTGTTACAGGGTCTTACACGGGTTAACTTTACAAACCTGTATATGAATACATTAGACCTGTGACCTGACCCATAATTAAACACTTCATCTACCAAGTCCCATTTCAGGGCTTTATTTTTGGCTAAAACATATACCATCAGTGCTGCTCAGTCACATCTGTGGCCAGATATCAAACCCCCTTCAAAATCAAAAAATATTTCCTTCCACTTTGCCCTGAAAAAAAATCACCAGATACACCTATGGTCGTTAGCTCAAAATGTAAACATCGCTCAACTTTCACCCCATATGGCCATATACGTAGGCGTATTGTCAGCTAGAAAATGCTGCCGGCTACATACAAGGCAGATTTTAGTATATCACTAGTTCAACCACTGAATCCCAAGACTGATTTTTTTTTTGTTACACAAAATTACCCATCACACTTTTCTTCTGCGATCTTGAAAATATTTCAAATGCTGCTAGTGAGGATGAAGTGGGGTCAGAAATGTAAAAAGATAAAGATAAAACAATATCTCAGAAATGAACAAACTTTATAAACATTAACCCAAAGAAACTATATAGAATATATGAAACACACCCAAGAAGCAATTTTCTCAGAAAACATATTTAATCGCTAATGATGATGCCTTCACAGTGGCCTATGACCTGGTGGTGAGAAAATGATAAAAATTTAATATCATATTTGACTTTTTCCAGGGTTTTGTGACTGCTTCAGAATGATCACTGTTGCTACTTCCTTTCAACAATGCAATCAGTCAACATACAAAATAACTGTGCGCCCTATCAGCAATGGCCAGCAGACTGTTTAATGAACCGTATGCTGGGTGTACATCAGTGGAAGAGCTTGAGGTACCTATACGCTATAGTGTATAGAAAAACAAAGCCTGAAACATAATTGCCTTTCATCACAGCAGCTTATAACTGTAATTACCCACTTCTTTTGTTTACAGGAAGACATCAGCGGAATTAAATTAAGACCAACTGTGACATGATTTCAGCATATAAAATGCATCAGAAGAGAGCCACAACATAAGCAATTTCCTGTCTTCCTCATTCCTCTGAACTTCACTAAACTGCCGTCTCCTGCTCCTTACATTAGCAGTTTCAAATGAATGTTTTCAGGGCACATTCAATTATCTTTCGCTCATTGCACACACATTTATTAAATTCAAATAATGAGATGAAGCTGTGAACCATGTAAATCTGTGACTAAACACAGAAGAGCACACTGCCTATTATATACAGTCGTCATATATCTATGCTCCATTGACTGACACCACAATGTTACATTACATCAATACATTCCATTGTTGAAACTGTCAATTACAATCTTTAATTTTTAGAAGCTATTTCTGATGATGGGTTTCTTTATAAATCACTTGGAGAAACAATGCAATTACCTTGACTCAATTTATCAACCACATTGGAACATGGAAAAATAAAATAGTCAATCAAAGACAAAGTCTGACATAACTCCATATCCAGAAAAGTTGAGACATTTTGTAACAAAAAAATAAAACCAATGACCCTGTATCTAACCTGCATGTTCTATCAATCAATCAATAACAAGCTGAATTTGTAATGTTGCCAGATACCAGCATCCCTTTACATTTCCCATCTGTAAAACCAGCATTAGACTGTTGGACCAACCAAGGGCCCTTTTCAGGACTGTCGCTTTTTGCTGTTGAGCTGTTTTTGCAATTCAGTTACATGGGCTGGACATGGCCATGGGGCATCTGGAGCTCTATGTTAGAGTCCTGTGGTCTTGATTCAGGAGGTAAATCTCCCAAATAAAAGTGGGATGTACTGTCACTGGAGGATTAAAAAAAATAAAAATCCATGTATGACTCAATATTGTTGCTCAATAGTAACTATAGATACCTCCTACCATTTCCATTATATAAGACAAAATATAGCACATGATATACAACGTTTAATAATTCAAGAAGTTCTCAAAAATTTAAAAATGTAAATTTCTCAAAGGAAGCTACACATAAAAATTTTAACTAATCTGACAAATAGTTTCATCAGTGACCATGTTTGAAGGAATTGTTAATGAAGACAATGATGATGAAGATGACGGTGGACACAGTGCCTTTACAAAACCTCATGGATTAATGTCCGGCGAGTTCACTGAACTACACCCAAATATGTGATTTGTTTGAACTTTTAAGTTACAGAAGTTAAAAGTATTTTCACTGATGAGTTAACCGTCTTTTTGTGTGTGTGCGTGCATATACATAAATATGACCAAATGTGGCTTTTGATGCTTCCATCATACTCATACGTCAGCTTCTTTATTCTTCACCTACCCTTGTTAGTCAGTTTTGCTGTTTCTAAGACGTGAGCTCCTGAACAGACCTTGGTGGTCATTGTCTGAATGCCCTCTTTCTGATGTCCACACATCTTTAATAGTAGATAAATGATGATTGTAGATCATCATGACAGGGCCAGCCACACAGTTGAACCTGGCTAAGAATTAGGCCTGGTATTGTGTGGCAGAAACATATCTAGTTGTTTATGTCATCCTTGGTATCACCTATCTTTTTAAAATTCCTTTCTAGAAGGTGACACCAGTTGCACCATTGTATATGTGCAGGTCAGTTGTGCAGACACTAATGAATCCCTGATCACAGATGACATTTGACTCGTCTGTCTCAATAGTCTTCTTTCATTTATGCCATTTATGCTGCCTTCATGTGGTATCAGGTGATTTTCCAATTATAAATTGGAAAATACAAGTGTGTTGTGGTCAAAGACTTTTGTTGTTGTGGGGAAATGGAAAATGACTGACAACATATTGTGACCTCATATCTGGATGTGTTAATTCATCTGCTACAACATTTGTTTTTGTTTTATTGTGTTTGAGTCTGTTTGTTTGTCCGTTTGGTCCAGTAGTTTTTGAGCAAATCTTCTTATAATCAAACAATTTCCATGAAATTTTCAGGAAAGGAGGTGGTCCAGAATAGATCCAATTACATTTTGGTGACTGTAGGTCAAAGTCACCAAAAATCTGTTTTTGCAATGATAAGATAGAGCAAAGGGGGGGGGGGGGGGGGTATGGATTGCTGTGCGTGAGACCACTTGTTTGCACAATTTCCAGAAAAATTGCAAAATATAAATGTGCAAAATCATCAGCCAACAGCAGCAGATTAGTAATCAAATAATTTTTCATCATTCACAATGAATCCCTTATTGCTCTCAGCCATGTTTAAAAATTCAAAGATTAGTTTAAATTTGGAAGCTCGCATATCAAAATTTGTTTGAGGATTTCCAGGGGAAGTTATGATATTAGAGGGCATTTATGTGCAATTTTCTGAGCCAGGTTGGGGCGGTTCGCCGTCCTGTCCCTTCGTCCTCCCACATTTTTTCCCCACTATGGATGAGATGAGAGACCCGCTGAATGTCAGCATATTACTAAGAGGAGGGTCTGGCTTGTGCTGCCGGGTGCACTTCGTCCACGGCACACGCAACCGGCTCAGGGGGGTAAGGTGGCTCCCTGGTCGGGGTTGGAGCTTTCCATAACCCCCCACCCCTCTGCATTTTGTGTCCTTCTGTCAGAAAGACTCATACACCGCAGGACCCACTGTAGTGTCCAAAACCAGGGGGGGGGGGGGGGGGGGGAGTCCACCCAGGGCCTATGTATTTATTTATGCATATATGTATGAATGGTTGGAAGCACGGGTAGACAGCTGGATATCCAAATTTGTCCTTTAGGAGGTGTCAATATTTGTTACTTCTTCATTTACATAAAGGTTTAAGAAAATATATATTACACATTTAGAAAAATGTTCCAGCTTCTCTGGAAATAGGGGCTGTATATGTCTGCTTGAGATGGATGATCAGTGGAGAGGGCCGGCATCACCCACTGAACAGTTCAAACCTTTGTGACTTACTGCTTTTCCACAAACCGTTTCACATACACTTGTATTTGTGCGTGTCACACTGACACTCATGAGGACGAACCAAGTCCAAGCATTCACACATATGACCAGATTCACACCTACTCCTACAATTATCTATGACACTGTGTTTTAGCTCTAAAATAGCAACACTGGTCAACAGCCAGACAGAGGCCTGCGACAAAAAGGCACAGGAATCAATACAACACTGAGCTCAGTCAGAACGCTGCCATTAAAATGGTCAATTGTGATACAATTATGCATTACATGTACTATGAAGCACATATGAAACTAGGTCGAAACTCAACATTTTAGGATGAATTTCAAATGCAGACCCATTCCTTTAGGTTTTGTCCTGTGTCTGCTTCAAGTTTCATTGAATTACAAAGTAAAATGGATCATGACACATTTCCAATCAAATATTTTCTTTGTAGTATAAAACTTAAGAAAAGAGAAAAATATAGAATAACAGGAATGAGGTAAATTACAGTCCTGTTTGTACATGATTCTCCATTTTCTGGGTTTTAGAAGTAACTAAGAAGAAGAAGCTAATGATATGAATTTAAGTGCTATTTAGGGTGTTTATTACAGATATCTGTTCAGAAATTCCAAATATATAATATACTGCATTTCTGCTCTGCCATGCTTGTGGTGCAGCTGTAAATCCATCTGGTTTTGGGGTGTTTTTCTATCAGGTGTTGAAGTGCATGTTGGATTGGTGGCTGACAGCCTACGCTTCAGCAGCCACAGTTACAAGCACATCTTGATTGTTTCCAAATGTACTGTGATGGGGTACAGAGCCAATTTAATGAAAATTGTCTTCAAATATACTAGACTGAAAATATAATTTCAGACCTCAAAAGTTTTATTCAGAAAATGAAAGCCACGCTCTAGTTCCTACTAATCGCAATTATGCTAATTATTTCTCCTCATACATTTAAAAATACACCGTCAATATTTCAGTCAAACAATTCTAACCTAGATAGAGTATTTAGAGCTATATGGAGAATAAACCAGTCTGAGTCTACCATCGATATGTACATACGTACTGCGAAAGAAATCCATTAATGGACTGGAGCGTCTAAACCAGGATTTTCGATCATTATATCTCTTAAATTCATGTAAATCCATTAGACCCGATTACTACAATAATTGATGACGGACAGGTATCAGATTTTTAGTGTCAAGTAAACTGGCTCAATGTTATTTTGAACAACTGTTAAAATAACAACCAATGAGTTTTTCTTTGAAGGCAACAGAGAAAGAAAAAAATGTAATACAAAAACAGGATGAATAATTACCTTTAATGTTCTTGTGGGGGCCCAGCCTGTGCCATCAATAGAGTGTTCCCGCAATAAACTGCAAAAATAAATGAATAATATATATATATATATATATATATATATATATATATATATATATATATATATACACTACAATGTTGGAAAGTTGTTTGAAAAACATTATGGTGTAGGAAGGAGCAAGAAAAAGAAGCGAAAGCGGGAAATATAGCAGTACTGTACCTCAAACAGATGTCTCCATTCTCTGTGATGTTGGGATGCCATATTCTGGTTAGACATCTCACTTTAGGAGGCTGCAGGAGTAAGAAATAAAGGAAAAACACATGTACATTTATTTCAGTGGTTCCCAATCTTTTTTGAATTGATGCTGAAGAAGGCTGTTGGGTCTGTCTGCCATGCTAACATTAAAGAAATAACAGAAACTGCAATCCAGGGTGCGGCCGTCCATCTACGAATGTACTTTACCAGGTTGATCGCACCCGAAGACTGAAAAAACTTTTGGAGTTGAGCGCACTTTATTTAAAAAAAGCCATATTCTGGTTAGACATCTCACTTTAGGAGGCTGGAGGAGTAAGAAATAAAGGAAAAATGCATGTTCATTTATTTCAGTGGTCCCCGATCTTTTTTGGATTGTGAGGGGGGGTAGTTTGTTTTCGATCATGTAATACTTTGTAATACTTTAATACTTTTTTTTATGTTCCAATAAACATTAACTTTAGATGACAAAAAGTGCAAAAAGTGAGAATGTTATTTTCCTTCCTCAGGATATGTACAGTCAGTCCAGCTTCTATTTACAAGGCTGACAATTAATAGTGAACAAACAATAACACAAATTATGAATTATGAAAGAACTATAGCATCTGAAACGGACCACAGTAAACATGTGACAGATAAACAGTAGCACGGTGCTTCAGTTTCAGCTTCACACTTTGTCATGTCTCTTATGGATGTTGTTCAACTCATCATATATTTACCTCCAAAAACGTGACCATGGAGGTGCTGATGTTTCTCAGTTTTTTTAACAAGATAACTCCAACAGTTACGTACGGATTTAGATGAAGGTTTCAGGAAATGTTATGGGCACAAGGAACAAATGATTCCATTTTGGTGGTGATTGTGGGAGGCACGAGTCTTTCATTCAGTAGGTTTTATTTTTTATCATTTACTCGAAATTTCAGGCAAATCCACATGGGTTCATGACCCCAAGGTTGAAAAACACAGATTTATTTGTTTCATACAGTAATAATAGTCGGTATTCTTTCAGAAAATCAAAGTGAAATTAGTCTCAATGTACTGTGGACTGACACAAATATGGATTTTTAATAATTAATTTAAATGATTTTTTTTTTCGTCAGAACTTGTACTCAAACACTTAAATGTGATTTCAGTCTTGGCTGCAGATTTCTATAATTATCTTATATAATTTGCGGGCTAAATAGTGCGGGACCGCCACAAAGACTCACTTATTGTTTTGTTGTAAATCAATTATTGTACATCACCTGAACAGATGCATAATTAGATGTTTAGAAGTGATTATTCTATGGTAGCTATTAAAGCATGGCCTACACATGTGTGTAGGTGTGTGTGTGTGTGGGGGGGGGGGGGGTTGAATGTGTGTACACAAACACACACAAAAGGCAAAAACAAATGTTACACAGAGACAAATGCTTGGACAATGACAATGACGCACATACAAACAAAAGACATGGCTGACATGTGTATTTAGAGCCTACACTGCCAAGGTGAGATAACAGCATGAGCATGAATGACAAAAGAATGAATGGAAGAAAGGACAGACAAAGGGGAAGAAATGAGCACAAAACACAAACACCAGGGGCCTGTTGCATGATACTAGGGTTCTGTCACCCAGGATAACTAAGGGGCCATTTACACGAGGACGATTGTGGCTAAATACGACGGCATATTTTATACCGTCGCACGTTGTGTGCGTCTTTATGTCACATACACTTTCATGTTATATTCATACGCCGAGCAGGTAAACAACCTGGATCCCACAGATCTTCCAGCTGCACTAGCATTAGCAGTAGCAGCTCTAGTAAATGTACAGAATTCGTTTTAGCCATTGTACAGAAATTACACGCATATCTGAACAGACAAGGGTGTACAATTACATACGTCAAAACAGAAAAGCAAATGTCAGCGGTCTATCACAGTACCACATAGCCAGCCTGCCATGACTATCCAATCATATTTCGCCTACTGTTGCGTCTTCGTATAAACCAGGATTTCCTCGTGAATATGCTCATCTACACGCGGATGAAAAACTGAAGATGAGACGCCACTTTTGCATCTTCTGTTTTCATCGTCTCCATATAAATGTAGCCTGAGGCCCCATCTACACAACAATACAACAAGGTTTCATTTTTCACCAGACAGAAAAGATGTGGCGTCCACACTGGAAACGGATCAGTAACTTATCACATAAAATGCATGCTGAAAATGATGCAATACACATGCCACACCTCTAGGTGCGCTGTAAGATAGTCCCACATACACCAGAACAACAAAAGAAGTAACAAGCATGCACATACCAGCTTATACCGGCACCACACACACACCCCGGAAATAAACAACAACAACAACAAGAAGCGTGTGTAGGCGCCTTCAATAACACTAGTAAAGTTAGTAGTGAGTGCAGCTCTGTGACTACTGCTACTCTGGTGTCTGTCATGATGGTCACTGTCTTGATTATGAATGAATGTTGCACGCACAGGCACACTATTTGTTCTGGTCATGTGGTTGTGACATGGATGGCGTTTTACTTGGTTTTCCTCGTCCAACACAACAACACAACAACACCATTGCCAGACCTTTCCACTCTGGAACCTGGCCTCAAAAGATATCGTTTTGGGACCCAAAATTATATCTTTACCACCAACCAACCAACAGAAACACACATGCATGCATACATACATACCCCACCCCCACCATAAATCGATCATCAAACATGTTTAAATTGTGACAGTGGGTCTAGTTAATTTGATTCCATTGTGTTGTTGGAAGTGAAATAACTATTAGCTTTCATTTGTGGTGACTGTGTGCGAGATGATGGATGAGATTAAATAAATCCTGGAATTTAGCCTGGTAACATAACAAACCTATCCTGGTTTTGTGCAACCAAATCATTGATGAATTGATTAAATCTATTAAATTGTGGCTATGCTTTTATGATTGTATTTATTTATTTATTTATTTATTAATGTCTATTAACTGTGGCAATGTGTCTTTCGTGGAGAGGGTGTTTGCTGTAAGAAGCCATGACAAAGAAGAATTTCTGTTTTTTATGTGGAACAGACAATAAAGCTATCTATCTATCTATCTATCTATCTATCTATCTATCTATCTATCTATCTCTAGATCCAGGATATCTACCATATCCCGGCTTAATCCCTTTCTAAGTTTTGTGCAACAGACCCCTGGAGAAACACCAGAGGGAACAACATAGACTTTGACAGGAAAAAAAAAAACATTACGCTTCATGCCAATATTGGTATTATTCCTATTCTTACATGCACACGTAGAGTGACAGAGGGACTATCCAAACACACCTGACTGAAATGACATAACTGAATTACTCACCACCATGTTATAGGCTTCTGGGACATCTATTTCAAACTGAAACCTTCCACTTTGGTAGTAGCCCTCATCTGCAAGGAAACAAGGCAAGGGCAGGAAGGTTAAGAGCAAGTACACTGACTGAATGGAAAATACCAATACAATGAAATATACATTCTCAAAGACTCGATTTTGCATATATTACATCAGTGATCTGAATTTAGTATTCAAACATTCACTTTATATTTGAACAGTTCAGCTGCAAGGAATAAGTAAACTTGAAATAATAATATAATAAAAAATAAATAAATAATAATAATAAATTGGATCTGGTGGTCTTGTTTCATTAGTGAGCCCATTTACATGCACACTAATATGCGAATCATTATCTGCTTTCTGGAGTTATCAGATTATTCAAGAGATCATGTTGACAGTTTAATGTGATATGTTTGATCAGATAACAGTAGTAATCTTATTATGAATCACATTAACACACCTGGATTTCTCCCAAAATACCATCTTCCTACAGGTATACAGATTAATGCAATTTATTTTGTTTTATATATATATATATATATATATATATATATATATATATATATATATATATATATATATATATATATATATATATATCTACATGTATAAACAAAGTTGTAGGAAGTTAAACCCTGGTTCAGTTTGATCATAAGTGAGACAAACTGTTGCAGTTTGACCACAGGGTACTTTTGAGAAATTAGGTCACATGTGCAAACCAATTAGACACACTCTAGAGAACTAAAGAAACTTTTACTTCTTAAGAATATTTAAAATTCGAATTATATTATGAAAAAACACGTACAGTTGTGGAATTGCTGGCCAAATGTTTGTAACATTTGTGGAAATGGCAGCTTTTCACTGGTCTTAAAGGGCTGCATGTCTTTGCCGATGTAGTGAAATACACTGTGAGTGCTCACCATTTGGCACTGTCACGCTTATATTTGATTTGCTTCAGAAATGCCCAGTGATGGTGGACTATCAAGACCATGTTAGTGGCCCTTTTGTCTCTGTGGTTGACACGTTTTTTTCCCCCCACAGTTGGGAAAACTGCAATAAGTGGTTGGTTGTGTTTGAGGTGAAGACATTTGCAAGCATTTGTAGTGTTACCTTGTCTTGCAGGAACTTTTTTCAAACAAATGTGACGTTCACCGCCATCATTTGGTTTGAATCCAAAGTGATTTCACACATCAGCGGTTGCTTTCGGCTTAGAAACACATTCCCTTGTTATTTCCTCTAAAACAGAGTTTCCACGACATGGTATCGACGCAACCTCACTCTGGTATCACATACTTTCCCTCTACTCCTCACAGGCCGTCAGCTGCCTCCTGGTGTGCCACATGCCCCGCCTTCCCACACACAGTGCCCGATGGGAGGGTTCACTCCTCATTACACTACATGAGGATGACGAAGGCTAAAATTGACAAAATATTTTATCGAAAGTGCCTTTTGTTTTCAGGCTAACCACATTTTCAGTGTCTGAAAATGCAAAAATTTGAAGACTCCTCCCAGAGTGGGGAGTTTTAAAGATGAGCCGGGTTGTGTCTCTGTCTAAACGGACATCGCATACACCTTTAGGTCACACTCAATGCACCGAGCTGGTACAACAACAAACATGTCAGATTACCTGGATCTTCAAGCCTCTAGCAGTTCCAGTAAAATGAATATGTTCACACAATAAATTAAATCCTCACAGTTAAGGTACTGTACAACATATCAAAGTGAACCGCCAAATATACGTAGTTAAGCAGACTGAACCAACTCTGCTACAGCCATGTTAAGTTAGGTTGAGGCACAGCACAGGTGTCAGAGCAGCCATAGCACATGCACCAATGTTTGGACTGAAACTGGAGATGTGGATGGTTCCAAATGAAAATATGTTTCAGCAATTGTACAGAATTTATACTCATACCATAGCTGAACAGAGATGGGTGTACAATTACCTATGTCGGCCTGTCATGCATATCCAATCAAATTTCCCCCACTTGTGCATCTTCATATAAACAAAGATTTCCTCCTGAAAATGCTCGTCTAAATGCAGATGAAAAACTCAAGACGAGACATTAGTTTGTTCATTGTTACTGTATAAACGTTGCCCAAGGACAGTTCTTTTGGAATTGGTTACAACAGATAAAGCAAAGTTAACTACTTATCCAGTGTCTTTGGTAAATACAAAATTATCAAGCCTGGCAAACTTAAAACAAATGTTTAATTATTGTGCAATTAATTTATTGATGGATTATCACAATAGGGTCAGCTCAGATAAAATGAAAAGGTCACAACAAATGACATTGTGTTTAGTTCCTTCCGGTTTGTGACCGACCCTGACAATATATGTGAAACCCAATTTTTTTATTTTTTTTTAATCTTGAGGTTGAACGTGTGAGCACAGTGTACAACCCAGGAAAACAAAACAGCCGCACCTGTGGGAGTGCTTCTACAGCCCATAATAAGTAGAGCACTGAGCACAGACAAAGGGACAGTTAAAGGTTCTATAATGTATTAAACTTGCACCGTCAACAGTCCCTGGGGTAGACTGGGCATGTCCATTTGACTCTCGAGAGTGTGTGGGAACAATCCCTCTGTGTGAGGTCCTGCCCGTCTCAACTGGAACCCAGGTATGGTGAAACTGCCCGGAGGTTCAATGAGGAGGGTGGAGAAAACCCATGGTTGTAGGAATGTTAACTTGGATCCACAATGAGTGTGGTGTCAAGAGGAACAGTAAAGCCGCTACCAATACTGACCCATGACCTCAAATAACAACCAACAAGAAACAAACTTTTTTTTTTTTAGGCTCTACACTTTCGGAAGCAACAGCTAGGCGTATATTCTTGAATACCCCCTAATCCTTAACCAGGCGGCTATGATGTCATGAGGCATCCCCAGGTCATGACCTTTCATTTGCAGTTGATTTAAAGACAGTCAGTCAAACAGTTGCAGAGTGCAACAAAAGAGTGCTTTGTGATTTTAAACATTTGAGTGGCCCCTTGTATGACATCTACTAATAGAAATTCATCGAAAATCAAATTAGTTCTTCGTTTTAATAATATTCATTAATAAGGAAAACATGTGATTTCTAAGCTAAAGATTTTTCCAAGTTGCCATGTTCACACAAAGGATATTCAGCGGTGTTGGTGATCAGACCCAAATCATAATATCCCCAAAACTCTGATCATTAGTGGACTACTATATGTAAATATAATCTGCTTGGTGCTTCAATGTTACCTTTGGCTTTATGCCCAACTCTGACGAACTAAAGATGAAGCCTTTTAAAAGTCCCATGTGACCCTGACCCCCTCCATTCACTGTCACAAAGACAAAGGTACAGGTTTTTCAGACTACATTTAACACAAAGAGTCTCCACTTTATAATAAATGAGGAGACACAAGAGAAGGGAGACGATGTGCCACAAGGAAACAGCTCAAACCATAGTGAAGTGGAAGAGAAGCAACGTCATGAGAAACAATGAACACATGAATAAAAAAAGAAGCATGAGAGAAGAAAAGGAGAAAAACATGGAGAAATTAAGGGAACTGGAAAGAAAAAGGGAAGACTTCTAGATAATCTAAAAACACAGCTACAGTCAGAAGTCATAAATAAATAAATGAGTGTGTTCAGAGGAGTGAACAATCTGACACTGTACTTGCACACATACACACAACATTTATGAAACAGGAACTCAGATGGTTGCAAGGTCAAAGGTAAAAGCATGACTGGGTCCAAACACATTCAACACAAAGCTGTTTGGTTATTGCCTAGTTGACTTGACAAACCCGCCTCGCGACCAAAATTATCTTTGCCTGGTTTATTGGTCTAGATTCACTAAGCATAGCATTAGCCACTCCAGGTCAGCTAAACCAACCTCCCAATCACAATGTGAGGTTTTTTTTTTCCCATGTGTGAGTCTTAGGGGCGGGGCTTGGCGTGATGATGACATGATCCTGCAAGAATGGAAACATTACAACAAGGAATATACTGTAGCTATGGCTAGAGAGCAGCAGTGGTTTGACTCAGCTTTAAAATGGGATTTACAAAATTTAAACATGGATTTTTCATTGAAAGATGAACAGAAAGATGCACCCTGGTCATTCCTCTTGAACAGGGGTTGGCAACCTCAGCTCTTTCATGGTAGATGTTCAATTGTAATGGCCAGACAGATGGGGGGCACTGCTCAGGACGTTCTCAGGATGAGCCATGGAGCCACCATAGATTGGTGATACTTTCCATTCAGTGCAATTTATTTGACAGGACAAACACACAATACTCTACTTAAACTGAAAACAGATTTCCATGTGTTATGTCATACGTGTAACTATGATTAAGGACATACATTTCGGCTTGTTTTATTAGTCGCAGTTGGCTTAATATTATGGAATTTACTGATATGAAAAGATGATATGTCCAAGACCCTGTCTACGTAATGAATGCATAATGAATTCATTATGTAGTCATGACCTCTGCTGACCCCTGCTCTTGAACATTTCTGGTGTTTTGCCAACTGGTTACAGCAAAAGTTTAACATACCAGCTCACTCTGCTGGTAGCAAAAAGGCTAATCTGACTGGTTCATGTCCATGGTACACCAAGTCCCGCTGCTTTCAGTCGCTCTGAGAAAACATCACAGTCACTGTTACACTGATTGGTCATAGCGATGGGCTATACTTGCACAGACAGTTTGAACCACAATGGTTTTGGTTGCACCTACAGGCTTCTGCCCCTGTGGATCCAGATGATAGGCTAGTTTGGTTAATGAAACCTGGTCCAATTTATAACCCTATTAGATAAAATGTTGGGACAGTATAGTACAGAAAATAGTAGTAATCTTCAAAGTAAATTTCAATAATTGAAGTTCCAGTATCCCATTTAGTTACATTATAAAACAAAGATTTAAAATGAAATCTTGTAGTCATTATTAGTGTATTGGCAACATTTTCCCTTTATCACTAGAAAAGTTTCCATTAAAATGTCAGCAAATTTAAAATGTATAAATTTAACTGATCTGGTTTGGAGATAAACTAAGAAACATTGTATGGTGAGGTGGTGGTGATATAAACTACATTACACATAGCTGAGAAAGCACAGAATAAGCAGTGGAATATTCAGTTGTGATGTACTGTATTATTTAAGTTTGATACCTTTCATGAACAAGTGCAAACACTGGGTCACTCATGTGACTTCTGTGTATATGCGCTGTTAGAACATTAAAATAAGGCATAAAAACTAAAGAAAATCAAGGTGTTTTTGTGATTACATTTTCAAATGTTCCTGATTTTCAAAAAGCTTTAAAAGAAAGTATTTATGAAAGCAGTGCAATTGAGGGGTTAATATCTGCAGTGGAAAACTATACTACATTCCAAAGGTAATTAGAGAGTGAACTCAAACTGACACCATGCACAGGAGGAGTTAAAAAAGGACACAGGATTATACAACAGGATTGAAGAAAAATGAGTTTCATTCATATCCGAGACCAGCCATGACTCACTGACGATGTGTGGAATTGCTAATAGAGGTTGTGAATAGAGAATTTTCTTTCAAGCAGATTGCAGTGAAACCTTTGGTAAGAATCTGTGGTGTTTTTCAGAGCCAAAGACCCCATTTGCCATGAGTTCTAGCACCAACTGTCATAAGGGCATATTTCCGATCAAGCTGTGCAGTTGTTTTGAAGCTAAGGAATGAAGCGCAGCTCTTCTGTATGACTTTGCATTTTCTTTTCAATAACCAACATTTTGCCCACGTAGGTAAATTTGGTGTTTTAAAGAAGAAAATGCAAGTCTTTTTTTGTGTATTTTGACTGTGTGCTGGTACAGTATGCTTATTCCGGTTTAAGACAGTGTGGTGTGTGTAGTCACGTGACTCCACCCATCCAATCTGAACAGGAAGGGAAATAAGACAATGAGGAAGTGACTTATGATTCTAATGAAGAAGTGGCTGAAATAACTGTAGACCAAGTAACGTTAGTCCAAGTTGATCCTGTTGTGTTTGTTCTGGAAAAAAATTTGACATCTGTGGTTTGGGGATATTTTGGGTTCCACAAAGATGATGTTGAGCAAAAGGACATGAAATGTAAAGTCTCCCAGATCAGCTGACTTCACTTGGCAACCAGGTTTTGCCGTGGCGCTGCTGCCACACCAAATATGTCATAAAAATTATTATTACTGTTGCATAAGAAAAGAAAAATGACCAGAAGGTTTTTTCAAGTCTGCAGGAGGGCAGACAACCAGAGTGGACCCTATTACCTCATAGTAGTATAATTAAGATGGAAACTGACAGGTGCAAGTGAAGTGCATGTGTGTGCTTAATTATGGACCGAAATTCGGGCAACTCAACCCCAGTACTAAAGAGAAATTAACCATGGAGTGTGGTTACAACAAGAAGTAAGAAGAAACCACAGAACAAATCAGAAGTGGCTTTGGTCCAGGAAGACTGGACCAAAACTCCACAGGAGACACAAGACAGACTGTGGACACTTAGAGGAACCATTATCCAGAACAAAGGCTACTTTATTGACTATTAAGAAAATACATTGGGCTGAGAAAACCTAGGGTATGAATAATTTTGAAGATGGGTTTTTTGGAAATCTACTCATAAAATACTCCTGAAATAATTTTTTTCCTCCAAATATTTTTGTCATATTCTTTCACGTGTGTTTCACATACAGGTCAGAAAGAAACTGGATGAACTCATAAATTAAAAGTCACAAAAAAAGGCAGGGGAATGAGTCATTTTGAAGATGACGGTCGATCTACATCCTCAGATCAAAATGTAAAAATTGAGGATGTGTGACAGACGTCCAAAGACAGTCCGGTTTTAGAGCCGTCTGTCTGGACTAAACCCAGAGTTTAAGTCAGCAGCCGCCAAGACGCATCACCACATCATGCAAAAAAAATAGTGTTGTCTTAATGCGTGTTGTCTGCGCTGCTGCTCATATCACTCAGGTTAGCTAGCAGATGCCTCTTCAGATGGCCGTGCATGACGCTTGTGTTTTTGTTGTATTTTAAATTGGACTTGCATATTGCACCAGGTCACTGCAGTTTTGTTTTGTCAGACGCACCACCCCGTGTTTCACCTGCAGCAGCCATGTCTCCTCTGGTTTAGATCTGACTGGTCTGTGTTTACGCACCAAGTAAGAGGGAGAGGGAGGGAGAGAAAGAACAACATGTGACTTGTCGACTCCTCCAAATTTAAGTGGACTTCGGGAGTCGATGTGTTGACTAGTCAACGTTTCTGTTAATGCCCTAATATATATATATATATATATATATATATATATATATATATATATATATATATATATATATATATATATATATATATATATGGTTTTTTTTTTTTATAAATCCGATTTATCACAGGGTTGCTATGGATAAATTTTGATTAAACATGATCAAAGCACTTAATGTTGGCAGACTGACCTGTCTCTTTTTTTTTTACCCAAATTTCCCACAAAATACAGTAGGACACAAAAACTTCAGATAAAAAATATACAACATGCTAAAATCCACTAAAAATCACAAAAAATTTATCCAACACAAAAAAAAACCCTAAACATATTAAAAATTACTCTTAAATACAGAAAAAAACATAAATGTGATAAAATATCCAAAACGTATGCCAAAAAAAATTATGCATATTATATATATATGCAATTAATAGTTTACTCACCACCTTTAACAGCTAAAACAACTGTCAACAACTGTTACATTTAATTGCATTAAAGTTTTTAATCTGATTAATCATGATGATGGATTAATCTGCATTAATTTTGACAATCGTGTGTGTGTGTGCGCGCATGAGTGTGTACACACTGAAAATTAGACCATCAAACACTTCCAAAAAACAATGGTTATGCAATCAAGCAATAATACCTGTGAGTAGTGTATCATGTGACTAAAACAGACGGAAAACTTGGAATGCCTAAAAGCACCATCTATGGGAGTACAATGTCAGAGCTATTGATGCAAGAACTTCAATGATTTTGGTTATCATCAAGAAAACTTGGAAAACAGATATCAACGCTCAAATTAAATTCTTATGAGCCATTTTTCTTATCATTTTTGTCTAAACAAATGCACCTTTAGTTGTACCAGGCATTAACATGAACAAGAAATTAAAGAAAATAAGGTTGGTCCAATAAATTTTTTTCCACCGCTGTAGAAAACATGGCAAACTTTAAATGCACAACTGCACCACACGCCACCAATTAAACAGATATATCCTGCTGTCAACACAAACACTAATGGCCTCATAAACAAGGTGGGTAAAGATGTACTGGACTGAACACACACCAAAGAAAAAGGATAAGTAAGGCTGAAAGATATATATATATATATATATATATATATATATATATATATATAGCTATGATGTTAAATATACAACATTTAAGCAATATTATTCAATGCTGGTTTAAGGGACATCAGAAATATAATTCTGGAGGGTAACTCGGGATTTTTCATTTCCTGTCTGAATTATGTACTCTGCAATGCATTTTAAAGATCAGCACAACACTAAATAAAGAAGAAGGAGAATGAGAAAAGTTAAAAGGAAGGAACATAATGATGGAAGCAAAGAAGGGTAGGCAAAGACCACCACAAACAAAGGGAGGACGGAAGGAATATGGACAGAGAATGGGGAGGGAGGAGGGAGAAAGTGAGGAAAGTGGAAAATAAGTGAAAATTGAGAGCACGTGTGAGGGTGGTGAACAATGGGAGAAAGTATGATTTTGAATAATTGATCACTTTGTCTCCAGAGAACACAATCTACCTATCAGGTCCTCTTAAACACAGCACCAACGTGTCTAATTGCTGATCTTTGCTTTTCTGTCCTCACAATGCTTACAGAGGCTTTTGTGTGAACCAAACTGAAGTTACAGCACTTATTAGGACCCAGAGAAGCATGAGTCACACGTTCACACAGAAGATCCAGAGCCATTGTTTTACCAAGCGCTACATTATCTCTAGAAAATATAGGAATATATTTGTCATTATTAAAACTAGATGTCAATGTCATAAATTACCTTGTCTCCTGTATATCATGAAGGTGTTGAAATCTCTCAATTCCAAGATGCATTGTGATGCAGACGTCTTAATCAATGCAAAGCTCCACTGCTGCAGTGAGCATCTGTATGGAATTCAAATAAAATCGACTATTCTGTCATTGGAGTTCAGTTCATTTCTCCATAGGTGCTGTAAATCGCCTGGTTAAAGGTTCTGCTGGTTCTGGGCCTGATCATACTCTCCTGATTTCTGATGTTACTGGGTCTGGTTCTGTTCTCGTGGTTTCAGCAAGAATTTGGGCCAATTCCAGTTCCTGCCTTAACCCTCAGTACCCCTCAAAACTAAGTGTGAAGGGCTATTTGTGACTTAGAAATGGGACACCCCTTAAATGTCGGCCCTGAAATTAATCAGGGCCCACGTTGTCTCTGTAGTCCCTGAAATGAAACACAACTTTATTATTATTATTATTTTTTTTTTTTAATATTTGCACTGTTAACCCTGCCTGTTTAATCATAAGCCACAAACACAGATAGTCAACAACAGTTTAAAAAACCTGGACCTGGTGGACCATTGGATAATAGCTGTAAGTTATTCCTTCAGTTAGAGCTATCAAATAAATAACACAACCATATTCAGTTGTCACCTCATACCACGGCTCAATGAAAAGTAAACAGCAGCTATAACTATCGTTAGATAACTCTGCAGCTCCGGGAGATGACATTAGCCCGGTCATTTTATACCATTATCAGCACAAACATGTTATTTAGGCTGTTATCTGGATAAAACAACTACATTACGCCCGCAAAAATAAGACTTTTTGTAACGTTAGCTAACTTAAAACAATAAGCTAGCTTGTCCACACCACACGCTATTGACAAAAGATCGCAAAATTAAAAAATACATGTTATGCAACAATGAGGAACATAATCCATAAAATGGACCTAAACTAAGATAATACAATGATTTTAGACATTTTTATATCTCCATTAACAAAGAAAATACTGCATTCTGGGTAACCCTTGCTCCCAAGGGTGATGTCTGAGAATCTCAATATTGACACCCTCGAACTTGCCCCTCAACTTAAATGTTCTTAGAATTGGGACAGAACTTACACTTTGAGAGAGTGTGTATTTTGAGATTGAAGGTTAAGAGAGGAATTGGAATTTGTATTAATGATCAAACATCACTTCTTATAATATCGGGAGAGTTGGTCATACATTCTGGAGTTCATCATGACCCTTATATAATTTGCTGTGCATGCAAAGTCAAAGGAACCTTACATAAAGTCTTACATTATAGATTTAACACCGTTTAACTTGGACAAACACTGAGAAATTGTCCGTGAAAAAGCAGAGAAGTTGCCGTTTGAACACTCTCCCATTTCACATGTATAACTTATCAAGTCTGACAACAGCTGACTTGGACTTTGGACTGAAGACAGAAGGCATCAAGCTTTTACAGACTTAGTCACAGATTGTTTTAATCACATACTGTACATCCAGGAAAAACTGATGGGATGATCATAATAAAGGAATGGTCTATACATCTGCTCAGTGTGATATTCTGTCTTATTAAAATTAATGAGCAGTATTTGGCTGTTCTACTGTGAGCTTAGATTTACTGAGCAACACTGACAGAGTAACTGTATACTATCTTGAGTCCACAATAAATTAGGGCCACAACTTTTGAGCATTTTAATATTTGAGTACTCTACTAAATAGTCCTTTGATTTATCAAGTAGTCGGATGAAATTGGATTTTGCCAAACTTGGGCCATGATATTAAGTTCCACTGTCACTGTCTAATCAAATCCTTTAAAAGCCAGTGTTTCCCCAAGTCCAGTCCTTGTGACCCAGTGTCTTGCATGTTTTGAATATTTTCCTCTTCCATCACACCTGGTTCACTGAATGATCAGGCTCTGCAGACGCCTAATCATGATGACGTAAATCACAGGTGTCAAACGTAAGGCCCGGGTGCCAAATCCTGCCCTCCAAAGGGTCCAGTCTGGCCCCTAGGATGAGTTTGTGAAATGCAAAAATGACACTGAAGATATAAATCATTTAGTTCAGGTTCCACATACCGACCAATTTAATCTCAAGTGGGTCAGATGAGTAAAACGTTCCCATAACAAATACTTAACTCCAAATGTTTCTCTTCATAAATGTAAAAATGTTCATGTCATTTTATTGTATTTATACTAAAATGATTGTTTTACATATAACCTGAATAAATATGATTTTTTTTTAAATGCCTGAAGGGCAGGTCTACCAATATTCTGCTTCTTATGAAATGTTTTATGCATGTTTTATTGATCAACTGTAATCTGTAAATAGTAATTTACATGTATAAATTATTTAAAAAAAAAAGACACAATGTTGTTAAAACTGCATAGTTTTCTTAGGCTATTTCAGTTTGTTCATCGTTTTAAAGAATGTAAACATTTTCATCACATAACTACTTTTTGCGCTCTAAAACAGAGGAAAGTTTGGCATTGACATTATTTTTATATTATGTTACTTCACTGGCCTCTGCAGATCAAATTTAGCTTAATGTGGCCTCTGAACTGACATGAGTTTGACACCTGTGATGTAATGTGTTCCAGATACAGAGGTGGTCAAAGTACTCACATTCTGTACTTAAGTAGAAGTACAGCTATTTATGTAAAAAAAAACTCTGGTAAAAGTAGAAGTACTGACTCAACTCCTCTACTTAAGTACAATTGAGAAATTTTACTTTTTTACTTTTACTCAAGTACAAAAGTAAAACAGCTTTTTTTGTCATGCACGCAATAATACTTCAGAAAATTAAATCAGAAACGTTTCAAAAGTATCTAAAATAAAGCCTTTAAAAGTGAGTTACTGTGTAGATAATGTGTTTGATTGAGTCACAGTTATTCAGTTCTGTGGATATGGGCAGGAAATTTAGGAAAAATGGGGGAAGGAAAGTCCCAATTGAGATAAAAGTCATGAGATTAAAAAATAAGTTATAAATATGAGATGAAAATGCATAATTTCAAGGTAAAAAGTCCAAATTATGAGCTAAAAGTTATACAACTATATAAATTCACAGTTTCTTTTCTTCACTGTGTTTTCTCTCTGAAGCAACTTATTTTTCAGTCACATCTGTTTAGTTTGAAAAAATAATGAGTCTATTCTGAGAATGTAAAGAGTATAAAGAACAGATATTTATACAAAAATGTAAGGAGTAAAAGTAAAAAGTTGCCAGAAAAATAAATACTCATGTAAAGTACAGATACCTAAAAAATCTACTTAAGTACAGTAATGAAGTACTTTTACTTAATTACTTTACACCTCTGTCCAGGTGTGATTGAAAAGGGACGTATCCAAGGGCCTATTCACATAGCACTCAGAAAATACGGACTTTCAGACTTTCCAGGAAAGTTCGAACCTTATTGCCAAGTGTGAAACCTCCCCCGAACCCTGGTCCGGACTAAAGACCGAGTCTTTGGTCCGAGCTGAGGAGGTAGTCTCGGTCCGGACCAAGGTTCGCTGGTGCACAGTGTGAAACGTCTGTTTAGGAAAGTCCGGACTATCGGACCAATTACGTCACAGTCACGTGCGCGGAATCTAGTCAACGTCCAGGCATGAGTCGCAGCAATACATGGGGAGACGAGGAAACCAGGTATTTCATTGAAATTTGGTCGGATGATACTATAAAGACTGAATTGGAGACAAGCCGCTGGTGGGAACACTGGTACGAGAGTTGGCAACATTGCCAAAATAGGGCAAAAATTATGAAACTAGTAACTGGGTCCATTATCTGGGAGCATTTCCTGCAACAGTGTAGTGCGCTCATCTACTAACCAATAAGGGTCGAGTATAGAGAGACGCACGCTGTACACGCATTGATGACATGACGTTCTAAAGTCCGTTGGTCCACTTGATTCAATACAGTGTGAATGAAGACTGTAAATAAAGTCCGGATTATAAGTACAGTGTGAAAAGGCAAAAAAAAAAAAAAAAAAAGGTTCTGGTCCAAACCTTGGTCCGGACTTTTACCATGTGAATACACCCTTAAACATGCAGGACACTGGGTCACGACGACTAGACTTGGGAAACACTGCTTTAAGCATAGAATGGATAAACTCTGGCATTTACTACAAGCACAGCATCAACTGAAGGACAGTCTTTGTGACTGGATCATTTCTGGATGGACTGAAACATTTGTTTAGCATTAAAAGGTCAGCTTCTAAGGTCATTTCATTTATATTGCTGTGGTCACCACTATGGCTGAATGGATTGTGCACCAGTTCTGTGAAAAATGTGGTAATAGCTATCTTGTTTCAAACAGTTTTCTGTGAGCTAGAAAGCTGATGAACATGCACACAACTCAAAACCCCTCAGTTGTTTATTGATTGATCTAGTTTAACCCTTTAAGTCCTGAGACATTATTTCAGGTAAATGTGCTGCTGTGAATTTGTCCTAAAAGCTGCTGTGGAGGAAAAACCACAACCTAACTGGAAACCATAGTAAGAACAAATTTAAAACAGTTTATTTTTAGTCTTACTCATCGCTTTGTTTTGCTCCATTGTATGTTCAGAATTCTAAATATTTAGAATAACTATACATATAGAACACTCACAAATGATGCATCAGAGGTTAAAGGATTTTAAATATGGAATTCATCTGATTTCTCAATCGAGAAATCAGATGAAAAATGAATGAAAAAAACAAAAAAAAAATCAACAGAAGACTCAATTACAACAATAGTTAATAGTTGCATCTAGAGCTGCAACTATTCAAATCAAAATCAAATCAAATCAGTTTGATTCCGAAAACCTCTTCCGAGGTACATGGAAGTAAGCATACATTTACAACAATACAAAAGGGATGTACAGAAAACATACAGTCGTATTATAATGTCATAATCACTGAGATGTGGCAGTATATATTTGTATAAATTTCGCCAACTTGTTAAGTTCCAGTCTGTTAGTGTGCATTAGGCTTGAAAATATCATACCTAAATGAAAGGTATGGAAATGTAAATTTCCTTCCGTGATCCCGCAATCGGGAGTTTTTTTGGTGAGCTGTTCATGGTCCAAAATGTGCCGTTATTTTTTCGTGAAATGCTTGTCAAAGTCCATGCACATTCAACACTGGTTTCCACTCTTGTCTTTCACACACCAAGATTTCCCTGGACTGGATTTCTGTTTTACACTTTCATACTCTTGTATTGAGATGTTGCTGAATATTTCGATTTATATATAAGATGTCATTTTTAACACTGTTTTTAATCATCATCTGGGTTTTGCTTTTGTTTAAAGCAGAGCGAATGTGAACGTGAAATCTTTGCCTTGGCGTTGATAAAGTCATGGGATAATACCACTGGTTACCGCACATGGTAACTGACATTTCCTTTTAAAATAAAACATGATCAGGATACAGACTCATTTTGAACCATGAACAGCTCCATCTCTGAACTACTCTCCCCCACGCTTTGTGAATTTCTTCAAAGACAAAACGAAGATATGCTGCTAGATTTATAAATAAAGGAAATGAGAAGGTGACATTGGACAGATGAAGTGTATAAATGACAGTGGGAGAAGAGGAAGTACTGTATGAGGTAATAGTGCCTTTAGAGAGTTGGGGAAACGTGCGCTTGTCTTTTTGGTTTGTACAGTATCGGACAAGTAGCCCGCTGAGACTGGAACACTGCTGAACAAGCAGCAATGACTTACTGGAACAATGACAGCAGCAGCACATCCACACAGCACCGGGCTGATAAAACTAATCGCATGTTTTATCCCACATATTTGCAAATATGTATTTATTCTCCAACTCTATCTCACCCAGACATTTACTTCAGCTCCAGCGTGACTTCAAATACACTGCATTGCGACTATTTCACAGAAAGAAAGAAATATAACAGCCCTCATAAGTGTTTGTAAATGCAGCTCATACAACATAAGGGCTGTTACAGTGCCAGTAAAAACCACTTTAATTTCTTTAATTCCGTGGTGGATTAAGTGAGTGAAAGCAGCACGAGTAGTACCCTTACCAGGAGAAACTGCCAACTGAAAATGATGCAGCTTGTCCTCATCTGGAAAACTGGCTTTGCATGTACCTAGAACAAGTGGAATGAGAGGAGAAATGCATTAGCACATTATTTCTTGTGACTGAGAGGCTGCAGTGTGTATCAGCTGGATTAATGTATTCCTCCTTTGTTTTAGTGTCAAACAATAGCTTTTGTACCTTTTAATGTAACCTTTCCTGAGTTAACAGCGTATTGTCAACGGCCACAGTGAATGCAGCATGTGTGTGCTGCACAAACTGGAGCCTTGGAAACCCCTGCGGCACCACATCCCCCCCTGTTGTTCAAGGCCAGGTACTGCAGGTCATTACACCTAGACCAGGGGTGTCCAAATCCAGTCCTCGACGGCCAGTATCCTGCATGCTTTAGACATTTCCCTCTTCCATCACACCTGGAAGTCATCACATCATGACCAGACTTCCCCTGAGCTTTATGAGGAGCTGATCATGTGTATTGCTGCATTTTTGTATTTCTATCTTTTTAACACTGTTACTATTGTATTATTATATTTATTGTATTACTAAGTGTGTAATGTGACGCATGTGTGACTGAAGCAGCATTCAATTTCATTATATTTTATATGTAATGACACTAAAGACATTCAATTCAACTCAGTCATTCGATAAACCAGGTGTGGTGGTAGAGGGACACATCGAAAACACCCTTGAGGACTGGATTTGGACACCCCCGACCTAGACACAGAGTTCCATTCGAGGGTGAAGCCTCATCTTTGATAAAAGTATGATGGGAGACTATTAGTAAAAGCTTTGATTTGTTTCTTTTTGCTCATGCAGTGTTCTCTGGACTGGTCCGACCCTGTCATTTACATTGGTTTGAGGTCGCTCTTAACAGGTTTCATCCACTGTACCCTCTCACACACTGTAAAAGTCACTGAACAGACGATGCAATAACACACTCTACAGACCATGGTGCAAAAGAACAAACCACTCAAAAAAACAAACAAACAAACAAAAAAACAATGTTGCCTCTTTATCTTTTACTGCCACCGTATTCAGTGCCTCCTCCCTCTTGCCTTTTTTAGTTTTGTGTTCCACTTGGGACCAAAACGGGTTGATGTAACCGACATGTAGTGAGGATAACGTCCACCCTGACATCAGATAAAGTGTTTACAAATGGATCAGACCAATATTTGGCATAAAACAACAGTCTGTTGATCCCCAGGAATGTGATCGGACCACAATCTTCTGATGAATGTTTAAATAAAGCATTGTTATTCAAGTCAGACGTTTACCCTAATGCCTCCCTTGGCCAATTTTCAGGTTGGTTTTTTTTCATTTGATGATCATTTTGGCTGTATTGCAGCTTCTGGGAGAAATATTTCCTTTTACTCCGCCAAGAAATGGTAGAGTTGTGCCTTTGCCAGCGTTCATCAGTTTGTCTGTGTGCAACATAACTCAAAAAGTTCTGCACGGATTTGGCTGAAACTTTTATGGAAGGTTGATACTGGCACAAGGAACAAGTGATAAGAGTTTGGTGGTGATCAGTGGAGGGAGGCTCATCTTCCATGGCAGAGTATATCTCAAAAGTTTTTTGTTTTCCCATGATGCATTTCGTATCCTCTGGATACCCGTGTGGACTTAAAATGTTCACAGAAAAACTACTATAAAATCATAACTAACACACACACACTCTTAACGTATCTCCTGCTCAACATTCAATCATTTTTCATGCTTTTAACCCCTTAAATGCCAGTTTAATGATAATTTCAAGTCTGAGTAATTTTTTTTTATAAAGAAACAAATTTTAAAAATATTTTCCAGAAAAAAAAAAAAATCAAATTACACAATCACACTAATAAAACAAACAAAAGAAAAAAAATGTGTCACATCAAAATCTAGCTTTGAATGACATTTTCATCTGCATTTCATTACCTTTATAACAGTAGATATGCGTTGGTATAATTATTATTAGTAGTAAGTCTAGGGAGAGTTCATGAGGGCTGTATTTTTCATTAAAAAATCAATTTTAGTTTTGAAAGTGTTCACATTTGCAACGGCAGGGAAAACTGAGGAGTGAGATGTACAGTCTATGTCCACGGTTCTCAAACTGGGGTCCGCGGACCCCTAGGGGGACGTGGCGCATGTCCAGGGGGTACGCGAAGTTGTTCACGGTTTTGTTTTGTTTTTTTGTTTTTTTGCTGTTTTATTTTGAAATGCGGAAGTTTTATTTTGTAGCGAGCGGGCGGAAGTAGCAGCGCTGTTTGACGCTAGCTTGACTAAATTGAGACGGAGCGAGTCACAGGCTATTTTTAGCCACTCTGCAGCGAACATGGATCGATTTTTCAGTCCGCAAAGTTCCTCAAGAAGTGGTAAAAGAAATGACAATGAAAATGACAAAAACAAACGTCCTAACCCTAAAAAGAGAAAGTACATTGATAGTTATATTGAGTTTGGCTTCATTGAGAACAATGATGGGAGACCAAAATTCCACCAGAAGTCTTTGTCTGTCTGTCTGTCTGTCTGTCTGTCTGTCTGTCTGTCTGTCTGTCTGTCTGTCTGTCTGTCTGTCTGTCTGTCTGTCTGTCTGTCTGTCTGTCTGTCTGTCTGTCTGTCTGTCTGTCTGTCTGTCTGTCTGTCTGTCTGTCTGTCTGTCTGTCTGTCTGTCTGTCTGTCTGTCTGTCTGTCTGTCTGTCTGTCTGTCTGTCTGTCTGTCTGTCTGTCTGTCTGTCTGTCTGTCTGTCTGTCTGTCTGTCTGTCTGTCTGTCTGTCTGTCTGTCTGTCTGTCTGTCTGTCTGTCTGTCTGTCTGTCTGTCTGTCTGTCTGTCTGTCTGTCTGTCTGTCTGTCTGTCTGTCTGTCTGTCTGTCTGTCTGTCTGTCTGTCTGTCTGTCTGTCTGTCTGTCTGTCTGTCTGTCTGTCTGTCTGTCTGTCTGTCTGTCTGTCTGTCTGTCTGTCTGTCTGTCTGTCTGTCTGTCTGTCTGTCTGTCTGTCTGTCTGTCTGTCTGTCTGTCTGTCTGTCTGTCTGTCTGTCTGTCTGTCTGTCTGTCTGTCTGTCTGTCTGTCTGTCTGTCTGTCTGTCTGTCTGTCTGTCTGTCTGTCTGTCTGTCTGTCTGTCTGTCTGTCTGTCTGTCTGTCTGTCTGTCTGTCTGTCTGTCTGTCTGTCTGTCTGTCTGTCTGTCTGTCTGTCTGTCTGTCTGTCTGTCTGTCTGTCTGTCTGTCTGTCTGTCTGTCTGTCTGTCTGTCTGTCTGTCTGTCTGTCTGTCTGTCTGTCTGTCTGTCTGTCTGTCTGTCTGTCTGTCTGTCTGTCTGTCTGTCTGTCTGTCTGTCTGTCTGTCTGTCTGTCTGTCTGTCTGTCTGTCTGTCTGTCTGTCTGTCTGTCTGTCTGTCTGTCTGTCTGTCTGTCTGTCTGTCTGTCTGTCTGTCTGTCTGTCTGTCTGTCTGTCTGTCTGTCTGTCTGTCTGTCTGTCTGTCTGTCTGTCTGTCTGTCTGTCTGTCTGTCTGTCTGTCTGTCTGTCTGTCTGTCTGTCTGTCTGTCTGTCTGTCTGTCTGTCTGTCTGTCTGTCTGTCTGTCTGTCTGTCTGTCTGTCTGTCTGTCTGTCTGTCTGTCTGTCTGTCTGTCTGTCTGTCTGTCTGTCTGTCTGTCTGTCTGTCTGTCTGTCTGTCTGTCTGTCTGTCTGTCTGTCTGTCTGTCTGTCTGTCTGTCTGTCTGTCTGTCTGTCTGTCTGTCTGTCTGTCTGTCTGTCTGTCTGTCTGTCTGTCTGTCTGTCTGTCTGTCTGTCTGTCTGTCTGTCTGTCTGTCTGTCTGTCTGTCTGTCTGTCTGTCTGTCTGTCTGTCTGTCTGTCTGTCTGTCTGTCTGTCTGTCTGTCTGTCTGTCTGTCTGTCTGTCTGTCTGTCTGTCTGTCACACACACGGTTTTGTGTGTCTTTTGTTCTGTTTATTATTTTAAAATTATTGAAGTGCTCATTTATATTATAATACCTGAAAATTTCACTGGTTTGCACAAAAGCACTATTAAAAAAGGTTATCATTGTTTCATAATAATCATTGTTGAAGTGGGTTGTTTTTTTTTTAATCATTTTCAGTATCGCGAGGAAGAGGGGGGACATGGAAAAATTTCACCCCTCCAAGGGGGACCTGGGCCAAAAAAGTTTGAGAACTCCTGGTCTATGTGGTTTGTTTGTGTGTGTGCATGTTTGAAATAGTTTTCAAAGTCAATATGAGATTTATATGTGTGTGAACATTTATTGTATAAACTGCAACATGTTTGAAAGGTTCAACAACAAAATACAACAACTGAAAAACACATCAAATCCATTTAAAACACAAACACCTGGAATATAGGACGCGTGTGTGTGTGTGTGTGTGTGTGTGTGTGTGTGTGTGTGTGTATGAACACAAAAAAAAAAAAAAAAAATCACATCTATCCTGAATCACCAGAGTGATTCAGGAATTAAACAAACCAGTGCAGGATTTGGTGGAGGCCTCAGGGAAACTCAGTCTAAAACAGAGGAGACTCAATTCTAAGCAAAGCATGTCAAGGCAAATGTATTTACACTGTATTCCCTGGGTGTCCACTCATGTGAGCTTTGATGATATATATATTTTTTTTTTTTTTTTTACTGTCTGTAATCATTTATTTTCACACCCTACCACCTTTAGCAAAACTCAGAAATGTACTTCCTTTCTGATGTAATTCATTATTCACTTCATTAACTGACAATGAAAAGAAACTATCACTTTTCCAAAGGAGATAATTTAGTGCGAGAACATGAATAATTTCGTATTCATAAACAACGAAGACCATAGACAACACATTTCCTGATAAAATTGGGAGGAAGTGACTTCTGACATGATTTACAAAGAGCCATATTTCTCCATTACCACTGAAGTCAATTGAATGAGGTTTATTGCCAGATGAGTTATATGCTCTGAAATAGCATTTTGATTGTTTCATTTATTGCATAAAGTCCAATCGAAAGTTTTGGGAGGACATACAGTACAGCACCATTCATACACAAGGCAATTCAAAGTGCTTTACACACGCAATATGACATTGCAATTATAGGGAATAAAATATTTAACAAAAAGATAAAAAAAAAAAAAGTGTATATATATAAATAATGAACATCTCCAGTGGGTGTATGGTTTTAAATTTTTTATGTTTTTGTCATGTTAGTAGATAAATATTGATTGTGAACGAGTACAGATAATGTACCCGGTAGAGTTGTGGTTGAAATGTAGTGGTTTATAGTTGTCTTAACAGCTTTAGTAATGTTAGTATGTCATTTCTATAATTCTAACATCATGGTGGTGCCATCTCACACAGCTACAGATGAAGTACTATCCTTCTACAGAATCTTTTATATCCATAACTCTCTAAATCAATTAACTACTGCCTAAAGCTAATGGTGTTTTTGACTAAATTTGACCTAAAATAGCTTTTTTTTGGGCTTCCCTTTGCAGAGACAAAACAACTTCACTAAACAAAAACCTGGGTTCCTCTTCAAGCAGAAAATTATTAAACAAGTGTTACAAAAGTAACAAAAGTATATTACTATATATAGTAAGGGTGTGTCAAGATGTAATTTGGACAGATTTCTTGTTGCATTAAAAGGGTTCAGCTCAAATCCTGTCTCGCGAGATTATTGACGACACCCCCGCCACGTTCAAATGGTTTGTTTGGCAGCATTTTAAACAGCAAGAGAGCGACTGATAAGACACAGACAATACGCAGACTGTGACGGTGCGACATTAAGTGCTCCATCATCTCCTGCTCCAATTAATTTTTCTTCAAATCTCATCTCATCTCGATCTTGTGAACCCAATTTCGTGTCTCGTCACACCCCTGATAAATAGCGATTGTTTGAGGTAAATGTGTTTTTGATTAAAACCAGAGGTGGTCAAAGTACTTAAGTAGAAGTACAGCTACTGGTGTGAAAAATACTCTGGTGAAAGTACAAGTACCGATTCAACTTCTACAACTTCTCAATTGTAATAAAGTACAAAAGTAAAAATTAAAACTGCATTTCATTTATTCTTTTTTTTTTTTTTTTTTGCCATGAACACAATAATACTTATTTAACCAGGAAAAACCAGAACAGTTGAGTGAGTTGCTGTGTAGATAATGTGTTTGATCAAGTCACAGTAATCAGTTTCAGGTAACTTAGGAAGAATAGGAAGGAAAAGGTCACAATTGAGATAAGAAACCATCATGAGATTAAAAGAAAAGTCAGAAATACGAGGTTAAAAAATGCATAATTTTAAGAGAAAAAGTCCAAATTATGAGATAAAATGTCAAAATTACAAAGTAAAACCTCAAAATTGTGAGATAATAGTCATATAACTATAATATATAAAGTCACAATTTCTCTCCCCCACTGAAGTGAATGATTTTTCATACTGTCACATCTGTTTAGTTTGAAAAAGTAACAAGTCTATCCTGAGAATGTAAAGAGTATAAAGTACAAATAATTATGCAAAAATGTAGGGAGTAAAAGTAAAAAGTTTCCTGAAAAATAAATACTTAAGTAAAGTACAGATACCTAAAAAATTTACTTAAGTACAGTAACAAAGTACTTTTACTTAATTACTTTCCACCTCTGATTAAAACTATTGTGGCGTGACTGTGACTCAACAGTGTGTGATGATTGTAGGTGTGTACAGGTTGAGTACTTACTAGGGAGATTGGCTTCAAGTTCTGCAACTTCTGTTAAGACAAGAGAAGAAGAGAATCAGAGAACAAACACATTTAAACTGAAGCGCTGATTCACAAGACAGACGTGTAATCTTGCCTATTGAAGATAAGATACAGGACAAAAACACAGCGTTACCTGTGGATGACGTCAGGTTGGACCGACGTTATGTCTCAGTAATGATGCACTCGTCACTAATTTATGCCATAACTTGCAAAGGTAACCTTAACACAATATTGAGCTAACAATGGGCATAACAAAAGCAGAAGCAAAGTGAATGCTAAATTCCTTTCTGGTCTGGTTGCATTTTGTTAACATTAAAAATTTTTTAACGAATGACGACAACTAGGGATGCAATAATGTGAAAATTTAATATTCCACTTACTGTGAGCAAAATTATCATGGTTATGATTATTGTTGAAATGTACAAAAAGTATTTGTACATGCACTGAAATAATTTAACCAAGTTATGTTTTGGGGAAAAAACCTAAATAAAATGCCCAATGTACTTCCTGTTGGCAGAAATATTAAGCCCTTTTCCACTGCAGGAGGTTTTGCAGGAACGTTGAGGTAAATAACTTTCTCTCACCCCCAAATTGTCCACTTAGAACTTCCAGATAGGGAGATAGTACTTTTCAGATTACAAGCTGGAGAACACTGGCAGGTGGACTACACTGACAGTGTTTACGCATTTTGTTCCCCAAATGCAACTTCATTTGTTTATTTAATTTCCACAAGCTTTGTAATTTGACAGTTCGGAAAATTGACCAAAAGTGAATCTACGACAACGAGGCCCACACTCTTTTAAGCATTTTTGTGGAGGAGGAAATTCAGATGAACTTTGAATCACTGACACGAAACAAGTGAGTTTCAGGTAAGGTATAATCGGGTATAATGCTGCATAACTTGAGGACCACAATGGTCACAGTGTTTTCAGGCTTGATAGACTGATCATTTCAATCAGGTATGTTGGAAGAGGGAAGCATCTAAAACATGGAGAGCAGAAGTCTAGGACCGGAGTTGCAGACCCCTGGTCATGACCATACCCAGGGTTCCTACAGCTTTTTCAACTTTTTAATACTGTTTTAATGCCATTTGATATTAAATTAAGACAAAGCCAACAATGAACAGTGCTGGGACTAACCACATTAGAGTATAACGGCGTTACTAACACAGCCACCTTTCTAGTAACGTAGTAATTACTTTATCCATAACTGTATCGCCATTACTGTTACTCTGGAAATAATGTGACGTGTTACAATTTGATGAATTGGGACAACTGGGAGTTTTGGCAACACTTCTGTGCTGCATATGTCTGAACCAAGCTCACATTCAGCTCAGGGTCCCTGCATACATAACTGGATAGGTGGGGTCTCATCTGTCCTGCTCTCTCTCACACACACACACACACACACACGAGCTCCGTTTGTTGAAAACATCTTTTTTTTTTTTTAACATTGATAATGGGTCATAAAAATCTTTGATAGTGTTTTTCAGGAAACATTTTAAATCAGATCCAAAGTAACATCACAGAACATGGATCAATACCCTGTTTAACTGGTTTTTACTTTCTTTGGGGTTAAAAAAAAAAAAAAAAAAAAAGTAACACAAAAATCTTTTTCCTGGTAACTAATTACTTTGCTACTACAGTAACGCAGTTACTTTTTAGGGGAAGTAACTAGTAATTTTAATTAATTACTTTTTCAAAGCACTGACAATGAACCAAAATTGAAAAGGGAAAAAAAACACCACACAAATTACCTGGGGGCAGTTTTACCCAACTGTTTATTTTAATGTGGAACATGAGTTTTTGGTCCAGTTGCTGCTACATTCATGAACCATTTGACTCAAGAAGCATAACTTTGAAATTTTGAATATATAACACACACACACACACACACACACACACCACACACTTGCAAAAAAGTAAGTATAGTTAAATGAATACTTTTAATTTCATAAATCTTACTTATGTGTTCAAATTTTTAAGACTTTTGAAAATGACAGAACCTGGAATCCTGCACCATTGCACTTCTACGGCTCATTCTGCCAGAATCCAACATGTTTAAGACACATATTGTACATCTAAACTTAAACATTTAAAGGTTCCACAATTGTGATTGATTCTATATATGTGTGTGTCAATTAACTAGAGACTGAGACAACAAAAACAGATGAAACTAGAAAAGCACTCTGAGCGCAGACCATCAAGGTGGTGGTCCCCCACCCCGGACCACCACCAAAGTCTAATCATTTCTAGATCTCCCCATTCACAACCTACCTTGTAAATTTCATCAAGACCGATCAATAATTTTTTTTTACTTATCTTGATAACAGATAGACAGACTAACTCTGAGTGAGTGAGTGAGTGAGTGAGTGAGTGAGTGAGTGAGTGAGTGAGTGAGTGAGTGAGTGAGTGAGTGAGTGAGTGAGTGAGTGAGTGAGTGAGTGAGTGAGTGAGTCTCAATAATCAATAAAAGTTAATCTGGATTATTATTATTGTGCCGTTAGTCATGTTTTGTCCATCAGTGTGTCACACTTTGTAGACAGTGTACAGGGGGTGAGAGGAGAGTACCTTTGGTAAGTAGGCGGTCCCTGATGGAGACCCTGTGGGTGGAGTCGGAGGCTCCGGAGGCACGGCCCGTCTTTCCTCCATCATCCCTCTTCAGCTTACTGGCCAGAGTAAGCATGGCTTGGCTGCTGTGATCTGCCTCAGTCGGGCCCACAATTCACTGCTGCTCAAATGCCTGAGAGTTAAACACAGAAAATAAAGACAATTATCACATGTTATTTGATTAAAAAATTTGAAATAAAAAAAAGGACTAAAGGACACAAATGCCCAGAGGTAATTGGTGACACTGCGGCAGTACAGAAGTAAAGGTCTGTTCTGTGCAGGAATAAACCAACCAGTACTGAACAACAGTTTCAGCAACCCAGTGCCATTAGACTCCCCACTGTGATCAGGCCGACTTCTGATTTATATTCAAACTGCAGTAAATGGAGGGGACTCGGATCACAGCCCGACATCAAACAATGCTAGAGAGATAAAAACCTCAAGGATTACCCATCTGCTAAATGTCTTCTTACATCTTTCCCCAGACACATGATTGGCAGATTTAAAGAACAGTAAAATCTGATGAGTTTATGAAAAGAGTTTGTTTTCATAAGGGATGGGTTTTTCTGGTAAAACTGGTCAATCTGGCCAGATATCATGTAAAGGTCAACCGACACAGAATCCCAATCAAAGGTCAGAATCACCTCTTATTAAATGTACAACCACTGAAGTCGAGTTGGAAAGAAAAAGCATCCCTCAGATTGGATGAATATAGTATATCATGACATTTGACAGATACAGACTGCAACCATCACCAAAATACTGAGGTCCTTTTTCCTCAGGTGCATTGACACACTGAATCATTACCATCCCAGCCCATCTATTAGGGGTGTAAAGATGAACTGGCTATAGGTCTGTGGCGTATAGATCCAAGTCAGGAATTTTTGCACAGCATAACGTTAACCAGGACAGCCCATCACTATGTGCATGTGCAAAAGCCTTTGTTAAATCTCGTGAGATGTCAGACAATGAGCATCACGCAGATGCTCCAAATGTTATTCATTAGGGGTGTGAATCTTAAACATTAGTACACGATTCGATTTAAACAGATTACATTCAGTTTGATTCAATACAAGTTGACAATTTAGCCACAAGGACTTGTTTTACTTTGTTACCGAGAAGAAAAAAAGAAACACAAATATAATTTCAAAACCACATCCTTTTGTTTATTTTGTCTCACAGAGACAATAGAGCAGGAACAACTGAACATAAATTCACACAACTTAAACTGAAGTCTTTACAATATACCTGTACATAACTTATATTAATGATAATATACCTGTACATAACTTATATTAATGATAATATACCTGTAGATAACTGATATTAATGACAATATACCTGTAGATAACTGATATTAATGGCAATATACCTGTACATAACTGATATTAATGACAATATACCCGTAGATAACTGATATTAATGATAATATACCTGTACATAACTGATATTAATGCCAATGTACCTGTACATAACTGATATTAATGCCAATATACCTGTACATAACTGATATTAATGCCAATATACCTGTAGATAACTGATATTAGTGACATGTAAAACTGATAATCTGGTGTTGCTAATTTAACAGGTTTGTAAAACGTTTTTCATTTATACAAAACTTACTTTTCCTCAGAAACGCAAAATAAAAGATAAAAATGTCATAAAGTTGAATTATTCCTGCAAATGTGAGAAGCATAACACTGATGTTAGACAATGTTTTTACAGTTTTTTTTTTTACTCTTTTTGAGGAAAATCAACTGAACAACATGATCTGTCTAAGAACACTAATGTCACTGAAGCTATATCCCCTGATTTTATTTTTTTTAAAAAACAAACTTTCTGATGCTATCCTGGTGTTTACAGATATATTTTTTAAAGATATGACAGCAGTGGGACGTGTGACTGTCTCTTCTACCACTGGAGAGGGTTAGGGGTCAGAGGTCAGGGTTTGGGATTCATCTATTTCCAGGTAAAGTCAACTAAACAACCAAACAATTAGTGATTAATATTCTGACTGGGAGTCATGTGACACAGAAGTACCGCTGTTACAGAACCCTGCACGGGTCCACTTTACAAACCCATATCCTTGTATATTAGATCTATAAACTGACATTTTCTCTACCCAGGAGCTCACTTCTTAAGCTTTATTTTCTCTTAAAACACACACCGTACGCATTCACACTTAAAGGACTGGTTAAGTCTTGTCCTGGGTTTATGCTAAATATGCAGTTGTGTTAAAAGCCAGAAAGCACAGGACAGAGGTTTACTAAGACATCACACACACACATACACACACACACACACACACACAGAAAGCCTGGAGTGCGTGTTTTTGGTCAGGAGGCGCCATCTGGACAAAGTCCATCAGGGTCTGGAGATCAGGAGAGAGAGAGCGAGAGACACACCCACACAGGGTGAGAGTGCAGTTTTCATGAAAATTGTGTACTTAAAACAGTTCCATAATGTGTATTTATCACATTTCAAGTCGTAGAAATAGGTAATATTAAACAATTAAAATGCACCAGAGGTCACCAAACTCCCTAGATGTGGCAGTGTGTTGTGCATCACACTATTCTATGTGTACAGTGGTCCAGGATACTTAAATAAACTGGGAGCACTGATACATGTTCATATGAGGCCATACCGGGTCAAAGTTAAGCAACATTTACATAACACCAACATGCTCAAGAAGTCTGGCTCTGATCGGTCTGTGGCTGGACAACTTTCAGACTGTGATGAAGAAGAGGATGCTCCAGGAACTGAGGACAATCATGGACAATGCTGAGCACCCTGTCCACCACACACTGGACAGACAAAGCACTGCACACAGACCTGTAGTCATCCCTCCTCCTTCTCTACAGGTATGAAGACGCTTCTTTCATTCAGATGCATTGGAACATTTTATTTGACTACAGTTCTGATGATAGCTCAGTCAAACACTTGATAAGGCGAGACTGAAATGGTTTTGTATAGAGTTCAATGTTCATGGACCTGGTTGCAAAAGTGTAATTCAGGAAGAAGACCGTTCTAATAGTGGAATACTGTGAATGCAGAAGGTTGAAGCAGCTAGCGCTGAAATGCTAATGCAGTATGAAGGTGTTGAATGACTGAAGCTATTTCTGACACGTTTGAATACGTTGTGGAAAAGCTAGTGTAAATATATATTGCCACACGTCTTATAGCCTGTGAATAACGTTCCTGAACTCTGGACAAAAACAGACCAAGAAGCAGTAGTGGCACTAAAAAGTTATGTTTCACTTTCATGCTACAAACAGACTTTATGAAAACTTGTCTTATTTCATTCATCACTGCACTCTGCAAGTTCCTATGTTTAAAAAAATGCAATCATAAAGAGGATCTGCTCTTAATTAGTTTAAAAACAAATGCACACGTTCTCTAGCTTAATGCGGACAAAACAGAAGTGATTGTTTTTGGCCCCAAAGAAGAAAGGTCAAAGGTCAGTGCTTACCTTGAGTCCATGTCACTAAACCAAGCCAGAACTCTGGGTGTAATTATTGACTCAGACCTGAAATTCAACAACCATTTAAAAGCTTTTACACAGTCTGTCTATTACCACCTGAAGAACATCGATAGAATCAAGGGTTTTCTGTCCAAACCAGACACAGAAAAACTCTTTCATTCATTAATTTTCAGTAAGTTAGATTATTGTAATGGTGTCTTCACTGGTCTAAACAAAAAATCAATCAGGCAGCTACAGCTGATCCAAAACACTGCTGCCAGAGTCCTGACCAGTACCAGGAAACTGGACCACATCACACCGGTCCTCAAATCCTTACATTGTCTTCCTGTGGGTCAAAGGTTAGAATTAAAAATCTTCCTCCTGGTCTATAAAGAACTAAACGACCTTGGACCCAAATACATCCTAGACCTGCTGGTTCCATATGAAGCATCCAGAGCCCTGAGGTCATAGGTCATCAGAGACATGTTTACTGTGTGTTCCCAAAATCAGAACCAAACAAAGTGAAGCATCATTCAGTTGTTCTGCTCCTCACCTGTGGAACAAACTACCTGAATACCTGAGGTCTGAGAACAACTGTCAGTTCATTTAAATCAGACTGAAAACATTAGTGTTCACTGGAGCTGTTACTGAGATTCTCAATTGTTTTTATGTCTCTATTTTAATTGTCTTTTAATGCATCTTAATCATTATTTTCTTATATGTTTTATGTAAAGCACTTTAAATTGTCTTGTACATGAAATCTATACAAATAAATTTGCCTTGCCTAGAGTTATGCTGTTACAACAGAAAGCAAGTGCTCATGGGAAGCAGAGTCTTTCTCGCTTAAAAACAACCGATTTTGGCCGAAGGTGTCACTACAATCCACCTTACTTAAATTCTCTGAAGAAACAAGAAAACTTAACTCAAAACAGAAACGGGACTGGATCACCACATCATACACCTCAATTCAGTTCAAAAGAAACACACCAAAGAAAGTCAGTACAATTGTGGATAAGCAAATATCCAAAAGCCAATCTTATCAAGGCAGAATTTAGAGGAATGAAAATGTTAGAATTTTGAGGGAATATAAATGTAAATTAACCATGTACAGATTTTAATAGGATTTTTTTTCTTCATAAGAATAAGGCAGAAAACACTGTTTTTGCATGTCAACAGTCATTTAAGTTTAATAAATACCTGCCTTTTGTTTTGACGAGTTCTCCCCTTTTATCATTTGCCTTTACACATTTTGCCAAACTGTGAGAGTTTTTGGAGTCTAAACAGTTTAATTATTATAAGACAGAAAGTACTTTGTTTCTCATTATAGACTGTACAATGAAATGTGTCCTCTGCATTTAACCCCTCCTTTTGATGCTGTTGGAGTAACCTTGTAAGGTGCAGTGGGCAGTCACACACAGCACCCATTCTCCAAATGTAGAACCAGGATAATGGTCAGAGTCAGCTGGCTGGAGGATTGTCCCCTAACAGATTAATAGAGCCTTCCTGAAAACCCTGCCATCTACACCAACACACAACATGTACACATACCAGCCATTTTCTACTAAAAAAAAATCCATAGCAGCCCAAACATTACATCTTAGAAAGAGAAAGAAGACCCTATATTCTAACAACACTGGCTGTTAACAGGTAAAATCATAGCTGAGTAAATAAAGATGCTTCAGTTCATTCTGGTACAGTATAGTATAAACCACCCTATAACAGACTCAGTCTGACAGCTATGAGTGTTGATGGTGTTGCAATCTGTCTATCGAGCTGCTGTAAAACTGCTCTGTGCTGCTGTGGCCGGTGTCTAGATGTTGGCTGTAGTACTACTGTACCTGTGTCCTGTAATGACACACTGCCTTGCATTGGTTAGGACAGCAGCAGAAGAAGAAACTACATGCATCAAATATCAGAGAAGTGTGTCAGTGAATCTGCCTCAACACCCACCCCACCTGGACTGTCATTCACCACAGCCCGGCGTTAAACACACACGGTACCTGGGATGTAGGTGTCAGAAGACTTACTTAAATACAGGGATGAGCACTAATGGTAAACAACAAATCGGATAGCAACGACACCAGCCGATTACATGGAGTCAGATAAGTTTGCCTGTGCAATAGTTGTATAACTTATTTAATAACTAATGTTTGACCGGAAAAGAAATCCGTTGACAAAGGGTAAACTATAATCAGGAAGTAGTACCATTAAGTATGAGCCCCATGTTAAAATAGAGGCAACGTTGAGACTAAAACACCACCCCTCCGTTGAGTGAAGTAGCTCTATAAATGGCCACACAGCAGCATTAGCTCATTAACTATGACAACTGACATCGCTAATAACAGCTAGTTAGCTTAGTGCAAAAGCTATTCTCACCCATTTCGCTCGTGCTTATTTCACGACAACGAAGCACCACAACAGGAGTAACTTCCACTTTTTTCTTCACCGAAACCTCAAGTTACAAATGTTCGGAAATTATTACTCCGTCGTTGAAGTTCGCAGTTACCGTAGGGTGTTATCACAGGGCTGTTTTTATTACCTGCTGTTTCAGAGCTAGCACTCCGTGCTACACCATAATCAGCCGCGTTCCTCTGTCTGCGTCGGGGTCCTGTTCCACACACAGACCGGCAGACACTTTCTACACTAAATAACCTCCTAAAGGACGTTCAAGGGAAACTGGGAAGATTTGCACTAATTAAGGAATCAGCTGTCACAACTTCGGTCCGGTACCATGAACGGAAGTGCAGCTAGTACCGTCTGTTTTTCGTATCCGGAGAAAACACTTCCGGGTTAAATAGTTCCGGAGTGAAGGTTCCTGCTGCTCCTCTGTTATTAATGTCTAACAACATTAGGAGAGACATTGGAAGACATTATTGGAACATGAGCAAAATGTTCTGAATCTATTATCGGGAAAATTAACCCACAATTATGCATTAATGGTTAAAAATTTTTATTAAAAAAGTAATATATGGCCGAAAAAAATAGTGTTTTTCCTCAATTAAACCTTTATTCCAAGAATAAAACTTTTGACTGAAATACAATTTAAAAAAAATGAAAATCTGCCCCTCCCTACCCCTACTCAAAACATTCAAAGTGCTCCTCCTACTCTCAGCAAATTAGCTTAGGGTATATGTCACAAAGCAAGACATAGTTTAGTTAACTTTGTTTAACAAAGGCACAGTTGTCATTACTTACTGGTTGATGACTATTTGCTAACACTGCAAAGAAGAGTTGTTTACATTTGGCCCAGCAACTGAGCTGCACTTCATTACCTAAGCTGGTGTTCTGCCGGGGCAGGTAAACAGTATAGACCATAGATATTGTAATGAATGAATGTTATTGCTGTTTGTTTGGTGTGATTGCGACCAACAGTAACTGTTTATTCTGCAATAAAAAGTAGGTGAGACCACCGTCCGTTTCCTGGATCCAGTGGAACGCTACAATATATAACCTCAGGAAAAAAGTGGGGGATATGAAATTATCTGGGTGTAGAAGTGGGGGTGTCGCAACACCCCTATGCCCCACAGTTGCAACGCCTGTGGATTATTGTAATCAGTATGCCCTAAAGTTAGGACAGACGGGCCCGGAGGGGATGGGGTGGGGTGCAGGTCAGTCTTCACTGTCTCCACTTAGTGCACTGCTTTGGCTGCGTGCGCTGCATCGGCAGTATTTACATTGCATAGCGGGTGGGGATTTATGACGATTAATGCAACGGTGGTGGACAATTGTATGAGAGGAGGACAAAATGTGAAAAGCTGGACACTTCACAGACAGCCAGACAGATGGCTCTAAAACCCTAAAACCGGACTGTCTGGACGAAATCCGGACGAATGGTCACCCTAGTGGCTGTCTGTCTATGTGTATGCAGAGACATATCTTGCTATAATTCAATGAATACTTGAGATATCACCATGAAATTACATGGACATATACATATAGTTAATGTGCATCAGATGCAATGATCCATTTGAGGAAAGGTCACAATAAACTAAAAGGTCAAAATCACATTATCAGTTAGAACTCAAGAACAGAGGTTCACAGAACTTTCAGATTGGTACCAAACAATGCGGAATGAAGATTTGTACAATTGTCATGATTGGTGTTATCACCTAAGACCAACAGTTTTTGAGATCTGTGGAGGTCAAAGGTGACTAACTTCTGTAACGCTGTGTGTGTGTGTGTGTGTCACGCAGAGACTTATCATGCTATAATTTAATGAATACTGAATATATTATTATAATATTACACGCACTGATGCATATATACATATTACAAAATTATCAATATTGCAAAATGTCAAAGGTCAAGGTTGCATTTAGTTGTTGTTGTTGCTGCAGTTGTTCTTCTTCATCTTAAAACACTACCAATAGGGGTTTTGTTTAATAACTAAAAAATGCAAGGATTTTGATGAAATTTTCAGGAAATATTGATACTGGTACAAGGAACATGAGTACATTTTGATGGTAATGGGATCTGTGTGATTAAATCTTCAGGATAGATTACAGGACATATATGATTACATTTCAGTATTGGGGGGGCTGCCTTGGTGGAGGTGTGCACTCTTTCTGTTTTCATTTACATTTTACGGAGTAATCCAACATTTTGGGAAGTTCATGATCAGGGTGCCACAGCTGTCACGGATCAGGGTGAGGTGAAGGGGGACTCCATTGCACAGTACTGAAGGGAAAAAAAAAAATTTAATAACAAAACTAAGAAACAAAGACAATACAGACAAAACCTGGGAACAGATGACCAGAGTCCGTGGTGATGATGAATGTCCGGGTTATGGTGATTGAGGAGATGGCAGAAGCTGTCCGGGTTATGGAGGCGACAATACTGAATGGTCCCACACTGGCAACTGCAAGCCTTACTGCTTTTATAGCCACAGATGAGGAACGGCTTGCAGCTGCGCAGTGCGGGACCAGGTGAGTGTGGAAGTGACTGGGGGAAAGGTCACCGGAGCGGAGGTCATGACAGTACCCCCCCCTAAGGGGCGGCTCCTGACGCCCCTAAAAAACAAAAAACAAAGACCCCCCCCCCATTGTCCAGAGCTCAAAAAAAAAATGTAAGTAGTATTTCTCCAGGCAGGGTGGCATGGAAACCCCCTGGTCGGAGTACCCTCTGGGCAGAGCGGTGTGGCATCCCTCTGGGCAGGGCGGTGTGGAAACCCCCTGGGCGGAGTACCCTCTAGACAGAGCGGTGTGGAATCCCTCTGGGCAGGGCAGTGTGGAAACCCCCTGGGTGGAGTACCCTCTGGGCAGAGCGGTGTGGAATCCCTCTGGGCAGGGCGGTGTGGAAACCCCCTGGGCGGAGTACCCTCTAGGCAGAGCGGTGTGGAATCCCTCTGGGCAGGGCGGTGTGGAAACCCCCTGGGCGGAGTACCCTCTGGGCAGAGCGGTGTGGAATCCCTCTGGGCAGGGCGGTGTGGAAACCCTTCTGGGCAGGGCGGTGTGGAAACCCCCTGGGCGGAGTACCCTCTAGGCAGAGCGGTGTGGCATCCCTCTGGGCAGGGCGGTGTGGAAACGCCCTGGGCGGAGTACCCTCTGGGCAGAGCGGTGTGGAATCCCTTCTGGGCAGGGCGGTGTGGAAACCCTTCTGGGCAGGGCGGTGTGGAAACCCCCTGGGCGGAGTACCCTCTGAACTGAGTGGTCTGAGTGGACTGGGTTGGTAGCAGGAGCTAAACTGAATGGGTGGGGTCACCACGGACTCTGGCAGGGAGCGACAAAAAGGAACAGAGACAAGGCACTGGACAAAGACAGGACAAAACGATCGGGGACCGGGCCGACACGGGGGCAACAAGGGAACAGGTCTGGGGCGAAACCCGGCCAGACACGGCAAAAAGGTCCGGGGCGAAACCCAGCCAGACATGGCAAAAAGGTCCGGGGCGAAACCCGGCCAGACACGGCAAAAAGGTCCGGGGCGAAACCCGGCCAGACACGGCAAAAAGGCCCGGGGTAAGGAAGAGAGGGGAAATTCGAGGGGGAGAAAAGCAACAGGCAGCCATAAACGGGCAACAGGCAGGGACAGAAGCCAGCAACAGGCAACAGGCAGGGACAGGGACTAAGAAGCCAGAACTGGGCAAGAGTCAGGGACAGGGACTAAGAAGCCAGAACCGGGCAAGAGTCAGGGACAGAGACTAAGAAGCCAGAACCGGGCAAGAGTCAGGGACAGGGACTAAGAAACCAGAACCGGGCAAGAGTCAGGGACAGGGACTAAGAAACCAGAACCAGGCAAGAGTCAGGGACAGAAGCCAGCAACGGGCAACAGGTAGGGACAGCCACAGACAGAAAAGACCAACGACAGACTAAAACAGAAGAAAAGACAAAAGAGACACCAAGACAGAAGAATAGACAAAAGAGACAAAGAAGACAAAAGAGACCAAAGAAGACGAATAGAGGAACGCTAGCCAGAAACTCGGAACGCTTAGCCAAAAAACACAGAACGCTTAGCCAGAGACACAGAACGCTAGGAAGAGACACAGAACGCTAGGAAGAGACACAGAACGCTAGGAAGAGACACAGAACGCTAGGAAGAGACACAGAACGCTAGGAAGAGACACAGAACGCTAGGAAGAGACACAGAACGCTAGGAAGAGACACAGAACGCTGGGCAGATACACAGAACACTGGGCAGATACACAGAACGGGACAGAACGCAAGACTGGACAGACTTTAGACAGAACAGACCGGGGAAAACTAAAACAAAAAGGGTCCCTTCAGCACTGGCGGAGTCCAGATGGTTGGCGGGACCATTCTGTCACAGATCGGGGTGAGGTGAAGGAGGACTCCATTGCACAGTACTGAAGGGAAAAAATAATTTAATAACAAAACTAAGAAACAAAGACAATACAGACAAAACCTGGGAACAGATGACCAGAGTCCGTGGTGATGATGAATGTCCGGGTTATGGTGATTGAGGAGATGGCAGAAGCTGTCCGGGTTATGGAGGCGACAATACTGAATGGTCCCACACTGGCAACTGCAAGCCTTACTGCTTTTATAGCCACAGATGAGGAACGGCTTGCAGCTGCGCAGTGCGGGACCAGGTGAGTGTGGAAGTGACTGGGGGAAAGGTCACCGGAGCGGAGGTCATGACAACAGCGTTCTTCTAGTTCCCAAATGCTTTCAAAACTTCACACATTGTTTTTTGTAAATTCCTGCAATTTCACAGAATAAAATCACATTAAAGACCCTGCATATGCTATTGTATAATCAAGGATTTGTGCCTGCATTGTCCCAGGGGGACTGGTTTAATTAGGAAATTCATGTAAAGTTTCTGTAATTAACACCATCTATAAGAACAGAGCAGGCAAATCTGGTGATATTATTTTATTCTCCAGGTTTGTTTTTTTTTTTTGACTGACTGATTTGGAGAGGTGGGTATGGTACAAGATTTTAAATTGAATTAGCCTAGCACGTGATATGCTACCATTTACTTTATTCAGAGTCTCAGTCCATGATTCGTTGGGTATTATATTATATTATATTATAAACTCGTCCTCCCACTTCATTTAAATTTTATTGAGGGAGGTGTCTCCGATGGATGAAATGTTCAAATATATTCTTGAAACGAGGCCTTTTTGTTGAGGGGAATTTCAAGGATGACATCTATAGTGGACAGTTGTCATATATGAGGAAAGTTTGTTTCAATATTTTTGCATGAACTATCACAGCTGGAGGTACTGAAAATTAGGGTGTCCCAAACACATGACTTTTTGAAAAACTTTAGAAATCTAATTCTCCCTGCTGTTTAATTGATTTGTATTTTCATTTTTTGCATTTGGTCATGTCTAAACCTTGCTTATTACTCACAATCGTAGTCAGTTAAATAAATGATATTCACGCAAAAACGTCTCAGCCTCAGTTAAAGTCAGTTTGTTTGTGGCTCACTATTCAATGAACACTTTAAGAGCCAATAGGAGACAACACCGTTAAAAATGGACAGCGCTTCTCAATCTGGATATAGTCTTCACTCAGATACTTCAATTTGGTTGTTAGGGAATTGCATAACAGCCTTTTCCCCTAGTGAAATTACAACTAAAGGAGATGTCCTGTGATTATTTTTTTTAGTTAAAGGAGGGGACAATGAATTATTGTTATTTATTTATTTATTTATTGAAATGTTATAATCAGTTTAGTTTGTATAATGTATTTTTCACCCTGTCTTAAAATTGTACTTTAAATTTTAATCAATGTGAAGCACTTTGGGCTACACTGTTTGTATGAAAGGTGCTATACAAATAAAGATTATTATATTATTATTATATTATTATATTGTTTGTCATTCCAAATAAATGGAAACAGGAAATGAGACTAGTTGTTATCTTATATAATGGGTTACCATATTCTATTGATCCTGTTGTTATTATATTTTAATGTAATGCATGTTGAGTTAAATATTTAGCCAAAGTAATTTAGAACTGCAGAATTTTTGCAATGATCTTAATGTCTATTTTTGCATTTCACAAATTCATCCCAAGGGCCGGATTGAATGCTTTGCCGGGCCGGATTTGGCTCCCGGGCCTTATGTTTGACACCTGTGCCTTAAGCCTTTTTGTTAAAGTCTCAGTTTTCAGCTGGTATTTAATTGTACATTACAGTGACATGTTGTTGTCAGTGCAGATAATACTGTGACTGACTCTAGTAACATTGACTGCAGCCCCTGTGGCTTTAATATTAATGTTGAGTTGAACACCAGGGGCTTCACTGTCTCTGCTGAACCAACATTGACTCAGTTCAACCTCAACAACATGACCAAGATCAGGACTGACACACATGTCAGCATCGTACAAATGTTCATCCTGCTGCTTCTCCTGCTCTGTATCATAGGTTACTTAGAAAACCAAATGAGCTTAGTTAAAAAAAACTTTATGTAAATCTGAGACACTGACTTAGATCAATCGATGAGGGTTGACTCTAGGATCAAGTCGTTAAATGGGTGAGGGTTAATTAGCAAATCATTTTCTGTATATACTGAACCTAACACCTCCACATTCTGCTCATTTGTCTTGATATTGGATGTATGTTGGGTTCATATGTGTGTGTGTGTGTGTGTGTGTGTGTGTGTGTGTGTGGGGGGGGGGGGGGGTTCAATGACAAAGCCTATTCATTCTATTCTATTCTACAACTAGAAAAAGCACTCTGACAGCACAAACCTCCGCCAAAGCTGAAGAGAGGTCCACCAGGGAGGTTATGTTTTTGACCGAGTCTGTCTGTCTGTCTGTCTGTTAGTTAGCAAGATAACTCAAAAAGTTATGGACGGATCTTGATGAAAATTGCATGACATGTTGGGGGTGTCACAAGGATTAGATTTTAGTGATGATCAGGAACAGATCCTGGATTTTGGAAAAGGTTGAAATTTTACATTGTGGTAAATGGAGAATAAATTTTTCAATGTGATCCAGAATCCAGGATTTGTTCCGGATCATCACCAAAATCTAATAATTTATTCCTTCTGACACCCCCAACAGGTCATAGAAATTTCATCAAGATCCGTCCATAACTTTTTGAATTATCTTGCTAACTAACAGACAGACAAACAACACAAACATAACATAAGCTCCTTGGCGGAGGTAATAAGCAAGGGACGGTACAACTCCGGGGCGGTACAACACCCCTCCGCCTTTGGCATTGGGGTGTTGTTCGGCCCCGTCGGGAAATATTTTTCTGATAGTAATGTGTGGGAAATACATTATCCCGCTCAAGGGCGTCACAGCCACTTAAAATGTGGGGGTGTTCTAGGTTGTGGCAGATTTTCTGAATCTATCATCGGAAAATTAATGAACAATTATCCAGTAATTACATTTTTATATTAAAAACATAATATATGGCTGAAAATAATAGCAAAAAGGTGTTTTTTCCTCAATTAAACATTTATTCAATTCATAAGTAAAAATGATGAGATAAAAAAGTCCAAATATGATGAGATAAAACGGATTTAAAAAAACAAACACTGATTTTACAGACACTGTTCCTCTTTTTTCAGGGGAGACAACTAAAAATATGTTCCTCAGGGGGAACATCACTGAAAAAAGTTTCTAGAACCACTGTCTTAGGGTAAATGTCACAGAACAAGACATAGTTTGGTTAACTTAGCAATAACATTTCTCATTACTTACTGGTTGATGACTGTTTGTTAACACCACGAAGAAGAGCTGTTTACATTACGCCCGGCGACGCCCATGATCCCTCTTATTCTACGGTTATTACAGATTATTACTGCTACTACTCTAACAGACTGGATAAAATAGCTATTACAACATACTTTCAAAGTGGCCGAACTACGTGCGAAGTGATATGGTAACGTGAATCTAAAGTAACAAAACAAAAGTAGCAGTGGGCGTTAATGGCGCAGCGGGCAGTTATCCCCCTGCAGAATACTGGGAACGTCCATTCAATGTGAATGGGAACTGACGCAACATTCAAGAGGACCGTAGAATGAAATGCATGCAAACACTAATTTTTCCATGATGGGATCAGAAAAGTCATATCTTATCTTGTCTTCTATCTGAAAAGGTATTTGGTCTCTTCTATTGTGGTGAAATTCAGTTCAGTGTTGAGATTTTCCTGTGGTGTTTGTACAACAAATGCTGGTATCTGGGATAAACTCGATGGGAGTTAACATGACTTTAAGTGTACATGTGAGGCCATCAAATACACTCAAGGGCAGGGTGAGGGTAACAGTTTTCAGAAATGAAAACTGAACACTTCTGGCAGTTAAAATAAAAAAAAAAAAAAATATGTAGAGAAAAATACAAGTCCCGCCTGGAGTTCTTTTTATGTGAACTCTGTTGTAGATTTAACTCTCTATGGCTTTTTATTACCGCGGACTGGTCAATGTTTGGCAATTTTACCACAGACCAGGGGGGTGGGGGGGTAGGTGGTGGTTACGTAGATTGTTTATATCAGTCGCCGCCAGTGTTGGGAAAGTTCACCTTGATTAGGAACTAATTCATAGTTCAGTTCAAGTTACTCAATATGAATTAGTTCAGTTCATCGTTCATTCTTCCAAATTATGAACTAGAAGTTCATGGATCCCAAAATGAACTTTTTCGTTCTTTTTTTCATTCTTTTTTGTGTTATTATTGTAAAGTTATTATTAACCGTTCCTAACGTTATCCTGACCGTAGTCAGGAAATCAGGGGAAAATGCCGCCCCTCCAGGGCTGAAGTCAGTACCTTACCCCGGGGTTAACTTCCCTCTGCAGGTTCTTAGAACACAAGGAGCGGTTTCAGTGAGCTTCGATTTCAATGTTTATTTCCAAGAATGGGACAACATCTGCTCTGGTCGCCGGTCACACTCTGTACATTTAACTCTTTTTCTCCGCTCCCAAAAACTCTCTGCACCTCTCTCTCTCTCTCTCTCTCTCTCTCTCTCTCTCTCTCTCTCTCTCTCTCTCTCTCTCTCTCTCTTCCACAACATTATGTTGCCAACATTAGTTCAGAATAATACAAAAATGACATCTATGATAATGCTGTGTTTTGATCCCATTTTATTCCTTATAGGACTCAATAATTACAACGTGATAAGAAGGAAATGTGAACTAAATAAAAGCGCAGTTCAATAAATGCCAGAATTACCGCGTTCACAAGTTCCCGTTCATTTGGCAAAAGTGAACGAGTCGTCCACGTTCATCAAAAATATGATATAGTTCGTGAATTAACTTGTTCAGGTACAACACTGGTTGCTGCAAATTATACAGAGCAGGTCTGATCTGTGGGAATCACCTGTCACCATAAATCCAAGTAAAACTCCTGCTATTGTTTGTTAAAATCTTTCCTTTTCTTGGGAGTTGTAGGCTCTTCTTCTGTTTCTTCATTGGCCTTTTACTCTTTGAAAATAAACTTTCCTTGTTTTTTACTTATTTTGCCAACATGTGGGTTACATTTTTGGCATTTAAGTGACAGAGATGTAACTGAGAGAATCCAGTAATTTTTCAAAATAAAAGATTGTTCCTACTCAGATAATAAATACAAGAGAAATAATTAATTAATTATTTAATTAATTTGGCGGTCAGCGGTCCAGTACCAATTGATCCACGGACTGGTACCCGTCCGTGGCCCAGGGGTTGGGCACCACTGCTCTATGGGACTATGTCATTTATAAACCACCAGTGCTGGTAATAACAGTATTACTAACGCAGCTACATTCCTAGTAACATAGTAATTACTTAACTACTTTATCTATAACTGCATCACTGTTACTGTTACTGGGGAAATAATGTGACGCGTTACAATTTGATGAATTGGGGCGTAAGTGTTGCCCCCGGGTACAGACAACAACTGGGAGATTTGACAAAAGTGTCAGTGTCACATATGTGTGAACCAAGCCCACATTCAGCTCAGTGTAGAACTGCTCAACATAATCGATTATGATTTGTTAAGAAGTTGGATAGGTGGAGTCTACACTGTCCTGTTCACACACACACACACACACACACACACACACACACACACACACAGATGATGGCAGCACCAAGTCACAAGGTTGCATTTGAGCTCTGTTTGTTAAAAATATCAATTGCACTATTAATATTTGCTTTTCTCTTTGATAATTTATTTTGTAAATGAGTTTCTGTGCCTTAATATAAAGGGTGTAAACACTTCAAATGATTGTAACATAAGTTGTTCATGAGAATTCAGTAAATAAATGTATAATAGAAGAAGAATATACAGACATCATTATATTTATTATAATAGAAACAACATTATTATTTCATCACTACCTGTTCACCTGTATACTTAAATGCAAAGTTAAAGAATATTAACATTTTGAACAAATTCAAGTAACTTTCAACAAACATTGCAGTATTTTCAGTATTTAAAATGTATTTCCTGTTTATAATCTATTGCAGGTTGTTTAACTTTTGCCATTGATAATAGATCTTTGATAGTGTTTTTAAGGAAGCATCTTAAATCACATCCAAAGTAACATCACAGAACAACTGTTTTTTCATTTCTTTGACATTTTTAAGCTAAAAAAAAAAAAAAGGAATGCAGAAATATTTTTCCAGGTCATGAATTAGAGTAACACAGTTTGTAACTCAATTGTACTTTTTTGAGAAAGTAACTAGTAATTGTAATTAATTACATTTTCAAAGCACTGACAATGAACCAAAATTGAAAAGGGAAAAAAACACCACATGAATTACCTGGGGGCAGTTTTACCCAAATGTTTATTTTAAATAGAACATGATTTTCTTTGGTCCAGTTGCTGCTACATAACTTACAAGCGTAAACAACGCTTAAAAACAAAATAACTGGGACGAAACTTTTCAATTTAGAATTTGAAGTTGAATAAAAACACTTAGGGGAAAAAAAAAAGTTTGATTAATGTTCTCATAATTCCTGCATCAAATGGTTAAATTCTGTTTAGGAGACGATAATCCAAAGGTGTAACGACACATTGACCTAAACTAGAACCATTAGTAACAATAATAATAGTTTGTTGAGTTTAGTTTTGGAAAACATGTGACACAAAAGAGAAAAGACATGAATAAATAGAAGTGAATGAAAACATCAGCTCCTCCACTGGGACATTTCCTCTAAACACACAGAAGGAAACTTGCACATTATTTACTGCACATTTCACATCCTCCCAGTAAACACACACAGGATTCCAAAGCTACAGAAATAATATTCTGGAATGATCCCAGTGTGGGTTCATGGTTCAGCTTCAATTATGAGCTTAATGTTTTATCCAGGCTTAGTTTCCAAAGGAAGTTTATTTATATACACACACAGACATAGTAAATAATAAAATACAGGAATTCAATCAAGAGGCAGATTGACTAAACACACAGTGGAAGGTAAACACTGCTGTGAACATGGGTTTGTATGATGTTCAGTTACTGGTGCAGTGATGTTTTCAGGGCTAGCGTTAGGTATAGGCAGACTAGGCGGTTGCCTAGGGGATCAGATGTCTTCGAGGCACCACGTCCCACAGAATTATAATATTAAATTACCGTGTTTTCCGGACTGTAAGGTGTACTTAAAAGACTTATATATGGATAAATTCTGGTTGCGTTTAGTGACTTGAAATTTAGACTTTTTATCTCATAATTTAGACTTTTTTTTCTCATAATTTTTTGTTTTTGTTGCATAATTTTGACTTTTTGTTGCAAAATTTTGACTTTTTTATCTCATAAGTTTGGCTTTTTATCACATACTTTTGGCCTTTTATCTAAATTTTGACTTTTTATTTTATAATTTAGAATTTTTATGATTTCAGGTGTTTTGGTCTGTGTTACAACTCAACAAGGCTGAGAGTTATTGTGACTGTTTAGCTTCACTTTATCCACCTTTATATATGAAAAGTGCGCCTTATCATGTGGAAAATACAGTAAATCATTAACTTAACATTGACATAGACAGTACGTACTCGATCAGATTTAGGACAGTATGTTTACAGTACATATGTTCATTTCTAATTCCACAAAAAGGAAAGAGGGATGTTAGCCTGTGGAACCACATTGACCAGAACCAGCCCTGGCTGTTTTAATGTGAAAGAGGGGATGATGGAAGGTCAATTATATTCGTCAGGGTTGTGAAGGGGATCTATAATCGGAAAGGGATGGTAACAACACTTTCAATAGCTGTGAAAAGAGTACTTATTTAAAGGAGGGGTGTAACAAATTAAAATAAAATTAAATAGTAAGCCAGGTTGTATTTGTTTCTAGCAAAGTAGCAGCAGTTTTATTTTCTTCTGAGATACCTGAAAACCTCCGGGTAAAAAACAGGGTCGATTATTTTTCAATAAACTAAAACTACTCACACACCAAATTAAACTGAATAATAATTATCCAGTAGCAGAGGTGGAAAGTACTTCATTCCTGTACTTAAGTAGAATGTTTTAGGTATCTGTACTTTACTTGAGTATTTATTTTTCTGACTTTTTATTTTTACTCCCTTCATTTTTGTTCATAAATGTCTGTACTTTATACTCTTTACATTCTCAGAATAGACTCATTACTTTTTCAAACTAAACAGATGTGACAGTATTAAAAATAAGTCACCAGAGGAAAAATCACTGAAGGAGAGGAACTGTGACTTTATATATTATAGTTATATGACTATTATCTCACAATTTTGTACTTTTTATCACAGAATTTGTACTTTTTATTTCACAATTTTAACATTTTATCTCACAGCAAGAAGGACCCTGGTTCGAATCCCACACCAGACCTTTCTGTGTGGAGTTTGCATATCCTCCCCGTGTCCGCGTGGGTTTTCGCCGGGCACTCCGGTTTCCTCCCACCATCCAAAGACATGCACTGATAGGTTAATTGGTTAATCTAAAATTGGCCATAGGTGTGAATGTGAGAGTGATTGTTTGTCTATATACGTCAGCCCTGCGATGAACTGGCGTCTCATACAGGGTGTACCCCGCCTTCGCCCATTGTAGCTGGATTAGGCCCCCAGTGACCCCCGCGACCCTAGTGAGGATAAAGCGGGTTCAGATAATGAATGAATGAATGAACATTTTATCTCACAATTTTGACTTTTTCTCTTAAAATTATCCATTTTTTAAATCTCATTTGTAACTCTTTTTAGATCTCATGATGACTTTTTGGATCTCAATTGTGACTTTTTTCCCAGTTTTTCCTAAATCTCTTGCCCATATCCACAAAACTGAGTACAGTGACCCTATCAAACACATTATCTACACATTATCTCACTTTTAAAGGCTTTATTTTAGATGTACTTTTGAAACCTTTCTGATTTTTCCTGGTTAAATAAGTATTATTCCATTCGTAGCAAAAAAAAAAAGCAGTTTTGTTTTAGTACTTTATTACAATTGTGAAAATGTACTTTTTTTTTTTTTTTTTTTTTTACTTTTACCAGAGTATTTTTCCCACCAGTAGCTGTACTTTGACCACCTCTGTCCAGTAGAAGGAGCAGTCCCTGAGACTTCTGATCAAATGTCTCTCTCTAGTGGTCTGTTGTAAAACTACAAACTGCTTTTTACTGACACTGAATTTAAAATAAGACCAAAAAAATGACATTATTAAGTACTCAAAATAGAGTACTGTATTTAAATAGAGCATCTGATCACACATAAAATGTAAAAACAAAAAAACAAAAAAAACCTTTGTAAAAATTCCTTGAATTTAATTTGTTGACTCCATCACATGACAGAGGTACTGACTTTCTCATGTCCTCCATGCTGTGGATCACTCTGATGCTTTGGAGGTAAGGCCAAACAAAATAATATATGTGGTTCCCATCACATGGATAAGAAAAATTGGGTAGTTAGGTCGGTCATCCATATTTTATTTTATTTACAATTTTATATACCCGTCTTCTAAAAAGAAGCTCCAAAAATTAAGATCAGTTATGCTTTCCAGCAGTTAGAAAATCAACACATTGCCTCAGATTTGCCATGTACATGTACATTTACAGAATGTTTTAAGAGAGCATAAATTAATTTTAGATGATTGAAATACAATAAAATCTGATTTGACATCAACATTTTGTCTTTTATTGACTTTTTTTCAACAAAAATACAGTTTAACTACAAATGTAAATTCTATCCACATCTAAATATTATTTCAATGAAATAAAGGCCCCAATATTGAAGGCTTTAGTGGACATATACAGCTATACTGTTCAAGTTATTTCCTCTTGCCATACTGCTGTTTTGTTTCTGGCTTCTTGCCATTCCTCACAATCTTGACAGAGCGGGAGTACAGTTTTAAATTGATTTTTTAGCTCTGGAAGAGGATTTGTATTTGGTTCCCCACACCAGGCACACAAGTCTTTGTGACCAAGAGATGCTCCATAAAGATATGAAATTATCTTCCCAATTAATAAAGAAACTGTGGTGTTTTTGAAACAAACGAAGTGTGAAGTGAGTGGGAAATTAACAGATGATGTACTCTGATTCATCAAGAGGCGAACAGCCAATCAAAACTCGCGCAGCAATCACATGCATTGAGGGTTGTTTTGATGGACATGGACATGATGTATATGCCTCGTCGTTTGTCGCTAGTCATAAATCACACGGTGGTCAGACAGGTGACAGATGTTGGTAAACATGAATACGGACTAAATACAGAGAAATAAATTCTCTCATCATCAGTCATTGGGAATTTCGAAGATAAGTCGGCAGTCAGCCGGTTCATTATATTTAATTTATTTGGACAAACTGATAAAATGTCTACATAGTCTGCATTTTCGTCGTAAAAAAATTGGGTCGGTCGGGTGACTGGAACCACACGTATTATTTTGTTTGGCCTAAGAAGGTAGAAATATTTGACTCCTAGCCTCCACTTCAACATTGACAAACAGGAGGGAAAACTCCAATAGGATGTGGACTCAATTAGGGTTAAGGTTAAAGGTCAAACGCAGCTGAAGTAGCTTCAATAACATGTTCCACAATCATTTCAGGACAAAAATAACCCAAAATTGCATGATTTCTTCCCATGGCAGTTTAATTAAATGTCAATTAATTTCTTTCACAAAACTAAAATCCCACTGAACTCTGCATTGAAACAATGCTCCTTCTTTCCCCAATCGCCTACCCCTACCCCTACTCCTTGAAAATGTGTTGCAAGAGTTAGAGGTTGAAATATCCCCCTAAAGAAATGTGACAACACTCTGTGACCTGCTGTTGTACAAAAACAGATAAGGAAAATGACAGTAAATATAGTGGTATATTAATTCACATTATTACAGGTCAAAACTATACCATGGTTGGTCCAGGAGATTCAGTGGCTGATGTAAAAGTTCAGACGAGACAAGATTAAATGAAGGAGTTTATCAGCAACTCTGAGCAGACAACAGGGAAGTTCACCAGGTAAAGTCAGTACTATCCTGTAATAGAAACGAGTCAAGCTGAGCCGGTTCTTTGTAGTGGAAATGTCATAATAGACGATAGTGTTAACAGAAGTGTTACTTTATTTCCTACAGTGTTCACCTCCATACACCAGTACTGTAGCTGTAAGATTATCAACTGTGATGCTGTCTATGACACATTAAAACAATGTTGATGGTTAAATAAATGATTAACTTGTTTACAACCGGTCCTCAAATCCTTACATGGTCTTCCTGTGGGTCAAAGGTTAGAATTCTAAATCTTACTCCTGGTGTAGGGGCCATTTGGGCTCCTCTTTGTCATTTTGTGTATGCCCACTAGGTGGCACTCTGGTCTAATTGGTACTATATCAATATAGGTGGGAACTGTTGTGACAGGTGACAGGTGTTGCTTGACGGATGGGAGCACACACAGTTTTGACCGCTTATGATAACGCTACGTTGTATGCTTCGTTCATGCGAGATGTATGCTGTATTTTGAGTTATTCAACTTGCACCATGGAATATTGGAGAGCTACAATAAAGGTACCGACACATAAGACGTCGTTGTTGATGTTTGTTACATAGACACGTACTCAGTGGCTAAAGTTAAGCGCGTCAAATAGGTGCTAGTCTATCAACCCCTCAGGGGCTTCAAGTATTTGGCTTAGCCTCTACATCGAGTCAAAACTGTTGCTTCATGCTACCGACGCCGAAGGAGTTTGATTGTTTGATTACACCGAAGTGGAACAAAGCCGATCACGTTTGGATGGGAGCTAACAGCTACAGGCTGCTGCTTGTGCATCTAACGCCTCGGATTTTCCTCACGCTTGTTCGGAGCATCAATTTGCCTACACCAGCAGAGGACAACGTTGATACACGCCGAAAGTCAACATATTCCCTGGATGGCGCCCAACGAGAGGTATGCCTAATGTAGCGCTACTTAGGAATGAATGGCCATTCAGTTTATGTGCACACAGTGCGGGGCAAAAATCCAATGCATTGGTAACAGTCGGGGCAGGTGTTTTCGTTGCGAACTCTGTTACATTGTTGCTTTGCTACGAACTTTGAACTCTGTGTCATCACTACTTTGTTGTGAACTCACTGTGAACATTTGAACTAAGAAATGGAGTCGCACGAAATATCGGACAAGCCTACAGAGCCGTCCGCTGGGTTGAACAATGTTGAAAATGGCTTTGATGTGCAAAAAGACAAAGAAAAGCGTGTTGTTAAATTAACTGTTAAAGCATTTGCTGAAAAACTCGATCGTTTGCAAAATGAAAGGAAAATGAAGTTAAATAAGGCAGGCAAATTAAGAGATGAGTTGAATGATCTTATGAAGAAAAAAGATAAATCACAGGTTGAGCGAGTTTTTAATGAATTTGGTAAATTGTGTGATGAAGCAAAACATGTTCATGCATCTGTGATGAGTATGTTGCCTGACCTTGAAAAAGAAAAACATAATGTGTGGTTCACAGCCAAAATGATTGCCAATAATGATTTTATTTCTAAGGTGGAATTATGGTTGCCCAGTGCTGATCAAAGTGTAATTTCTGATCCTGTTGTTGATGATGGTGTTAAACCAGAGGACAGTATTTCAAATGTGTCCAGTAAGCGGTTAGGGAGAAGTGTAGCTAGTAGCAAATTAAGCACTTCTTCCTCAAGAATTAAAGCAGAGGCTGAGAAGGCTGCACTGCTTGCGCGCATGGCAGCTTTAAAGAGTAAGCATGCATTAGAGGAACAAGAGCAATTAATAAAGAGAAAAAGGGAGCAACAAGAGCTGGAAACAATGCTTGCTGAATCGGATGCTAAACTTGCAGTGTTACAGACCTTTGACAGCCAAAGCCGTGCCTCTAATGCGATGAATTCTTACTTGGAGAAAAGGACTCAAAAATCAGCACCTGCATTGGATCCACTGGCAAAAGAATTTAACCATGCACCTCAGAGACAACCACAGCAACCAGCGCCAGCCAGCCAACCAATATCTACTGGTGTGCAACATCCATGGACAAGTGAACAGCCTGCAACTAGACCAAAGGAATGGACTGGTTCAAACAGGCAAAGCTATCAGTATGCACCAGTAACAGAGCAACAAGTCTTTCACATCAATGCGCCTGCAATGGATCAAAGGCAACCAGGAGAACTCTTGTCAGTGATGCATAAACAAAATGAAATAACATCCTCTCTCGTTCAACAACAGCGTTTATTGTCACTGCCAGCAAGAGACATACCTCTATACGATGGAGATCCTCTTCAGTTCATCTCTTTTATGAGGGCATTTGAACAAGGAGTAGAGGAAAAGGCCAGCAGGAGTGATTGCCTGTACTACCTGGAACAGTTCACTAGGGGGCAGCCAAGGGAACTTGTTCGTAGCTGTCTACACATGAATCCTGATTTAGGTTATGCTAAAGCAAAGCAGCTGTTACAGAAACACTTTGGCAGTAAATATAAGATTGCTGTGGCATACATTGAAAAGGCATTATCCTGGCCTCAGATAAAGAATGAAGATGTTAATGCCTTACAAGCCTACTCTCTTTTTCTCCAGGGCTGTTGTAATGTCATGGAGGAACTGCAGTACATGCAAGAGTTGGACATGCCAAGTAATATAAGAGCAATTGTTTCAAAACTGCCATTTAAGCTTAGAGAGCGATGGAGGACTGTTGCACATGACATATTGGAAGCGACAGAACACAGAGCTGTATTCAAAGACCTGGTTAAGTTAGTTGAGAGACATGTTCAAATTATATCTGATCCATTGTATGGCAACATCAATGACTCACTGTCTGGAATGGCTGGACCAAGAGTTGTCAACAGGCCAAGGTCACACTCAGACCAAAGAGTAAAAGGAAAGAGTTTTGCTACGACTGTTGCGTCTGTGGATTCTGAAAGTGCCAGAGTCTCAAGTGCGATTGCGCCTAGCCGCAACATTAATGTTTCAGTCTGTGCATGCTGTGCTCAACGCCACCCATTAGAACACTGTCAACAATTCAAACGCAAGAAACATAAAGACAAGATGAACTTTGTAAAGGAGAAAGAGCTTTGCTTTGGCTGCTTGTGTGCTGGGCACAGGAGTAGGAACTGCGAGAAGCGTTTAACCTGCAAGATATGCAGCCAAAGGCATCCTACTGTGCTTCACATTTATAAGAACGACATGACTGACATGCGCACAGAGCATGCTAAAGTCACATCAAGCACCTCCACAGAACCTGACAAGGAGTCAGGTGCAAGTTCATCTGCAGCATCAGAGGTATGTGGACATACAGGGGCCGGAACGGATCGTTGTTTTCTGTCCATCCTGCCAGTCCAAGTTAAATCTGCCAAAGGTAACCAGGTAGTACAGACGTATGCATTCTTAGATCCTGGCAGTTCAGCCACCTTTTGCTCAGAACAGCTCATGCAAAGGCTTCGTTTAACTGGAAAGCGAACCCAGTTCCTTTTACACACCATGGGGCAAGAAAGAGTGGTGCCAGGGTATTCTCTCTGTGGCTTGGAAGTGTCTGGTCTCAATGGCGATGTCTTCTATGAACTTCCTCAAACCCTCACACAGAAGAAGATGCCTATAAATGATGACAACATTGTAGCTGCTAATGATTTGGCAAAGTGGCCATATTTGGCGAAACTGGAAATTCCCAGGATAAAGGCCAACGTTGACCTGTTGATTGGAAGCAACGCACCCAAGCTGGTGGAACCTTGGGAGGTCATCAACAGCCGTGGGAATGGCCCCTATGCTATAAGAACAGCACTAGGATGGGTCATCAATGGCCCTTTGCATGGAGATGACTCAAGTCGGAAGTCAGATTGCACGTCTGCTCTAGTCAACAGGATTTCTGTATCCAAGCTGGAGGAAATGCTGCAAAACCAGTACAATCATGACTTCAATGAACAAGCTACTGAAGAGAGGGGGTTGTCAAGAGAAGACAGAAAGTTCATGGAGGTTATGCAACAATCTGCAATTATCAAAAATGATCATTACCAATTAAATCTGCCTTTTAAGAAGGATGTGTGCTTGCCTAACAACTTCTCTGTGGCAAAACAAAGGGTGACAAGTTTGAAAAGGAAGTTCCAGAAGAACGAACACTTCTTTAAAGATTACAGTGCCAACATCAAAGAGATGGTGAGAAACGGCTATGCAGAGGAAGTACCCGCCCAGCAGTTGCGTGGTCGCACAGGCAAGGTGTGGTACATCCCTCACCATGGGGTGCATCATCCCAAGAAGAAAACTCTGCGTGTGGTGTTTGACTGTGCTGCAGTGTTCAAGGGAATGTCACTAAATCAGCAGCTTTTGCAGGGTCCTAACCTCAACAGCACATTGCTCGGTGTCCTCCTGAGGTTTAGGCAGGAGCATGTGGCGGTTATGGGCGACATCCAAGCAATGTATCATCAAGTCAAAGTTCCAGAAGCAGACAGAGACTTTCTGCGGTTCTTGTGGTGGCCTGAGGGTGATCTCACCAAGGAGGTGTCAGAATTCCGCATGACTGTCCATTTGTTTGGTGCCGTGTCCTCTCCTAGCTGTGCCATCTTTGCTCTGAGGAAAACGGCTGAAGACAATCAAGGCGACTTTCCGGAAGAGGTTATCCAGACTGTGAAGGAGAACTTTTATGTGGATGACCTCCTGAAGAGTATGGCGTCTGAAGAGGAAGCTATGTTGATGGTCAAGCATCTGACCACGCTGTGTCAAAGAGGAGGTTTTACTTTAACGAAGTGGATCAGCAACAGTCGCGCCGTTTTGCAAGCTCTGCCAGAGGAGCATAGAGCTAAAGACCTGAAGGAACTGGATATGGACCGGGATGAACTTCCTGTTGAGAGAGCCCTTGGCCTGCAGTGGTGTGTTGAGGAGGACACCTTCACATTTAGGTTGGAGGTGTCCCAAAGGTCCTGCAGCAGACGTGGAATGCTCTCTATGTCCAGTTCAGTGTACGATCCGTTGGGCTTTCTTGCACCAGTATTGCTCCCTGCCAAGACTGTGCTACAAGAGTTGTGCAGAAGAAATTTTGGATGGGATGAAACTGTGCCACAAGAGCTGCTGCATCATTGGACGAGATGGGTAGAGGAGTTGGATAAGCTGCCTGAGTTCAAAATCAGCAGGTGCATCAAGCCTCGAGGTTTTGGAGACATCATGAAAGCACAAATTCACCACTTTTCAGATGCTAGTGAGTCAGGATATGGGGCAGTTTCTTACCTCAGGATGCAAAGCCACAAGAATGCTGTGCACGTAGCATTCCTGATAGGTAAAGCCAGAGTAACACCGTTGAAGGCTGTCACCATTCCTAGATTAGAATTAACTGCTGCAGTTCTTGCTGTTCGTATCGACCTGATGCTGAGGGCAGAGTTGCAAATTCCATTGCAAGAATCAGTCTTTTGGACAGATAGCACGTCAGTGCTCAAATACATAAAAAATGAGGACAAGCGCTTTCATACCTTTGTGGCAAACAGGGTCACAACTATAAGGGAGGCAACAGCAACTTCACAGTGGAGGTACATCAGCTCAAAGGAAAACCCAGCGGATGATGCATCTAGAGGTCTGAGAGTCTGTGACCTTGTCGAGCGTAACAGGTGGATAGAGGGTCCAAGTTTCCTGTATAAGCCAGAAGAGGAGTGGCCAGCTGACAAGGTGGACACTGCGATAAGAGCAGATGACCTAGAGCTCAAGAAAGAAGCTGTGGTGAATACAGTCAATGTGAAAGACTCACCTGAAGGTACCAGCCGCCTTATTGCGCACTTTTCAGATTGGAGGAGACTGAAGGTAGCAGTAGCGTGGTTTTTGAAGTTGAAGAGGATGCTTCTGAATAAGATTCGTAAGAAGAGGGATGCTGAGACTTCTGATACCAGTTTGCAGAATGCTAAAGCACCCAAAGAACAAGCTTTGACTGTTGGGGATTTGTGTGAGGCTGAACTTGCCATAATTCGCTACTGTCAGCTACAAAGATTTGGCGAAGAGATTGACACCTTGGCTGCAGGAAAGAGCACAGTCAATCGGCAGAGCACACTCTACAAACTAGACCCACGACTGGATGATGGGCTTTTAAGAGTTGGAGGACGACTAACCAAGGGTTCTCTGCCAGAAGAAACCAAACATCAGCTGATTCTGTCCAAAGACCAACATGTTGCCACACTGCTCCTGCGTGAAATCCACCAACGGCTTGGTCATAGTGGTCGAAACCACATACTGTCCACACTGAGAAGGAAGTACTGGGTCACAGGTGCCAGTTCAGCTGTAAGGAAGGTTATATCTGAATGCTGCTTCTGTAGAAGACACAATGGTCGAGTGATGGTGCAGAAAATGGCAGATTTGCCAAAGGAGAGGATTCTGCCTGACCATCCACCATTCACCAATGTAGGAGTCGACTATTTCGGACCGATAGAGGTGAAGAAGGGACGAGGCATCATCAAGCGCTATGGCGTGATCTTTACTTGTCTGTCCAGTCGAGCAGTCCATCTAGAAGTAGCCAGCTCATTAGATACAGATGCATGTATTAACTGTCTACGCCGCTTCATTTGCAGAAGAGGTCAAGTCGTTCAACTTCTGTCTGACAATGGCACGAACTTCATAGGGGCTGAGAGGGAGCTCAGAGAGGCACTGTCATCCCTGAATCAGACACGGATCGAAGGGATGTTAAAACAGAAGGGAATAAAGTGGAGTTTCAATCCTCCCGCAGCATCCCACTTTGGTGGTGTTTGGGAGCGTGTAATCCGCATGGTGAGGAGGATTCTCACTTCAGTTCTTCGGCAGCAAAGGCTGGATGATGATGGACTCCATACAGTCATGTGTGAAGCGGAGGCCATTTTGAACGATCGGCCCATCACCAAACTGTCCGATGATCCAAACGACCTGGAACCCTTGACTCCTAACCATATCCTGCTGATGAAAGGAAGACCGTCCGTACCACCAGGGTTGTTTGACCAGCATGACGTGTACATTAGAAGGAGGTGGAGGCAAGTTCAGTATATAGCTAATCTCTTCTGGAAACGGTGGATTCGTGAATACCTGCCACTACTGCAAGAAAGGCAGAAATGGAATGAACGGAAAAATAACCTCAAACCAGAGGATATTGTCATCATTATGGATCCCGCTGCACCACGAGGCTCATGGCCACTTGCAAGAGTTTTGGAGGCATTCCATGATAAAAGAGGTTTTGTGCGCTCAGTGCGTCTTCAGACAAAGAGCAACATCATTGAACGGCCTGTGGCTAAACTCTGCTTGCTACATGAGTCAGGTTAGCATAGGTCCTCACTTAAATGTCTTCTCTGGGTTAATATGTGCAAAATGGTGTTTTGCTTATGTGTGTGTTCACTGTGTAGTTTCTTATGGCCCCTGTGTTATGTATGGAAATTGTATGTCCGTATGCCATTACAATTAGGGGCCGGGGTGTAGGGGCCATTTGGGCTCCTCTTTGTCATTTTGTGTATGCCCACTAGGTGGCACTCTGGTCTAATTGGTACTATATCAATATAGGTGGGAACTGTTGTGACAGGTGACAGGTGTTGCTTGACGGATGGGAGCACACACAGTTTTGACCGCTTATGATAACGCTACGTTGTATGCTTCGTTCATGCGAGATGTATGCTGTATTTTGAGTTATTCAACTTGCACCATGGAATATTGGAGAGCTACAATAAAGGTACCGACACATAAGACGTCGTTGTTGATGTTTGTTACATAGACACGTACTCAGTGGCTAAAGTTAAGCGCGTCAAATAGGTGCTAGTCTATCAACCCCTCAGGGGCTTCAAGTATTTGGCTTAGCCTCTACACCTGGTCTATAAAGAACTAAACGACCTTGGACCCAAATACATCTTAGACCTGCTGGTTCCATATGAAGCATCCAGAGCCCTGAGGTCATAGGTAATCAGGAACAGGTTTACTGTGTGTTCCCAAAATCAGAACCAAACGAAGTGAAGCATCATTCAGTTGTTCTGCTCCTCACCTGTGGAACAAACTATCTGAATACCTGAGGTCTGAGAACAACTGTCATTTAAATCAGACTGAAAACATGACTGTTCACTGAGATTCTCATTCACTTTTAAATGTTTTTACGTCTCTATTTTAATTGTCTTTTAATGCATCTTTATCATTTTAATTTTCTTCTGTTCTGTTTCTGTTTTTGTGTAAACCACCTTGACTTGTCCTGTACATGAAATGTGCTATACAAATACATTTGCCTTGCCTAAAAAGAAAACACGTCCATTTGTGTGTTTGTCTTGCTTTCCTCGATCTGGTTGATGATTTGAATAGAATTATGGGAAATTTCTTGTACCCAACCGTTCGTAATATGGTTCTAGTTTGCCTCTGTCTAAAAGGCTAACCCAGCCCTTGGCCTTAGTGCGGCCCCTCCGTCTAATTGAGAATTGGAGCAACACTGTCCCTTCATGTAAATGTGCAAAACAGAGGGGTGGGGGGCTTGGGGTGAATTGGGATTCAGCCAATGAAATGATAACAATATACTAGGGCATTAACGACTTCAGTTTTTTTAAAATCCGACAATAAAGTTGAAGTCGAGTCGAGATATTATCCTGATGACGTCGTCAGCAGAGGAACCACACAGACACATGGCTAAAAAGCAAACAAACAAACAAACAAAAAACACATGGGCACACGTCTGTCCAGCAACGGGCAACTTGTATTAAAGTTCACTGTAATGTAACAATGTCTACTGACAAAACACAAGCATCAGCATTTTAACCCCAACAAAACAAAGGCTAATGTTAGCAAAGAGTTTTTTTGTTAAATTTAACTGAACAACATCAGTAGGTGAACATATGTCCACATTTTGTCTGGACCCACGGCTTTAAAACCGGACTTTCCACATGTCTGTCACACGTCCTCAGTTTTCATATTAAGTGCAAAATGTTTAAATCAGCCACAAGCCACATCATGTTTGGAAAAAAAGAGTGTGTTGTCTTAATGTGCGTTGTTTGGACTGTTTATCAGTCAGGTTAGCTAACAGATGCGGCTCGCTAGCTCAGGTTACCCAATACCTCTTCAGATGGCCGTGCCGTGTTTTTTCATCTAAAGTGAAGTATTTCCACACATGCAATGTGTCTCTGTCACTCTCTTTTGTTTTGTCAGACCCACCACAACTGTCTTACCTGCAGCAGCCATGTCTGGTTTTTTGTCTGGTCTGTGTTTACATGCCAAGAAAGAGAGAGAGAGAGAGAGAGAGAGAGAGAGAGAGAGAGAGAGAGAGAATAACGTGACTTATTGACTCCTCGAAATGTAAGTCGACTTGTTGACTAGTTGTCGTTTTAGTTCATGCAACTACAATATACAATAATATTAATTCAGTTACTTTTAAATTATTAAAGGAGCTGTATGTAAGAATTATATTCTGTATAATCATAAAATGTTTCTGATATGTCATCAGACATTGTTCTAACATACACTTTCCAGTGCAACTCAAGACACATCATCAGTGTTGGCACCTGGGTTCACTGGGTGTTTCGGGTCTCACAACAGACACCCTCGCCCAGGGGACCCGGCCGGGGTGATCAAGTCCCGGCCTGTGTCTTGAGAGCATGTGTCCACGCCTCACCCTTCTTGATCCACAGCCATCTCGACGCCTTTTCTGCTGCGTCGCCGATGTTCTTGATGGCCCGCCTGTTGTGCAGTCCCTTGATCCCCAACATTTTGAGAGCCCTGACGAGTGACTGTCCGGTGAATCCTCTGCACCCAACCTCAATGGGGTTGCATCGGGTCCTCCACCCCCTGCTTCGACATTCGCCCGCCAGCTCCTCATACTTGGCCCTCTTCCTCTCAAAGGCCTCCTCCATCCTATCTTCCCAGGGAACAGTCAGCTCCAGCAGGACCACTTGCCTTGTTCTTTCCGACACCAAGACGATGTCTGGCCTGAGTGTGGTCACTGCAATGTTGTCAGGGAACTTGAGCTGTTTCCCTAGGTCGACCTTCAACTGCCAGTCCCGGGCCGATGCAAGGAGCCCCCCTGCGTGACTCCTGAGTTGTGGTGGCTTCTCCCCAGCTTTAACAAATGTTATTTGCTGCCTTGCCGGCTGTTGGTTTTTACTAACGGAGATGCCTGTGCTGATGGCCTCAGCAATAGCCCGAAGCACTTGGTCATGGCGCCACCGATAACGCCCTTCTCCCAGTGCTGTTGGGCAGCAGCTCAGGATATGCTCCAGGGATCCCACTCTTTGGCAGAGAGAGCACCGAGGGTTCTCAGCCAAGCCCCAGCGGTGGAGGTTGGATGGGCTTGGCAGGATGTCGTATACTGATTGTATGAGGAATCTGATCCGGTGTGGCTCAGATTCCCATAGCTCTGTCCACGATATCCTCCTGTCTGTTGCCTCCTCCCATCGAGTCCACGCTCCCTGCTGCCGCATCCCTGCTGTCCTACTGCAGCGTGCTTCCTCCACCCCTGCCCGGACCTCTTCCTGGATCAGGTTACGCCTTTCCTTCCCCTTAGCCTTGTTGAAGGAAGGTCTTGGGTTGCTCCCTAGCCCTGCCCGTCCACATGCCACTGTCCCCACTAGCTCCTTATGCCGTAAGCGGGCCTCAGCCTGGTTGACTGCCTCTTGGGCACTCCACTTCCTGCCAGTCCTCACTACTATGCCAGCCGAGGAGACTTTGGTGTCACTCGAGTCTCTATACAGCAGCACCTCTCTTGCTCGGGTAACCATAAACTCCTCCTTCACACTACTGAAGGGTAGTTTCAGTTTGTTGTTCCTTCCGTACAAGGCGATGCTGCTGAGGAAGGAAGGAATCATTAAGGAATCATGTTCATTTCAAATACAGATGTCAATGACTGAAATTAATATTTGCATTTGAAAAGCTAAGCAATGTTTATGTTCTGACCTAATCGTCCATTTATTACCAATCTCCCAATCATGAAGTCAATAGTGTTTCCACATTTCCACATCCAGGTTGCCAATTGCCACTATGATCAGAAATGTTCTGAGCTGCAGGTTAAATATGTCATGTCACTAAACCTAAAAGGCCTCGTTATGTTTCCCAGAGCTGCCGCTTGCTATTAGACAAGACCGGCAGCTGCTTGGGCACCCCTGGCCAGCAGCAAAATAAGTCAAAAAGTTATGGATAAATTTACAGGACATGTTGATATTAGCATACGAAACAAATGGTCAGTGAGGGAGGGTTCATTCGGTAGGGTGGGGTGGACCAAAACCCACAGAACTGTGTGAAGCCTAGTTCTCATTTGCTCAGTATCTTTAAGACTGTTTCTAGCACCTATATGTTTTACAGGACCTTAAACAAATCCTTAGCCAACATCTATATTTTAAAGATGTCTTTGGACATTGTATGTCATGTGTTTAAGTTTGTCTTTAGCTCAGTCTGAATAAACACACAGTCTTGCTCCCTCCAGTGCAACAGCCCCAACTAAGAGTGTTTCAAATCAACATGTCAAGATCGGGGTGAGGTGAAGGAGGACTCCAATGCACAGTACTGAAGGGAAAAATAATTTAATAACAAAACTAAGAAACATAAAGACAAGACAGAGACAAAACCAAACCAAAACCTGGGAACAAACAGCCAGAGTCCATGGTGATGATGAATGTCCGGGTTATGGTGACTGAGGAGCTGGTCAAACTGTCCGGGTTATGGAGGTGACATTACTGAATGGTCCCGCACTGGCAACTGCAAGCCTTACTGCTTTTATAGCCACAGATGAGGAACGGCTTGCAGCTGCGCAGTGCGGGACCAGGTGAGTGTGGAGAGCACTGGGGAAAAGGTCACTGGAGCAGAGGTCATGACACAACAGTCAACTTCAAAGAGTGAACAAGAAACATTCCTTGTCCTGACTCTGTTGACCAGGAGGACAGAACACCACAAAGGCCCAATGCAGGTATGATATTTTGGGTCTTTAAATGTTTACTTGTAGTTTTACAAATCTGACATTTTTGTAATCATAATATTTGGCATTTTTTAATATATATTTTTATTTATTAGTACCCCATCATGAAACTACAACCACAATAAGACCATTATCAGATCATCCTGCACAATGGCCTGAGTTTCTCAACAATACTGATATGTGTTCAAATTAAGGATTTTTTTTTCACAAAACAATGAGACAATGCCAGGAGAGCATCACAACCTTTCCCCCAGTTCTTCACCAATTTCACCTGGCCCGCACCGTGCAGCTGCAAGTCATTGCTTATATGCAGCTATTTAAGAAGTGAAGCTTGCAGTTCACTTTTGTCACCTCCATAACCCAGTCATGTGTGTTTATGATCTCAGCTTGCCATAACCCGGACAGTTTTGCTTCACCACAGACTCTGGCTGAGCTTCCCTCATGTTTTGTCTCTGTCTTATTTTGATTCTGTTTTCATTAAATCTGTTCTCCCTTCAACACCATGCATCTGAGTCCTCTGTCCACCTCACCCCTCATGACAAAGAGGTTTTCAAGAGTTGCTTTCATATCAGTAGAGAACTTTAAATTAGGAAGACATGATTACTGCTTTTGCACAAGCAAGTCTGGAAACCACCAGTGGTAGGGTCAATTTTGCATAGTTTGAAAATGGGAGCAAAATCCAGTGTTTTGTTTCATTGTTTTGTTTATTACTTGATAACACCATTTTAATTACACTTATATAATGTTTAAATTGTACTATACTATATATGAAAAAAAAGATTTACACTGTTGGATGGACACTGTGAAAAGGTAGAAGCCTATTTATTGTGATCAAATTGTACTTCATTGCTTTAATGTTTACATGAGGGATACGAACGGTGTTTATATATATTATATTTTAACCCCCTCTCCCTTCACTTGTTGGTTGGGACCCCAGGACCCTTACAGCACCACTGATGATTCCCAAAACTGTGGCACTGTTAAAGGGCCATGACAAAAGACGTGTTTCCACTATCGGAATTTCCAGGATGTTTTTGGGGGGCCATACTCTGACTAGGCCACGAGTTAGCCCAGTCCTCTCAGGCGATGTGTCTCCATACAGGATGGCCCTATAACAACCTTGCGAGGTGCCATCGTATCGTATCAGTTGCTATGGTAACATTCTAGAAGGGACGGCCCGGTCAGTGGAAACACGTGCATACTGTGAAGTTCCTGTAAAATGGTTACGATAGTGGAAACATGTCTAATTTCATGGAGCCCAGGATTCCCAGGGGGCCCATACAGCAGAAGAGTGGGTCTAGTCTAGAGAGTTAGAGATATAATAACACATCTTCAGTTTCATTTTGCACCACTCTGACAATCACAAACTACTACCTCCCCACTTTTACAGACTGTTCTCAGTTTCTTGTTCCCAGTTCTCAAATATGTTGTGACAAAGTGCAAAAGAAAATGTGGATATGTACAGGAGATGATTTTGAAAAATGGAGATGGCTGAAAATGGAGACGAATTGAAATACAGACAATGAAACAATGACAATAGACAATAATATTAACCAATAAAGACTTGAACCTCCACTGGTGACCAAAAACATCTTCATAACTAATCCATTTAGCTGTTATTTTATCTTAAAATTATGCGTAACTAGTGGTGTGCCATTTGGATTGACAGGTGCCAGATGCACTGCCAGTAATATTGGTGGTGGCTAACAGCTGGAAAGGCCTTAGCCTTGCAGTAAACCACTTCAGCCATTTGTTTCATTAAACTTTACCCATTGATTGCTAATGTGGTGTTCATGTTAATTTGTGCCTGTGTGGAGGACGATAGGGGGCAGGCCTCTCACCCAGCAGGACTGAGGGTTGGGGGGCGTGGTTGGCGTTGAGTTGTTCCGGTGCACTTGTCCTTTGTTCAGTCGGGTTTTGGCAGTTGAACAATAAAGAGCATCTTAACCTTCAGCTCATGTCATTTCCTCATTTCTGCCACACCAGGATATTTTTCATGCCCTTATTTGACAAATATGGCTTGCTATTGATTGTGACAACACACTACAGTTTTTAGTATGAGAAATTATATGTATACACATTAATAAGCTGGAGGCCACGGTTGTTGCTCTCCTCTCTTCCTATCACTGCAGAACATTGGGATCAGTGGGGAATGCAGTGAGCCTGAGCTAAGCCACATCTGGGTTGGACTCTGACTCAGTGGGGTGCTCGGATCCAACCTGCCCTCAGGGTTTTCATCCCTTGCTGATTTGAGGTGTTTTGTGGTGGTGTCTGTGGGAGGGAAAGTGGCAACTCCAGTTTTTATTCGACTAACATAGCACCTTAGCTTTAGCGTATCTACCTCTGTTAGATCCAGGTTAGCTCTTCGCTACAGGCAGAGCAGAGTTTAATATGTGTCAATCAATCTCCCCTATGCTCTCAGTCTACCTTCATATCCAATTATGGAATTTCCAGGAGTGACCATGCGTGACGCTACCAAGATGGCGACAGTGGGAACTCCCCATTTTGCTTAATTTCAGCTCTTCATAAACCAATGGAGGGGGCAACACGGTGGTGCAGTGGTTAGCAATTGTGGCTCACAGCAAATCAGACCCTGGGTGGAATCCCACACCAGACCTTTCTGTGTGGAGTTTGCATGTTCTCCCCGTGTCTGCAGGAGTTTTCTCCAGGTACTCCAGTTTTCTCCCACCATCCAAACACATGCACTGATAGATTCATTGGTTAATAGGTGTGAATGTGAGAGTGATTGTTTGTTTATATATGTTCAGCCCTGAGATGAACAAGCAACTCATACAGGGTGTACCTCGCCTTTGCCCATTGTAGCTGGATTAGGCCCCCAGTGACCCCCATGACCCTAGTGAGGATAAAGTGGGTTCAAATAATGAGACGAGATGAGAAACCAATGGATCATATGAACGGAAGCGTTGTCCATTTTTTTAATATATAGTCTATTATTAAGACTGACTGATTTTATCAGTTCTCCAAAATATATCTATATTTTTGATTTTTCAGCCAAGATTATTGATAGATTAAGCCCCACTGAAATCCTCAGTGTTCCGTCTGATACTCTGATCACAACCCATTTCCGCCGTTCTTTGCAGAAAGAGCAATGAGGTCATCCAGCCAGTAGTGTCACTGTGTGGCATTTCTAGCAAGTTACTGGTCTGTCTTTATACAGACACATGAAGATGAATATCTTTGTGTGTCTGTATAAAGACAGACCAGTAACTTGCTAATACAATCAACTTATGAGCCCACCTAACATACCACCATCCAAAGAAGGTAACGCTAACCAAGGACCCCAAGCAGCTGCAGTGTGACCCAAAACAAACCACACTGCACAGTGATAGCAGTTGTTCCCTCAAGTTCTGTTCTACTTCACTGAGGTGGCATAAAATCACGATTGCTTACTTTGTCAGGATTTAAGACCTTATTTGTGGTGGAAAACAGATTTTAGCCACATAGTGAACGCAATGGAGCTATGATATTGCAACCAGCGAACACCTCATGAAGGTTTGTGTTCCAATGCTGTACGCCATAGGTCAGCAATTAGCGGCCCACGGGCCACACGTGGCTCACAAGCAAAAACACCTGGCCCATGACATTGTTTGAACTTAAGAATTAAAATTTAACAAAATAAAATATACTTTTGAAAAATTGGACTGACAGTCTCAAAAAGGTCTTTATTTGGAAACTTCATTTTTCAAAACGAAAACATTTCAATTGATCTAAAATCTTATTTTTTATATCTGGATACAAGGGTGCAATAAGCGCATCAGCAAGGTGCAGCATAAGATGTTCAACATGCAAAAACAAATTACATCAACAGGTCCTGAAATTCCAATAGTCTTTAACACAAGTTGTCACTCAAACAATGGAGATAGGCATTAAAGCACTTCTTTCAAACAGGCCAGACATCAAACATAGGAACAGAAATGTAAGTAGCACGAGGTTGAAACATAACCTGTGTGTTATTTAGGCCTTTATATGACTGTGATGTCATAACAGATATAAACTGATAATTGAGATCTGCGTGAGAAACAATTTCCAGTCCCACTCCCACCTGCTATCACAAAGAATTATGATTTTCATTCCCACTCCCACCCACAAGTGCTGCAGGATTCAGATAAAAGGGTTAGGGTACAGAAAACTGCTTGGAAGACCGGTGTCACTCGGGGACCTGAGTCCTTCAGATCGAGGCTCAGCCTGTGGGCGGTGCAAAGCCGCTGATGGCCCCCATCTCACGAGGTCCAGTCTTCTCAGAGTCAGGTTGTTTCGGAATGCAGCCCAAAGTGGGTGGTAACCTCCATCTAAGGCTAAATACTGACACCAGACAGATAGTCGACTCGTACCTCAAGGGAAAGTTGAAAAGAACTTTGAAATGTTGAAGAGAGAGATCAAGAGGGTGTGAAGCCATTGAGAGGTAAATGGGTGGGGTGGATGAGGTCCATGCAGTCCCTCTCTTCGCTGGTGAGTCGCTTTATTTGTTTTGAGTTTGTGGAATTGTAGCGCTATGGTGATCCTTGCATGAGCTGTTAGTGTCACAGGATGTGCAAGGTTTGAATACCAGCATAAAACATTTACCACTGTTGGAATAATAGAGCAGAGAGAAATCCGTTTTTATATATTTATTATAATTTTAAAAAAAGATAAAAAAAATACCCAGGCACACAATAAAAGTAGTAAAATAAGCATTAATTGCTCAGTCCTTCATTTAAAATAAATCATCCACCATCTCAGCAGGAGAGAATGAGCAGTCTTTCGGCCTGTCCTACCTACAGGAATAGTCACTCAGTAGTCCGGAACCCAGCGAACATCGATCCAGTATGTGTATTCCATTCCTGTCGTCCCTCTCGGAACCAAAGGGGTGAGTCGGCTCTACGGCGGTGCTTGGCTTCGGTGAGGAGGCTTTCCTTACGGCTGGCTAGTACACTGTGTGCCTCTTAATCTCTGGATGGACACTGCAGTTCCTCCGTCGTATCAGGAGCGGATCTCCTCCACCCGCACCTCGCTGCTGTCCTTCTTCATCTGGCCGCTATCCCTCTGTTCTACCCGCACCTCCCTTCAATCAAGTCACTCAGATCTTTTATACCCATTCAGAGGGGATAATCAGCTGGAGGTAATGATCAGCTGATGGTGGTGATTAACTGTAATGTCGCCTCCATGAGGTCAAGGTGACATCCATGGTGTATAGCCTTGTTGTGTAGAACACAACATACTACAAAGAATGCATTTTTAGTAGTCCAAAAGTATGTTCGATGATTGACCTAGCACTACTAAAAACACTGTTAAAACCACATTGCCTTCTTGTTGAGCCACGTTTTCAGTGGATAGCTATTGTCACCTAACAGCCACCCATCCTGAAAGACTGTAGGGATGACAAAATTCGCCAGGATGAAAGAATCATGCACAGACTCAGGGAAATTTGCATACACATGTGTTACCAGGCAATTACAAATCACAAATCACCTGGATATTACTGGAATGGACTCCCTTACAGTTGACATAAGTGAGGGCTTGGGTATCTGGGGCATGTAACTGTACATGTGCACCCAGAAACTAGAGCTCTATATGTTCAGCCCTGTGATAAACTGGAAGCACTGCCTTCACCCTTTGCAGATGGGATAGGCCCCCATTGTGACACTAGTAAGCATAAAGTTCAGAAAATGAGATAAGATGGTCATTGTGAGTTTTGAAAATGGTTCATTCAACATGCTTTGGGTGAAAACTGTCTTATTTTAAATCTGCCAAGGAGGTTATGTTTTTGCTGGTGTTTATCTGTCTGTGTTCAAGATAACTTGAAAACTTATGGACGGATTTTGATGAAATTTTCAGGATATGTTGAAAATGTGAACAGGAAGAAATGATTTCATTTTGGGGGTGATCGGGTCTACCTTGGCGGAGGTCTGCGCTCTCAGAGTGCTTTTCTAGTTTTTCTTTATTTTTTGATTTGTTTGTTAAAGCAACATGTCAAATGAAAAAAACAACTCAGCAATCAGACAGATGAGGTTGTGCTGGGGAAAAAATGCTCGCACTAGCAGTGCATCTGACACCTGTTATAAAATTATGTGTAATTTTAAGATTAAATAACATCTAAACAGATGAGTTTTGAAAAAAAAATCACACCCTCACAGTGGAATGAAGGTAAACTTGAGCTATTAAACTTAATATTATTTATGAACTATGCTGTAAACATGTTTATTTGTGCTGTGAAGTTGGCCTTTTTAAAATGGGAGTCTATAGGGATCGACTCCCTTTTGGATGAAGCCACCAGTGGATGATGAATGAAGTGCAGTTTTTGTCATTTCCAAGTTAGTTTAGGTTAGGTTCCCTCCATCCTCTAACTCACAATCTGGTTGGCTGAGGGCAGGCTGCGGCCTCCCAGGCTCCCATGCATGGAAAGTGACAACTGAAGGCAGTTTCACCCTGGAGCCATGAGGTCAGTTGTTAATGCCTTTCTATACGTTCAACTACAGATGTTAGTTACCCAGGATTACCCACAAGGGTGGCCACACATGAGTAATTGCTCTCCAGAGATAATGGCACTAATGACCTGTTGACCATTTCATCATAATTATTCTACAATTAGAAGCTTTAGTGACATGGAAACTCCAGTCCCATGGGCTCCAATTACTATGACCCATTAAACACTGCATCACTAGATTTTAAGTGTATTTGCTTCTTCTCTTGGTAAATCCTAACTCTTTCCAGTCTACAGTGTCATTAATCCCCCAAGCTCAAAATCACACAACACTGTGTAAATATACACTTGGGATGTGGTGGCTTTACATTACTCAGGTGAGTAAGACAGTGACAAAAACACATTTTATATTTTATTTTATTCTTTTTTTAAAAAAAAAAAAAATCTTTGTTAAGTTGTTTAGGATGTTTTCACACCCCAGCAGAAAATCTATGAATTAAAAAATATGTGGACCAAGCACAATAACTTGACCAGTGAAATCCTTTGCTTGATCCAATTTTAGTAATTACTATATCAGCCTGTACTCAAACACAGACAGTGGTGTCTGCAATTAGTGATATATTTAATTGTATTAACTTTTCTTCTCTATCAATAAGAAAAGAAAATGCAATATCACAACATTTGTTTCCATTGTGTTTTGGACATGGGACATTATTGAGTAGCCCTGACCAACTGAACCAACCACAGATCAGAACTTTAAGTGTACTGCTGTACACTTTAAGTGTACAGCAGTACACTTTAAGTAAAAAAAAATGCAGTAACTACATATTTTGTCAATATTTACTTAAGACTGAAAATGAGGTCCCCTGTCTGTCTGGTGTTCATACAGTCGAATTATTCTAAAGGCATTATTTCAAAGTATCACCACTCTTGTACCTGCAACATGTTTGGTGGCTATGAAAACTTTGAAGCCATTTTTCTCAGTTTCAATGCTGGTGTAGTTACTACACTTTGCCTTTGTAGAGCAGAATATCCATGATGGGTAATCACTTCATCTATCCCTGGAACAGGGTCAAAGTGGACTATATGACATGTATCTATTAAAACACAGTCAAATGTTTAAACTTTCATATTTAATTAACTAGTGCAGAATCCATTGAACATGTGAGGTTGTTTGCTACTAATATGTTGTGGAAGTGGGTGAAATGAGTGGAAAGGAGCAGAAAGAAAGGATATAATAATTAGTTGGGGCTGTTTTGGAAGTGTGTACTGTAATCTGTGAGTATGATATAATGGTGTAAGAATTAGTAAAACCAAGTTTCAGGTGGGGCAGACAGCCTACCACTGTAGTGGTTTGTGTCATGCTAACGCAGGTGACACCAATCTACACCCAACAAGATATATTACGGCCGTGAAGTGAGACACCAGTCGCTTATCCGACACTCCATTGTCACTGTCTACTTTCAGACTTGAATGCACAAAAAGCAGGAAACTGGACAATGTGTGTCCACCTACTAAACTATAGCGAAGAACAAACAAACCAAAAATAAAAAGGGTCTAAAAGTGAAGTGATGAAGCTGAACACTGGATGAGCGAGATAGTAAGGTAGCCTACAGTCATTTTAAGATTGGTGCAATATTAAGTTGAAGGTGAATCAGACGTTCCGCCTGTTAATTCAGTAAATTATGGACCTAATTTAAATTGTGTGAATGTGCTCTAATAATAGCCTCTGTCTCAACCGGACTTGCTGTGGCCACAACAATCACAAAAATGTCCAAGAATTCCTGGGGGGACTGAAGTAGCACAGTTGGGATGTTGTCATAGAGACCTTGTGAAAGTCCGCACAAGGTCAGCACAACTAACAGCAGTTAGTTGTCATTAGTAATGCACTATAGCGCAGCTGTAGCCAAATCAGGGGCCGGGACTTAGACAATGTGCATGACAATGCTCAGAGCGACAAAGTTAGAAAGACATAATGAAATTAGTTTTTTTGTATATTTGTTGTTGCATGTTGTAAAGGTGTGAAACTTTTCACTGCAATCTACCATAGTACTGGAAAATCACCCTCCAAATTTTGGATCATTTGGTGGAATTGTGCAGGTGTTATGCGTTCCACAGCCAAACAGGACACACTACAGACACACATTTGGTGAATTATAGATTGACGAGAAGCTACTGCATCAGTCAGGGGCGGAGTCAAAATTTTTTACATGGGGAGGCCAGTGCAATTGAAGGGGTGACCATGCTGTGACCAAGTAAGGCGGGGGGTCCGGGGGTGTTCCCCCGGAAAAAATTTTAATTAGCAAGCTTTGAATTCATGTATTCTAGTGTATTTGGTGGCCTATCCGATGCCATGTAGTATTCATTCAACTAGGTCCAAATCATGAACAAAATCCAAGAAAATCCAAAGTAAGAAATCAATGTATTCATTTATTTATTTAACATAAAGGTGCATTCTGCAGTAAAAGGAAAACACATGTATACAGGGCTCATACATATACCACATGTTAGCACTTTCTACATGTTGAGATACTGTCCATCATATGTACTATACAAACTACATCTACAAACTACAAGCTATTGTTTGGGATATACTAAGAGAGTCCATGAGAGGTGGTGTGTGTGTGTGAGTCAGAGAGAGTGAGTGAGTGAGAATATGTTGCAAGTAGGTGAGGTGTAGTACATGAGTTGTGTATGTGAGACAGATGTGTGTTGCATATATATTATATATATATATATATATATATATATATATATATATATATATATATATATATATATATTTAAAGTTGTATTCTGCGGCTGGTGTGAGAAAAATGATTCACAAACTCATCCAAGTTTAGGGAGTTTGATCTTCTAGACTCCAGATTGAGTATACCCAAGTTGTTCAATCTTTGGTCACCCATCGTTGACCTCAAGTATGTTTTAATGAGTTTAAGTGCAGAAAAACTTCTTTCACAAGAGGCTGTGCTCACTGGGAGGGTGACTGCAATTTTGTACAACCTAAATGAAAGATTTGAAAAATTTCGCTATTAAGCTCCATCAATTTCGTCATATCAAGTATACTTGAAGGCATTTCAATGCCTGCTTGGACTTTTCTGTCCAGTATGCGCTTAAACTGATGTAGTTCATGTGTCAAATCTTCTGCATTGCAGCCATAAAGTGCTGCAAATGGAAGCAGTGCTTCTTCATCGAAAAAGTGATTACTTTTGGGGTTTAAGGCTTCAATTCCATGCATTACAGTACAACTTGGCTTTGAAAACCTCCGCTCAATCTCATTTAGCATTACATCAATTATTTGGTAAAAGATGCCAATTCTGAAAGTGTCCTTGTTTTTCTCAGAACGCCCACCGACAGTGGACATTAGATGTGCATGGTCCAGCCTTTGACTAAGCAGAGTTCTTCTCTTCATGGATTCTATGTCAATGTTGCATGCTTGTGCCGTAACAATCACAGTTCTCCATAACCCCTCAAAGTATTCTTCACTTCTAAAGCTTTTAAGGGTGTCTACTAGTGCCTCCACCAGAGAGACTGCTGCGCCGAGATCAAGATTTTTGCACTGAAGTTCATCTGAAAGGCATTTCGCCTCTCCAAAAAGTTTGCAAATTGTGACCAGAAGCGCAACAAACTGTATATCTATCAAGGCCAGGAGACTACACGCCTCAATAGATCGTTCCCCACTTTCACTGGCTTCTAGTTCTTCAAGAATGCAGATAATGGCTGGGAGCCTATCAAGAATAGTTTGGCATGCTTTTTGTCTACAGGCCCAGCGTGTGTCACTCAATTTTTGCAATTCCCTTGGTGGCGTCCCTTCAAACAATCGTTTCTGCATATTCAGCCACTTTGGGTGAACGTATGACCCTGACATGAAGTTATACAATTTTTGCACGACAGTAAAGAAATTGTCAACTTCCGGAATAATTTTAACAGTGTCCACAAGCACTAGGTTTAAACAATGGGCGTTGCAATGGACATAAAAGGCTTTATTTGCCAACTCCTTCAGCCGAGCCTGAACACCACTGTTTTTGCCACGCATAACCGACGCACCATCATACGCCTGCCCAACCAAATTTTCTCTGTATTCCAGGCCGTAGTGCTCAAGTATACTGACTATCCTTTTGGTCAATTCAGCAGCATCAAGCTGTTCCAAAGCTTCAAAATGCAAAAAGCTTTCTTTTATCTCCCCATTATAATAGTAGCGTAGTACAATTGACATCTGTTCTTTCTTTGCGATGTCTTTGGTCTCGTCTGCTAAAAGGGCAAAAAACTGACTGTCCTTCACTTCCTTTATAATTGAGGAGCGCACCATTTCTGCTAATATATCTAGCACTTCATTTTGTATCTGATGTGAGGTGTATTTGGCATTGTGCATCCCACTCAGTTTCTTCTCAACTACTGGGTCGTGGTTTGCAAGAAGCTGCAGTTTCCTTTGTTATTATCCTCATCACTCTCTCTATGTCCTCGTTGAGCAATATTTTGCGTGGCAGTTAACAATAACACTTCAGCAACACTTTTTATATAATGGCGATTTTCCTTTACTAAGTCTCCGACACAGTGTGATAGTGTATTTATCAGAGTTTCCTCTGGACCTTTTCTCTGGTAGTTACACCAAGCTAACATTGCATTAATATGCAACTGAGATTTGGCATGTGTAGCAAAGCCACTATCAGAGTACATTGCTTTCTTCCAATTTTTATAGCCTGTGTCTGTGAAAGTAGTGTCTACATTGGGAAGGCTAAAGTGCCTACAGGCGTAACAGTAAACAGCATCCTTGGACTGGGAGTATTCAATCCATGTGTACAGACCATACCACGAAGGACTGAAATTTCTTAGTCTTGCACCGAAGGCTGTTCTTGGGTACTCTTTCAGCTGGGGTTGGGTAGGTGGGTCAGATCTTGATCTGGATATGTCTAAAACAAGAAAAATAACCATAACCCATCATCTCACATGTCACCAAACATTACCATATACATTATGTATTCTTGCACAGACGTGATTGTGATTTATACCTGCAGGGGGCGCACTGAACCCAGGGTTGGTGTTCGGCTGCCTTGTCTGTTGGCATTGTCTGTTGGCATCTGTCAGTTTAACCACACAACATAAAATAATATTGGAACTTAGTGATGTCAAGTTTGTATAATATCCTAGCAATGCTGCATGCAATCTGATCAATGATTGTATTACTAAACAGTAATCAACAGTGGTGATGGGGATACTGCTTACCTTGTGAAGTGCCTTGAGTGGGTTGTGTTACTGGATCAATGACTGAAATGCAACAGTTTACAGAAGCAGAAAGTTTTAGTGATACACTACACAGGTACATCAGATACAATGTGCATCATAACATAATGATGTCTGTAAAAAACAAATCTACACACAACGTACAATGATGACCGTGTAAGTGTGTGGTACCTTGGGATCCATTTCCAGATGAAATCCTGCTGCTGTCTGACTTATCCTGCTCTGTTAACTCATCCTGCATACCCTCAACACTGTCTCCTTTGTCTCTGCTGGATGTCTGTCTGTCTGAATCTGTCTTCTCTGTATGACATGGGTACATCATATACACTATAACAGGTGAGGCCTGTAAAAAGCATAACTCTACACAATATATGATGATAGCAGTGCCAGTATGTGTGGTACCTTGGGATCCATTTCCAGATGAAATCCTGCTGCTGTCTGACTTATCCTGCTCTGTTATCTCATCCTCAACACTGTCCCTTCTGTCTTTGATACATGTCTGTTTGCCACTAGTACACTGGCTGAAATAGTGTGTAATTTTTCTTTTCATTTTGCCTGACAGAAAAGAACATAAATGCATCAACCACATAGCTGGATAAGACTTTAGCAAAAGGGATAACGTGCTGGTTGCATCTGATCAATCAATAAAAAAAATTTGCTCTGAGAGTTGTTTAGCCTAATGGCTAACTGAGTACTGATGTGACATCTTGTCTCAAGTTAGACCAATGACTGAAAGTGACCACGTTCAAATTAAACACACTGAGACGTTCGGGCACACCAGCACGTTTTGGCAGACACATTCATTCAAAACAGGGAGAACGGTCAAACTGGAGATGTTATCGCTAGCAACTTATGTGCAAGCTAACGTTACCGACGATTGTTGGCAAAAATACAACAATGGATCAATCAAAAACGGTTGTAAAATTATGGACAGTAGACTACAATTAATTTGTGAACCCTTACCTACCCTAATCTATTAGCTAGATGTTTTGACTGAGTTAGTTGTGAAAGCCACAGTAAGCAAAATGAGAAAATTGCATGTCCAAAAACACGGGGAAATAACTTACCTCCAAATCTCACTGCGTTGGTTCATGGGTAGGTTGTGTTGTCGGACTTTGACTTTGACGGACTCCTCCACCAGTTGCTGCTATACGAGTCACGTTTGTGGGTGTTACAGCAAAATGGGTCCCACCGGGAAACAATCGGCGGAACTAAAATCTCGCGGTCGGAAACAAAATTCTCAGAGACATATAATTTATTTTAAAATTATTGTCAGGCCGTGGGGTGGCCAGGGCGTAGTCAGGGGTGGCCAGGGCCACCCCTGGCCACCCCGTAGCTCCGCCCCCGGCATCAGTTAAAGGGTTAAATAACATGCAGCTGAAACATTAATAACTACAGTGATTATCAAATGCTAGGGTCTGAAGTGCCATTTTTTAATGCCATGATACTACTGTACTGCTACTACTGCTTCCTTTCTAAGGTTATAGCCAAGGGTGTAGGTTTGATTTGACATTAGCAGGAACGCAAAAGTGGTCAAAGACAGCACTCCTGAAAGTTGCGTAATGTTGTTTCTCATCAAAACTTCATATAATGTAGAGCTGATTAAAGAATCAAACAATCATAGTCAGCAAAAAAAGGGAATGTGCATTAGTGTAATGAGTTCTGGAAACAAAATTAGTTCCATGATCCTTAAATGGAATTGGTTCTGAGGTTCTAGTTCCATAAACATCATTAATGCTTAAATCCCAGCCCTAAGCTGTAAACTCCTCCAGTAAATCACTCACTCACTCCATCCTCTGCTGAATGTACAGGCTGTAACTGATGTTATTTAGTGTCATCCAGAGGTCTTCAACCCTGGTCATCATGGTCCACTGTCCTGCATGTTTTCAATGTCAACAGTGCTTGAAGTGGGACAGAACACACCAGAACTGCGTTGTGGTATTTTTTCATCATGCATTCCTGCACTTATTGTATGTGGTGCATTGTTATAAAGATGAGGGCAAAAGCTCAGATAGGACATGGGTTTGCCCTGGACTGGACTTGGGACACAATCCCGACAATGGAATATTGTATCTAATGTGCATTGTCTGTCATTCACATAAGCGCACCAAAAAATAAATTACATTCTTTAGCAACAAATATTTTGCCTTGCAATTAGAGGTGTAGAGATAAACAATTTGGAATTGGCATCCGTCAGCGTCATATCCATGGAGTCTGAATCTATATATATATATATATATATATATATATATATATATATATATATATATATATATATATATATATATATATATATATATATGCACAACACATATGTACATAAAATTACAGAATTGGAACTATGGGATAGAATAGGTTTGCCTGAATAAATAAGTTTTAAGCTGGGATTTGAAAATGCTAAGAGATGCAAAAATAGGAATATGGGGATCCAGGTGCAGTACAAACCCAGAAGCAGACCACAAACTCAGTTTAACAGTCTTTATTCAGTCCAGAAAGCACAATAAACTGAGCTCTTGAGTTTGAGTTTAATGCAGTCTCTTGTCTTCAGGCAATCTAGCATTGCTAGATTGCTAAGACTCAGTATCTCACCAGGAAGGTGATGAACACGGATCCACCCTGTGTTCAGGAATATGTTCACAGCTAGCAAACAGCCAATGAGAAGCATGCGATGGGTGAGTCAAGGACCGGTGAAGTTTGAAACCAGGCAGGGCAGAGGAAACTATAGATGGAGGTGAAAAATATGGTCAGTGAGGAAGGCAGGTAGTTAGACAGGAGACAGACGAGGAGACAAGGTCAAGGTGAAGACTGGTGAGTTAAAGTAAAGAGGAGCGAGCAGACATGGTCAGGCAGGCAGAAAAGAAGAGCAGGTCAGCTACAAACAGGGTCAGAAACTGAGCAAACAGGTAGGGATAACACTGGAAGGTGCCACACGAAGCAATAGAACAATCTGCCGAAGAATAGTGATGTGTCGCCCGTTGACAATTTGTACAATATGACTTAATATATGACTCAAAAATAATGAGTCCTCTCAGTGAGTGATTAGTTCATTTTCAAGCACTAGCTTCTGTCACCACATGACAGCAGTTGTATAAACTCAGTCAGCAGGACAGGAAATGGAAATGAATCATTCACGACTCGCTCGACTGTGCATCTTTTGTCAGATGACAGCCAGGCCGCTTAGGCAAGCAGCGAGCACTACAGTTCATTCATGTATCGTTCATTCAGATCATTCTTTCATTAATTTGTCATTAATTTGACAGCTGTAGCGCAGCTATGGGGACGTGGACTGAGAAACGAACAAAGAAATGAATGACACCTGACATTCACCCGATACCTGACATACATTATTTAATCATGAAATCATAATTCATGGTCTTTGGTTGTTCTACATGTGTGTTTGTAAATGTTGTGTATTATAATATGCCAAAAATAATAATAATAATGATAATATCAATGTCATGTTTTGGGCACAATAAATGCACTATGTAAACACTTTCAGGAATTTTATTACTTTCTGTTTGATTGTCTCACAAATCCTCAAAATGAGCAGCAGTTCATTTTTGTTCTGTTCAATCTTCATTGGTCATGTGACAGGCAGCTCAGGCTGAATGGGTCTTTTATGTTCTCACTCATCAAATCGTTTATTAATGAAAGGCAACTTGGGCTGCATAGTTTTATTCGGATTCATCGTTCACATTAATTCACTCACAGCTTAAACTGTGTGGTGAGCAGTGTTTACCCACAACAGCGCTAAGGAGCCACCTGTTGTAAAACTTACCAAAATGACTCATTCAATTCATTTTTTGTTCAATTTCCTGTTCAAGAGTAAAAGATCTGAGTCGGTAAAAAGGAAGGTGGACTATAGACGATGCCCCCTCCACTTTCAACTCATGATACAGCAAGGAGGGAGAATGATGTCGGAAAACACGGTATTAATATTGAAAATGACTTTTTTCTTTTTTTTTTGTCTGCATTTGTTCACATTGTTTAACACCACAGAGAGGGTGTCAACATTGTTTGAGATCAATGCATTTTTTAGTCTTGCAGCCAAATATTTTAATATTTAGTGCATGTGTGTGACCATCATCGGTCCTTCCTGAAAGCTGAGCAGACATCCTTTATTAGAATTCTCTATTATAAGCCAGGGAGGGCAGTGCTACACCTCAGTGATGTGTGGGGGAAACAAAGACTGGACAGGACGAACAGGGAAAGAAATTAACAGGCGGTGCTATTGCAGTTAAAGATTGTAAGGTGGTGTGTTATTCCCAACTACTAACTGTCTATCAATAAAAATAGATAAAGAAATCGAAAAAAGAGAAGAAAACCAAAACAGCACAAAAGAAAAAGACATTCAATAAATAAATAACACTTTCAAATCATTTGTTTGGCAGCATTTTGGGTTCTCGGCAGAAATGATAAATGGCAAGAGAGTGACTGATAAGACACGGACAATATGTACATACTGTATGAAAACAATGCCATACAGTGTGGCTAATACGAGCACAATGCAGAGACATTTACAACACTACCACACCTTCTTACTCAAATCAACAACTGCACCTGCGAAGAAAACACCAACAAAGCAGACAACGCTGACAAACACATTCGAACCTCAACTTCCACAGTCAATCGCCAGAGCCACAGCTATAACAACAGACATAGGTGTTTTCATTGCAGCAGATATGAGGCTATTTTCTGTGGTAGAAAATGAAGGATTTCGGCGTCTCCTCCACAAAGTAGAACCCAAATACACCATTCCATCATGTATGCATTTTTACACGTACAGTGATTCCAAAACCCTATGAAGAGACAAAGAGCAAGATAGTGCAGATCCTGAAAGCATTGCCATAACGACAGACGGTTGGACATCGAGAAGTACACAAAGCTACACAATTACAGCCCACACAATCAACAGGGACAAGACGAAACAGCACATTGCCTTTCGTGTCTGGATGGGTTTCCTCCGGGTGCTCCGGTTTCCCCCATCACTCAAAAACATGTTTGTTAGGGTAAAAATCCTCCAGCCAGGTAACTGACCATATGAGCCTGGCTCTACATCTGGAGATGGTTCCCCGGGCACCACCCATGGCTGCCCACTACTCCTTAGAACAGTGGGTTAAATGCAGAGGACAAATTTCGTTGTACAATTGTATGATGACAATAAAGTAATATCTACCTACCTACCTACCTACCTACCAACCTACCTACTGTACCTACCTACCTACCTACCTACCTACCTACCTACCTACCTACCTACCTACCTACCTACCTACCTATCTATCTATCTATCTATCTATCTATCTATCTATCTATCTATCTATCTATCTATCTATCTATCTATCTATCTATCTATCTATCTATCTATCTATCTATCTATCTATCTATCTATCTATCTATCTATCTATCTATATTACTTTTTTTGTTTGTATGTTTCCAGAGCTTCCACTCTCCTAACTTGACTTTCTCTCTTTCTATCCTCCATACCGTAGGATACTTCCAACATTGTACGTCACCTTCATGGAAAGTCAGTCAATAAAGTGTATGTATTAATAATAGAAAATTGTACCTAATATTTAAATTACAATTATTTAACAGGTTATTTTAATATTTATCTCAAACGACAAATGACTCAATCGACCACAACCTGAATATCATTAAAAAATATTTTTCCATAACCTGCATTACTGACTGGCATACATAAAAAAATACTGTGCTTTTGCAACATTTTTTGCTGTACTATAACATTTTCCAACATTTAGCTTATGTAAAATTGACCCACAACTTATTCGACATACACCAACATATTTGCCCAAATGTTCACATGTGCATATACCTGCTAAATCATGAAGGTATGACAGGACTTTAAAAACACACTAGACTATCAAAATACATGCAGATGTCAAATTCATATCATTAACAATTTCTAAATAAAAAATTTAATATTCTCATCTCCTGTCTAAATTCCCTATGGAGTAGTGACGTTGTGAAGTTCTTATTTTGTGTGATGACTTAAAGAGGATTGTTTTTTGTTGTGAAGCCACATCAGAGTGTGGTCCTTCACTTTGACAACACGAAGAACACATGGGACTGGTGAGACCTAATGAATAAACAAGGAAATTTAACAAACATTACAGCAACACATTGTATAGGTGATGTTAAGTCCTTCAGTTAGTAACTGTCTGATTGGTCTGAATCTGCCAGCATTAATGTGTAATTAATTGTAGCCACACACACAAAAGGATCGACATCACTGCTGTTTCTCACATAGTCTATGGAGCATTTGGGAAACAGTAGCTCTCCCCCCTTTTTTAACCTTACTATGTTTATGAGCATAAGCAACCACCGCTATGTTGCATTTGTTATGTGTCTCCTCTTGTTTGTGGTTATTATCACTGCGAACCTTGTTATAATACTGGTGATTTCATGTGAGAAAAGCCTCCATGAGCCTATGTATATTTTTATTTGGTGCCTCTCTGTTAACTCTCTCTATGGTTCGCTTGGATTTTATATCAGATTTCTCCAAGATCTCTTGTCTGATACGCATTTAATCTCCAGACCAGCTTGTTTTGTTCAGATCTATGTTATTTACACCTATGCATCATATGAGCTCACTCTTTTAGGAGTTATGGCTTATGATCGGTATGTTGCCGTCTGTCAACCTTTACATTACCACAATAAACTAACCTCCAAAGTTGTTTCAAAGTTGGTGGCCGTAGCATGGATTTATCCTATTTTTTCTGTGGCAGCTTGTGTTTATCTGGCATCAACGCTTCCTCTGTGTGGGAATAAGATACATAAGTTATTCTGTGCAAATTGGCCTGTTGTAAAACTGTCGTGTGTTTCCACTGTGATCAATAACCTTGTGGGTATGTTAGTGTCCTGCACCACAGTTTTTCTTCCCCTGGCTTTTGTCTTGTACACATATGTTCGGATTTTCTTTGTTTGTAGGAAATGTTCAGCCCAGTTCAGAGGTAAAGTAATTCAGAGTTGTCTACCACATATTGTCACTTTTGTAAATTACTCAATTACTGTGTTTTGTGATGTGGCCCTGAGTCGTTTTAATGTGGAAGAGCTCAATCCTTTTCTGGCAATTATTCTGTCACTTGAGTTTGTTGTGATCCCTCCGATTCTTAACCCTCTAGTGTACGGCCTAAAGTTACCTGAAATTAGAAAAGTGATCTGGAAAACCTTCGCCTGTTCAAAACCCAAATGAAGTTAGTTATTCATCATGTGTGTGGACTGTTATGAAGTCCTCCTGAACTGTGGAAACTACACCTCGACTTGTTATGATTTTATTATTTTCTGCTATTGTGTGAAATAAACTAAGATGGAAAAATCATGCTATGAACTGAGGTTTATGAAAACAAAATGAAACTGAAGTAAAGCACAATTTCCAGTGTGAAGGGCGAGTAATCAGCACAAAAAAAGATGAGTTTTGTAATATGGAAGCCAGAACAAAAATCTTTATTGTCATTGTGCGAGGCACCATGAAGTAGTTATTTGCATTAAGACATAAAAGAAACATATACACACACATATAAACAGATAAACATAAATCATCATCACAACCATACATCTCGGGAGATGAAGGTGTAGCGTTAAGTTGTACAGTTGCATCGTCTACAGTGGCTGTTTATATATGATATAAACATATATACACACATATAATCTAGTCTGAAACAGCACATCTATATATATATATATATATATGTATATGAATAAAATAAAGTGACACAGTAACCTAGTGCAGTAGTAGGGTGTGTGTGTGTGTGTGTGTGATGTTCAGTGTGTGTGTGAGGAAGTGGGATGATGGATTTCCGGGCTCTGGGGAATAAGATGTGTTTTAGTCTGTGTATGTTCTTCTGATCCTGTACGTTAGTGGTCCAGAAACTAGGGTGCACGGGCCGGATAAGGCCCACCTCCACATTTGGAGTATACCAGAGAGCATTTAGATTTTTTTTTTCATATATGTGTATTTGTATTTGATAATAAAGTTAGACTTTTGCAATGAAATGTTCCTTAGTTTTGAACTATTTTCATTATTAACGATTAGTTAGTGACTAGTTTAACACAATAATTTTGAGACACTGCTCATTTAAGTCAGAGATTCTGCTCTGACAACTAAGCAGAACTTTGACCTGTTAAGACGAGGAAGTTTATGTTCAATGGACTTTTTTTCTGTGAAGAACCCAGAGAGGGTTATTTGATTGTGGCTTTCTGGAAAACAATACATTTTTATATTTAGGCACTCGTGTAATCATCACACTTTTTCTGTTACAAACTGACCCTGGCCCCTCATCTGAGAAGGGAAAAATTTTGTGACCCTCACAGGAAAATTTTGGGGACCCCTCTTCCCTCCCTTTCTGAGGGAAGAGGTCCAAACAGTGTGTGACCTGGGTGGGTGGGGTCTACAGCTATACGACGAGTTCAGGTGTGGTAGTGGTCTACCCATGATTCCCTGGGCTGTCTTCACCACCTGTGCCAATGCCGTCCTGTCAATCAAAATTGAAACAGTCACTCCAGTGGTTGTTCTACAGTTGTTCTACAGTTGTAAAACAACTTGTATATTCATAGGTTTTGTTGTTTTAGTTCCATATCAGTCAGTTGATATCATTACTGTAACTGGTCTGTTCTTAATACCTTTATCTTTAGGCTAGCACAAACAAGAGTGGGCAGGACAGAGACAATCAAATACTGGAGTTCTTCCAACCACAATTCAGCCTTACCTCGGCAACGTCCACGGCAATAATGGCATCTATCACTCATTTTATTGCAAATGATTTACAACCACATAGTGTAGTTGAAAATGGAGGATTTCAGGAGATGATAAAAACAATCGAGCCAAGGTATAAGATACCTTCCAGACAACATCTCGCCAAGAAGTGTGCGCCTGAAATGTAACTAGTTAAAAAATTAAGTCAAGCTAGAACTTTTCCCTGAGCAGAGAGAGTGACAATCACCACCAATGCATGGACTTCGTGTGCAACTAACTCGTATGTGACAATTGATACACATCATATTTCTCCAGACTCCAGAATTTCTCCAGAATTACAGAATCATGTTTTACAAACCACAGTCTTCAATGACTGGAGGAAATATAGGTAAATTACTGAAGGAAGCATGTGCTGAATAGAACATTCTGGATAAAGTCGCAGCTCTTGGGACTGACAGTTGCTGGTGTGGGACCATTCAGTTTGTCATCTCCATAACCCAGACACCATTACCCTTGTCTCCATAACCTGGACAATTCCTTCACCACCATGGACTCAGGCTGACCATTCCCCAGGTTAGTTTTCTGTATCTGTCATTTTTGCTTCTGTTTTTATTAAATCTGTACTCCCTTCAGCATCTGAGTCCTTTCCTTTCACCTCACCCATCATGAGGGAATGATCCCGCACTGGCAACTGCAAGCCTCGCTGTTTAAATAGTTACAGACCAGCAATGACTTGCAGCTGCATGGTTTGGGCCAGGTGTAATCTGGGGGAAAGCTTGTGACAATTTTGTTTTGAATTTTTGTCTTTACACAGACTGTATTTTTTTTATATCTAACCTCAGCATTATGCTCAGTGTATTCTCATATTTGCCGGAATAATTAAACTTAATGGCATTTTTATTTTTTATTTTTTGTTCCTTGCGGGAAAGTAACTTTTCTATTTCATGTGTGGGCAGAGTTTTGTAAACCTGTTAAGTGAGGTACACCAGATTAATAGTTTTGCATTTCAGTAATATCAGTTATATACAAGTATAATGTAAAGGCTTAAGTTCATGTTGACTGAATTTATGTTCAGTAGGCCTGGTTTGTTGTCTCTTGGACAATAAATAAAGGGATACAGTTTTGAAATTATATTTGTTTCTCTCTCAAAAACAAAGTACAATAAGTATGTGGGGTTAAATAATGTATTGTATTGAACTGAACTGTTTCGTTCCGAATCATACTGATTTGGTCCAAACCATTTAGTAATTTTCATGAATCATCCCTGAATCAGATCCTAGCCTGTGAATCGAGAATTGAATTGGATTGTCTTGTGAGTGTAAGGAATCACACCCCTAGTATACAGTGCACACTGTGCACTAAGGTTCGCATCTTTCAAAGGTACAACATTACTTCTTTGAACACAATGAATATGCAATCCTATTTCAGCTACAATGGGGTACACCCTGAATGGGACACCGGTTCATCTCAGGGCTGAACATATATAGACAAACAATCACTCCCACATTCACTCCTATGGGCAAGTTAGATTAACCAATTAACCTATCAGTGCATGTGTTTGGATGGTGGGAGGAAACCAGAGTACCCAGCGAAATCCCACGCGGACACGGGGAGAACATGCAAACTCCACACAAAGGTCTGGTGTGGGATTCGAACCAGGGTCCTTCTTCCTTTGAGGCACGAATGCTAACCACTGCTGACCTGGAGAAAATTTAAATATATTAAATTAGCACACACAAAATGATTTATCAAACCCAAAACTATTGTGCTCACAGATAATGTGTGTATATTTAATAAGGCTCAAAAGCAGGTGCAAAGAGTTTGGATGTGTAATTGTGCACACATGGTTCATTTTCCACACATAAAGATTGAGATTAAAAATATGTAACGACAGTGTAACAATATTTTTTGTGTCTGACAGTCATTCAATCCAACAACCCCCAGACTTGTAAAATGACAAATAAACCAGTGGTGGCAGGCACAACAAAACCCTGCCCATCACAAAGTTCTTAATAGACATGTACCTCTCAAAATGTCATACTATTAATTACACCTTTCAAGGTCAAAGGTCATCAACACATTTTGAAGCCTATGCCAGATTTCCTACCTGTCAATAGTATGTAAGTCCCTCACCACGCCGTCAGACCCTGTACTGGTTCAGTCACTTCTTTCTCTTTCTGTTCCTCACTCTCCCGTTTGTGTCTACATCCCACTCCTTGTGGAATTCTCGTTGTCAGTCTGTTTATTAATTTCAGAATATTCAGTTTTTTCTCTCAGTTTTCCTGACTGTCTTATAATGTCTTTGTTTATGTCTTCATTTCCATATCCGTCACCTGTTCAGGTCCAGTCCTACAGGGCTACTGTCCTGCATGCTCCTACACACCTGGTTCACAGCAGTGGGTTGTTATCAGGCGTCAGTAGAACTGGATAATGAGCTGATCATTTAAATCAGATGTATTGGAGCATGGTTCCATCTAAAACTGTAGGACAGTGCATCCTGAGGACCAGGGTTGAATATCTCTGTTTTAGACCACAGGTGTCAAACATACAGTCCCAGGGCCAAAACTTGCCTGGGACTGGGATCTAGTCCAGCCCATGAGATGAATTTGTGAAATGCAAAAATTACACTGAAGACATTAAGAACCAAGGATGTTCGGTCAATTCAATCTAAAGGGGGTCAGACCAGTAAAACACATCATAACAACCTGAAAAACAAAAATTTTCCTTTTTTTTTAATGCAAAAAAACCCTGATTTAGATTAGACTTTCACAAACGTGTAAATAACTAAATGTCTTAAGAGAAGTTTGTGGAATTATTACCAATATTCTGTCTGTTACTACATGTTTTGTATACATAGCTTCGCACCGGATTGCCTAGTCATGCGCGCCGCCATTTTAAAAGGGGAAAACAACAGCATAGAAACACAAGACAGATAGCTCTGTTGCAATGTCCTACAACTATTTTGATAAACGTCTGCCCTCTGCAAAATCAATCAATCAATCAAACTTTATTTATATAGCACTTTTCATACATGGTGCATGTAGCACAAAGGGCTTTACATCAGACCCCCCCATTATCCTGAAAGATTTACAGAGTTAAAAATAATAGAATAAATAAATATTAGTAATAAAGTAAAAGTAAATACATAAAATGGCAGAGATAATATTAAGAGCAAAACTTTAAAAGCTAAGTTAAAAAGGTGGGTTTTGAGTTTACCCTTAAAGATATGAACACTTGCAGTGGACCTCAGACCCTCAGGTCGACTGTTCCATAGTTTGGAGAAATAAACACTGAATGAGGCCTCACTGTTAACTCTTGGGACAATTAAAAGCTTACTACCCAAGGACCTGAGGGTCCGAGAGGGCTCACATGTTAAAAGCAGATCCAATAAATAAACAGGGCCACAACCATTAAGACTCTTAAAAACCAATAAAAGCACTTTAGAATGAATCCTGAAGCTGACAGGGAGTCAGTGCAGAGACCTGAGCACTGGGGTGATATGTTCTCTCTTCCCGGTCCTCATCAGCAGCCGGGCTGCAGAGTTCTGAAGCAGCTGTTGCGGTGCAATGGTCTTTTTTGGAAGACCAGAAAGGAGAGCGTTGCCATAATCAATACAGCCGCTTAACAAATGCATGCATCAGAGTCTCTGCACTGGCTCGAGAGAGAGAAAGGGTCGCACTCTGGCAATATTTTGTAAATAATAAAAAACTGTTTTCGTAAAAGGACAGTATGAACGGAAATTAACAGGGATCAACTGAATTGCTGTCCGTATAAATTACCAGCAGGTTGTTGGAGAAATAACCCCGTGACGTGGCCATATATACACGAGAAAAAATGTGAACTTATAATATCCTGGAACTTTATGTTTTGTTTGAGGTAGGTTACATGAATGTATTTAAATTCTTCTCTGCCCCTCACTCACCCAGCCTCCGCACTCCACTATTTTAGTTTTACTTCCACTTTAATTTCGGACTCTTGGTCTTGCCATCATCTGGAGATTTTTTTCTCAGTGCCTGAAGCCATGCTGCACATTTTTCAAGACAGCTTCTCTTCCATCCAAAAACATAGTTATTGCACCCGAAGGCTGCACAAGATTTGGGCATTATACCTGAAGTTTTAAGCGCTGTTGTTTTCCCCTTTTACTAGCGGAAGTGACGTCACAGCAAATCTATGTATATTTGTAGATCCACTGTGAGCTGTAAGTTGTGATGCACATGTATAAATGATAAACAAACACATAAATTCATTAACATTGCATTTATTTTCTGCTGAATTTCCAGGTCATTCATATTTGTTCATGTTGTATTCAACTACAGTTTTAACATGTGAACATTTTCTTCATGGGTTTGTTATTTTTTTCAACTTTTAGTGACACCTCCCACCCCCCACCCCCCACCCCCTGTGGGTCATGCCCCTGAACCACCTCAATCTCATTCCAAGTTGTCTTGAAAACCTGAGAGCCCTGATCCACATTAAAACCTCACAAGTCCAGATTTTGTTGCCACTGTTTTCACTATTAAGAACAAATGTGTTCATGAACCAGTATCATTTGGGTGAACTGTACATGATCCTAAAGCCTGCATCAGAGGTTCAGTTCCATGTACAGCTGTTTCCATGCTAACTGTGTCCATGCCAACTTGTTTGTTTAGTGCTTTGTCCCACCAATCCTAGACATTTTCAGTCTCAAGGCCCCACTCATGTTTTGACATGAGGACATTTAAACTTGACTCCAGCTCCAGTTGGAGTCAGAAACTAACAGATGATGTGTTGTTGCTCACCTTGGTCATACATAGATGTTTTGTTTGGTTGAACTTGACTTGTTGAAGATGACCTGGTACATTTAGAGATGATGGAAAATGTTTCGGTTGTCACTTTTTTTACTCTTACAGGCTTGGATTTCACAGTAGAACAGAGAATCACTCTGTTTGTGCTGACGTTGCTGTGGTATTTAATGATTCTCTTTGGAAATGTTACTATTATTTTTGTCATTATTAGGAACAAATCCCTTCATGAACCAATGTATATTTTCTTGTGTAACCTGTGCATTAATGCTCTGTATGGAACAATTGGCTTTTATCCTAAATTCCTTTTAGACCTGGTGTTATCACATGTTATTTCTTACAGTGGATGCATGCTACAGGGGTTTGTAATCCACTCATCAACATGTGGTGACTTTTCCATTTTGACTCTGATGGCATATGACAGATATGTGGCTATATGTCGACCTCTGACCTATCATTCAGTTATGACCAAAGACAGAGTTTCCATCCTTGTGTTTTTCACATGGTTTGTGCCTTTGACTTGTATGTTCATGAACACAGCCACATTACTGGGCAGAAAGCTGTGTGGCTCACACATCCAGAGGATCTACTGCATTAACTTTAATGTAGCATCTCTGCTTTGTACACCATCTAAAGCAAATTTTGCAGTTGGATATTTTAACATTCTGTTTTACTTCGGACATTTTGTGTTTGTGGTTTGGTCTTACATGTATCTGATAAAAACATGCATGTTGTCCAAAGAAAGCTTCCAGAAGTTCATGCAGACGTGTTTGCCACATTTAATATGTCTGATCATCTACTGCTTCAGTGTGCTTTTAGATGTACTCTACATAAGACTTGGATCAGTCACTTTGTCGCAGGACCTGTATAATTTTATAGCAATTGAATTTCTACTAATTCCTCCTGTTGTCAATCCACTTATTTATGGACTAATCCTGACTAAAATCCGCAGCCAACTTTTGAATTGTTTTAATTGGGAAAAGAGTGTGCACAGTAGGAGCCCATAGAGGGAAGATTAAAGAAGTAAATACACATTAAGTTCACATTAAACTGCAATGTAGGAGGTTTTATTTGTGATTTTTTTTTTTATTTTCTTTTGTGTTTAAATTCACCATAAGGTTATAAAATCCTCATCTGTTTGCCTGTGCTAATAATGTTTTGGGGGTTTTTTTGTTTCATATTCTGGATATAAATTTGTAATATATTTTTTATAGGCATTGTTAATCTGCATGTATGGGAATCATTAGAAGTGGCAATTTGGAGATTTTAAAACCCAGATGTTTTGGCATTAGCCCTGGATCTGAGGACACTTTTTTAATTTGTTTTTTAAATAAGCATACGATTAAATGCATGTCCCCTTAATTAGTGCAGCTGTTATTTTGTGCGTACTGAGTACAATTAGAGAGAGGGAGATTATGTGGTACTTACGTAGAACACCACACACACACACACACACACACACACAGCCATCACAAATGTGTTGTTTAAGGGTTAGTATTGTTTTCAAAGATACTTTTTGTCCTTACAGATGTGACCCAAATTATATGGACGTAACTGCTCTCTATATCCTTCCATTGGTTTTGTTGAATAATACAGACACACAAACTTTAGGTGTGCAGTTTTTTTTTATTTATTTTTTTATTTTATTTATTTTTTATTTTTTTATTTTTATTTCTATGTCCTTTTTATCTGTTTTTGGGCTGTGGAACATCACAGAGATTACAGAGACATAACACTGTATTGTGAGATATGCAAATAACACATAGATGTAGATAAATTATCATTCACATATAAATACATACACAGACACATTATTTTTTATATTATTATTATTATTATTATTATTATTATTATTATTATTATTATTATTGCTATTAAACAGTAAAAATGACTAATCAAGAATTGGGATATAGACTTTCCAACAATATGGACAATTTCACAAAAACCTGAGGTCCTCTCATGGACTATATCAAGAAAAAGAGAGGCTCAACCTAATCTTTTTTTTTTTCTTTCTTTCTTTCTTGGTCTGATCTGAGCTATTGTATTTTTGACTGCTGGAACTGTACTGGAACTACTATTGACATGTGGGCATTCTTCTCACTTTTTTTCATGTAGGCACTGGCAATTGTAGGTGTGTGTTCTGTTTTTGTCTGTTGTTAAAAATGGAAAACGTGAATAAAAAGTTGTTTTTTTTAAAAAAATGTCAACAAAAGTTATCTCATTACACTTAACACGTAGAGCTGATCAAAACCAGACTCACAAAAAAACTCTCCAGGAGTACAGTGACAGTGATGAGTAAAAACTTTTTTTAACAAACAGAAACATCTATTAGACCATGACTCCTGGAGGATGGATGTCTGCCTTGACCAGATGGGGTAAAGAGAGAAGGTAGAAGAGAAGAGAAAGAGAGAGAGAGACTGGGGGAGAAGGAGGGGCTGATGAACAGTAAACTGAACTAGAGCTTTTATGGATCTATATATTAAAATGCTAACATCCATTACATGTTTAGTTGAATTTTGGAGTTTTTAAATATCATTACTATCTTTTTAAACAAAAACTGCATTAAAATGTGTTAATTTATAGTGTTCAAAGCTTAAACAAATGTTGTCCAGCTGAGTGGACATTTTTATAAGTCCATTAAAAATAGGTTCATTACAAAATATTTAAATCAATTAGCTGTTTTTAGGCCTAAGGAGATCCATTAGTTGATCCATTTAGTTGAATTTTGGAGTTTTGAAATATCATTACTGTCTTCAATAAACTACATCCCACAAACCTATTCTGAAATGATTTTCATTATAAGATATTATCTAATCAGTCTTAGTCTGACTGATTTGCTTGAAATAATAATGAAGCATCAATCATAAATAATCAATTAATTATAAATTAAGTGTAGTGATTAAGATAGTGTAGCAACATAATGTAATGTTCATGATTTTCTGTTATACTACTGTATGTTGTGTGATTATTGTTAGTTCGAGTTTATGTGTGCATGTGCGCATGTGTGTGTGCTGAGCGTAAGCCGAAAGAAGGAAGCGTGCGTATGCGAGTGTGTCTGGAAAAGAGAGAAGGAGAAGCTAATGAGAGGGAGCTAGAACTCGGTTCTGAGAGTGTTACGGCCGAGAGTAACTATTATTGCTCAAATAAGAAGTGACAGCTGTTGGAAGACTTCTGGTTGTGTTCCTTACAACGCGCAGACGTTACACTGGTGTCAGAAGTAAAACACAAAAGTTCCTTACTCATCTCCGTCTTCCTCTGTTAGCCGGGACGGCTAACTCTGCTCGTGAGCCTGCTGACAGAATGGCGGCGCGGTGTGACAAGACTGGTGCTCGGCCAAAAATAAAGGAGGAGGTGAGGGACATTGATTGTGCCGATACGCTGGAGCATGAGGAGTATTCCCCCCGTGTGCCGGAGCACATAGCCCGCTTGAGACAGACAGCGAAGAGACTGGCTGTGAATGCTGGTTTCAGCACAGCGAGCGCAGGGGCGCGCCCCGGCACAGATATGCACATCGGACAAAAACCGGAGCACACTGTAAACAAAGATGGCGGCACCCTGAGTAACCAACCCCAGGTGAAGACCCCAAAATACTCTTTCCACGCCCAATTTGAACTGTTAGCCTGGGCTGCAGGATGGCATGAAGACATGAAGGCACTTGAACTGGCTAATGACATCGAAACCCTGACAAGGCGAGCATATGCTCACAGGCCCGCTGAAGTTTAGGCTGAACTTGCTAGAGACCAGTTCATCCATGCTATAACTCAGAGAGAGCTACGCATACAGACACAACCGGTACACCCCCATACGTTGAAAGAGGTGCTTGAATTAGCTTTGGAGAGGGAGGCTGTTGGAGCAGCCGCTGAGAACAGCTGTATCGGTGACAACCCCGTCGTGAGGACTGTGATGCAGGAGTATCCAGACCGGGAGACACCAGCCTGGGTTGCTGAGTTGACTGAACTGGTCCGTGCAGTGCCACTGCAATCACCTCATGGCAATCAGCAGTGGCCGCCCACATCGGGGCCCCCCTGTGTGCTGGGCATGTGGCCAGCCAGGTCATAACAGCGTACGGTGCCCAAAGCGCACTCACAATCAGGGAAACTCTTCGGGGTCTGTGTGAATGGGATGGCACAGGCCCCTGCTCCAGTGTCCCACCCTGCCTTGTCTCAAGTGGATGGAGCCCGCTGGAACAGCTGGGGAAGTGAGGTTTCTCTTCCCCCTGAAGCAGATGATGCTGTAGAATCCTCAAGAGTGGTGAGATGGACTCATAAGGGGGATTTCTGTCATGTCCTCATTACCCTGGAGGGAACTACCTGAGTAGCCCTTATCCACTGCAACACTGATGAGGCCTGATATCCTCCCAGCTGGGATGGAGGTGAAACCTACAAAGGTGAGGCTGCGAACAGTGACTGGTGAACTGGCCCCCATGATTGGACAGGGGGTAATGAACATAAGGATATAGGGGGCTTGGCAGTGACTTTTTGGGTGTGAGTTGCGGAAGTGCAAGGCCCCTGTATATTAGGACTGGACTTTCTGAGAGCAGCTGGCTGTGTTCTAGACCTGGGAAAGAACACTCTGGCCTTTCCAATAGAGATGGTACGACCCGCAGAAGTTCCAAACCTTGTACAGGCCACTTCGAGATTGGCAGAGCCGTGTCAGTCATTGGGCCCCCCAAGCCAAGTGTACCCCCCTCCTTCACAGCAACCATCCCCCCATTGTCCAATTAATGTGCCACCCCAACCTTAGCACCAATAACCTGTGGCAGGAGAAGTCGACAGACTGGCAGCAGTAAGGGATGTTTGGAAACGCAGCTGTGGCAGCTTAGAACCCAGGCAACAAGAGGAACTGTGGAAAGTGCTTTTAGAGTTCAAGGATGTTTTCGCACTGTCAAAAAGAGAAGTTGGCTTGACTCACCTGGTAGAGCACTATATTGACACTGGGGATACACCGCCCATCAAATCACTCCTTTGCCGCCTTCCCCTGGCATATCAGGCAGCTGCTGAAAGTGCAATAGATGAAATGCTGGAGGCTGGCATCATCAAGCACTCTGACAGCCTTTGGGCCTCAGGTGTTGTAATGGTCAACAAGAAGAGAAGTCCAAAAATGTGTTTTTGTGTGGATTACAGACCGCTGAACAGTGTGACCAAAAAATACTCATACCCACTTCCCCACATTGACAAGTCCCTGGACTTGGTGTCTGGCTCATCATGGTTCTCTTCATTAGATCTGCGCAGTGGGTAGTGGCAGGTACCCCTCAGTCCTGCGGCCCGACCAAAGACTGCTTTCTGTATGAGGAGGGGTTTGTGGCAGTTCCAAGTGCTAAGTTTCAACCTGTGCAATGCTGCAGCTACATTTGAACGGCTAATGGAAAAAGTGCTAGATGACGTCCCCCGACAGGAGTGTCTGGTGTACCTGGATGATATCCTGGTCCATGGGAAGGCCTTTGAAACAGATGTTGGGGTCATTGCGACAAACCCTACAGAGGATAGCAGCAGCATGTCTGAAGCTCCACCCTGTCACTTTATGCAGAAAGAGCTGGAGTTTCTAGGGCATAAGGTCAGGAGGGAGGGCATTGGCACACTAGAAGAAAAGGTGCAGGCAGTTAAAGACTAGCCAGCACCTACCAACCTGAGAGAGTTGAAGAACTTCATTGGGCGACCCTCCTACTACAGGCGGTTCGTGCGTGGGTTCTCCTGCATAGCTGCACCACTGTTACGCCTGCAACAGAAGGATAGTGAATTTGTCTGGACACCAGACTGTGAGCAGGCCTTCAGTTCATTGAAAAAGGCTTTGACAGAGTCTCCCGTGCTTACACCCCCAGACCTCCACCTTCCATTCATCTTGGACACAGATGCCAGTGATGTGGGGATGGGAACAGTGTTGAGTCAAGTGGGGCCAGAGGGGGAGAAAGTGGTGGCCTTCTTTAGTAAGACATTCAACAAAGCAGAATGTCGATACTGTGTGACACGTAGGGAACTCCTCGCAATCGTGAGGAGTGATTGTGTCACTTCAGATATTACCTATGCGGCTTGCCTTTCACTGTTCTGTTAGGGATTATATGCTTGTATTAAGTACACCACACATGATATGAGGGTGTTTCCATCAGTATAGTTAAAACTGGGGGAAGTGAAAGGCCAAAAGTTCGCAGAACATAGTGCAAAGTCAGACCGAATAGTGTGAAGTGAGACGGAAAGGCAAAAAGGTCGTAGACAATTTCCACAGAATCAAGACAAAAATATTGAAGTGAAAGAAAACACAAACCCCTTATTTGGACATGCTGATGAGAAAGAAAAAGTCACATCTCCGCTTACACTCACACCTGCTATGCCAGATAGGGAACACATGGGGTCACAGAATTGTGAGTGGCTTCAGTGTAAAGGTTGGTGGTGAGAATATCTTTGGTCAGATTCCTGTGGATCAAACAGGTAGGAAGTGGGTTACCCTCTCTGTCTGACATCTACGCTGGCAGGCTTCTCCAGAAAGCTAGCTCCATCCAGAGACCCCACACACCCATAAACTGTTTATCCCCCTCCCCAATGGAAGGACATATAGAGCACTGGACGCACGGACTAATAGGCTGCTCCATAGTTTAACCCACAGGTGGTCAAAAGCACAACACCTCCTTTTAATGTATTAAATGCACTTTGGCACCTTAGTACCTTTTAAGTACAATAGCACCTTTTAAGTATTTATGGACAGGAAGTATTTTTAACAGGACGTATTTTATCCAGTGCAGTGGTTAGCACTCGTGGTGCAGTGGTTAGCACTCGTGGTGCAGTGGTTAGCACTCGTGGTGCAGTGGTTAGCACTCGTGGTGCAGTGGTTAGCACTCGTGGTGCAGTGGTTAGCACTCGTGGTGCAGTGGTTAGCACTCGTGGTGCAGTGGTTAGCACTCGTGCCTCACAGCAAATAACACTGGTTCGATTCCCACACCAGACCTTTCTGTGTGGAGTTTGCATGTCCTCCTCATGTCTGCGTGGATTTTCTCCAGGTACTCCAGTAATAGGTTTACTGATAGGTTAATTGGTTAATCTAAATTGTCCATAGATGTGAATGTGAGAGTGATTGTTTGTCTATATATGTTCAGCCCTGAGATGAACTGGAGACTCATACAGGGTGTACCCCGCCTTCACCCATTGTAGCTGGATTAGGCCCCCAGTGACCCCAGAGACCCTAATGAGGATGAAGTGGGTTCAGATGACAAGTGAGTGAGTATTTTATCCATGATGTGTGTGTGTATATGCTTTTACCACTGCCTCTATATGTTGTTGTCTTTAAATTGTTTTATATGGTGCTGATGTAGAGGGATGCAAAATGAAATTTCATTGTATCTGCAATGACAATAAAGTCTATTCTATTCTATTGTATTCGATATACCCAGACAACAGGAAGCATAAAGGCCTTCAGCTGCTGTGGAGAGGTATGCCTTACTTCTGAGTACCGCAGCATGTTCGTCAAACACCTCAGAATGATCATGGGAAGAGAAATGTCCTGCAACAAGCATCCAGATGTGCAGCTAAATAGAATTACCAGGAATGAAATAGATGTGAAGTCTATTGTGAGGCTGCTTTAAGATGACTGGATGAACCCATTTGACACAAGGACAGGTAAGTTTGTCAGCCTGCTAAGCCTGTGTCACGGATCGGGGTGAGGTGAAATGAGGACTCCAATGCACAGTACTGAAGGGAAAAATAATTTAATAACAAAACTAAGAAACAAAGACAAGACAGACAAAACCTGGGAACAACGACCAGAGTCCGTGGTGATGATGAATGTCCGGGTTATGGTGATTGAGGAGATGGCAGAAGTTGTCCGGGTTATGGAGGTGACACTACTGAATGGTCCCGCACTGGCAACTGCAAGCCTTACTGCTTTTATAGCCACAGATGAGGAACAGCTTGCAGCTGCGCAGTGCGGGACCAGGTGAGTGTGGATGAGCACTGGGGGAAAGGTCACCGGAGCGGAGGTCATGACAGCCTGCTCTGCTTATCATTTTAATAAAACTAATAATAACAATACTACTAATAATAATAATGCAGTAAAAACAGAACAATAAGAGTCCAACAACAATAAAAACAAACAATAGAAAACAGAGCAAATTAAAGCAGACAGAATAAAAGTAATCAAACATTAAAAGAAATCTTGAATAAATGACTTTTTAAAAGGGATTTAAAAGTGTTGAGGTCAGAACCGTGACAGATAGTTTGGGGGGAGTGAGTTCCAGAGGTTTGGGGCGGCTACAGAAAACACTCTTCTGCAGAAATGTCATGTCCCGTATTCCAGAAATGTGGAACAGAGAACAGAGGGACGTATTTTGACATCATGAAGCGACGGCAGGTGGGAGACGGTGACTGTCGTGCTCTGATTGGCTTTCACACAAATGCTGCATGTGATACTGTGAGTGTGGAAAGCTCAGAGCATTAAAGCTCATGATGAGGTCAGAGCTTTCATTTCATGAGCTGGGACAGTCCTGGGAACTTCAAGAACTTTGGGTAGTCATGACGTCTGACCCAGAATGTGCACTGATGATACTGACTTGGTTTATTGTGTTTTTTTGTGGTATATTTATGCATTTTTATTACATATATCGTCTTTGGAGGTGCACCCTACCATTGTAAATATGTAAATTGTGTTTAATATGTACTGATCCAAACATCCAGCCTGGAAGTTGTAGAGTTGGAGGATACGTTCACACCACAGGACCTTTTAATGGTCATAACGTGTTCCAATCTAATAAAATACATATAAATAAACTATAAAAGCACTCTGAGAGCACAAACCTCCGCCAAGGCAGACCCCCCCAATGAACGGAGGTCCACCAAGGAGGTTATATAATAGAAGGAGAGCGACAACACCAGTCAACTGATGCTACATTATGGGCTTATCTGTAAAAATATGACACTTGTCAACTCGTCAGAAAAAAAAGCGTGTGTTCAGATGTGTGCTTTACAACCCCAAAACCAAACTGTTATGGACGTCCGAGTATCTAACACCAACCTAAGAACCCACATTCAGGTGAATCATTCATTTCTCTCCTGCAGTAGTGAAGTGTCTTTGTATAAAACCAAACTCATTTGAATTAAATGTTAGAAATGAATTAAAAAAAACCCCAAAAGAATAGCATCATCACGAATATTAACCAAGCAAGCTATCAGAGGTAAGCTAGCCAAATGACAGTAGGTTCTAGACCTTTTAAATAAAAGCCTTAAAGCAATAATATTTACAGCTAAGTTGTCCTTACACAATTATCCAATTTAGAAAAATGTACCAATAGCCAAACTACATAAAGGCAAATTTACTGATAATGACATTATTTCTAGATATTAGAGTTAGGGTTAGGGTTAGGTGCACAACTACACTCTGCCTTTTACTAGTGTATAGGTAAGTTGTGTAAAAGTGTGTTTTGTTCTGAGGAGTTAGGAATTCAGAGCCCTAAACTGTGTCTCCCTCCCCGACACACTCTAGCCGGTTTCAGGTAATGGCCACATTTGCATAGTACATAATGCTAATTGAGTTGTTAATTTTTGTCCAAAGGGTCGACCGACACTCTTGTAGTAATGAAGGTGGGGTTACGGATACTCAACCCCTCTGGGGTACACAATTCATGATTTCAAACAGGTAGAGGAAAGAAAAACAAAAAATACATAAATATATATACACATACATATGTACTCATGCACATACATGACCCTCCCGACCCCCCTCATGTAACCATCAATAGATAATTGTTAATTTTCCGATGATAGATTCAGAATATTTTGCTCATGTGCCACAACCTAGAACACCCCCACATTTTAAATGGCTGTGACTACTCTTCACTACATAAAAGCTACCACCTACAGAAATATAATAAGCTAAGTTACACAAATGTGGTAGTAGTAGTAGTTCACTACATCAGAAGCTACTTCATGTAGAATCAATTTTAATGTCAGATTAATTCTAAATAACAGTCAGGTTCACTGTTTAAGGTGGGTGGGCATTAATAAGCTTTGCTTCTGCCTGAGCCTTTTTCAGTCAAATTCTGTATTGTTCTCTCTTTTTTGCTGCTTTGAAGTGAATATATGACTGAAATAAACTAAACTAAACATTTTTATATTAAAAAAAAGTAATATATGGCTGAAAAAATAACAATAATGTGTTTTTCCTCAATTAAACATTTATAAAATTCATAAGTCAGAGATAAAAAGTAAACATTCTGAGATAAAAAAAAAAATAACAAAAATTATGAGATTGATGATGTTTGATATTGTATTGAAGAATGAATGTCACATATTACTGTTCTGTGTTATATTGTTTAAGGAGTTAAATAGTGTCTACGTGACAACGTGTCTATGGGGTGATCAGATACTTCCACGTCTTAGTCTTCGTGGCAGATTGTAGTAAGAAAACTCCTTGATAATATGATGTAATGGGCTGTGATACGGCCAAGAAGGGGAGGTTAGAAATGACCGTATAAAACCCCTGAAGGGGGAAGGATCTGGGCTTTTTGACTTCCTGTCTTCTCTCTCTCTCTCTCTCTCTGCTCTGGTCAGATAATTATCTGAGGGTCATCTCTGGGGACATCGAGGTTTGTAGCTCAATGATTGATGATTGTTTATACACTTTGTTATATCTTGATAAATAAATGATTAACCTTTATATCTGGTTTTGATATTATTTTGTCGTCCACGGGGAAGCCTTGGAACAGACAAACGACGACAAGATAAAAAAAACTGATATAAATTTGGATTTAAAAAAATCAGACACTGATTTTACAGACACTGTTCCTCTTTTTTCTCACAAAAATGTTTTGTTCATGTCAGGGGAGACAACTAAAAATATGTTCCTCAGGGGGAACATCACTGAAAAAAGTTTGAGAACCACTGGCTTAGGGTAAATGTCACAGAACAAGACATAGTTTAGTTAACTTAGTTTAACAACGGCAACATTTCATATTACTTACTGGTTGATGACTGTTTGCTAACGCCGGCAAATTAAGGTGCACTTCATTTACATATGCTGTTGTGCCGCCCCAAGCGGGTAAACAATTTAAACTATAGATATTGTAACAGCCCCGCAATGTTATTGATGTGTGTTTGGTGTGATTACGACCAACAGTAACCGTTTATCCTGAAATAAACAGTAGGTGAGACCAACTCTCAGTCCGTTTCCTGGATCTAGTAACAATACTAGAAAAAGTGGGGGGTATGAAATCATCTGGTTGGAGAAGTGGGGGTGTCACAACACCCCCATCCCCCATGGCTGTGACGCCCAACAAAAAACAACAACAAGACACAGTATTGAGCAAAGTATGTATAAATACAGCTGTTAAAATGAGGTAGTGCATAAGGTGAATATGTAGTGGGGGGGGGGGTGATGCGGACTATGACGGAAGACAGAGGGGTGGGAACCATACTAAACATCAGTGCCTCTTGCAGTTTCACTGGAAGAATTACAGAAGAGTCTGAGCAATGTAATATTGCAAAGATACCATCTGGTTGCAGTGGCTTGTCATATATATCACTGTATAAATGAAACATGTCATCCCAGAAACCTCTGAGCTTGGGACAATCCCAAAAAAGATGAGCCAGGGTCCCATTACTTGATTTGCACTTATCACAGTTAGGTGAGACAGAGGGGAAGATCTTATTGAGCTTAGTTTTGGAGTAATGTAAGCGATGGATTATTTTATACTGAATAAGCTGAATCCTAGCATTAATGGAACATACTTTAACCCTTTCCAATCCCATAGCCCACAGCCCATCTGAAATCTCTACACCTGTGTCCTTACTCCAGGCATCTCTGATGTGAAGGGAAGATATGTTAACTGGGAAAAGTGAAAAAAAACAGGAAATAAGGCCTTTGGATATAGGGTTTGTAGACAAAATATTGTAAAAATTTGTGCTGATGTGGCATCTTATCAAGAGGTAGGGACTGTCTAACAAAATTTCTAACTTGTAGATAGCAGAAAAAAATGCCCAGGGGGAATTTGGTATTTCTCCTGAAGTTGAGCAAAGGATGCAAAACATTTGTTTATATAGAAATCCCTCACTGAGGACAAACCCTTCACAGCCCAGGAAATAAATGTAGAGTCCATCAAACCAGGTTTAAAGGAGGGATTCTGCCATATAGGGGCATAACAGGACAGGTCAGAGAGATTCAGTACACATTTAATATGCTTAAGAATTCTAAATGAATTAGATAAAATGAAATTGGTTTTTACCTGTTTGAGTAATTTGGTGAGCAAGTTGGAGTCAGAGAACAGAACTGCAGATAAGGATGCTCCAGTTATTGATATTGCCTTATAAGATTCCATTGCAGGCCAGCTGGGATGGAGGTTGCTCACTTGACCGCCAGCGGTTGACACATGGTGCCAATAAACCCATGCTCTGGCGTTACAGGCCCAGTAATAATGACACAAAACAGGAAGTCCAAGGCCTCCTTCAGTTGTGGGTTTCTGTAGATGCACCTTGGTTATGCGCACTGTCTTATAGGCCCAAATGAAGGGCATGATGATTGAGTCTACAGCCTTAAAAAAGGAACATGAAAGGAAAATGGGTACATTTTGAAAAAAGTAAATTAATTTGGGTAGCACAATAATTTTTATAATATTAACACAACCTATTAATGATAGAGGGAGAAGCTTCCATTTTTCAATCATACCTTTAAGCTTAGCAATAAATTCCATATAATTGTGTCTAAAGAGAAGTTTAAGATTTCTGGTGATGTTGATCCCTAAGTATTTAAAGTCATCCACCGCAACCTTGAATGGCAGACTATTAAGAAAAATGGAGACTAGGCCGCTAGTCAAAGGCATGAACAGACTTTTATCCCAATTGATAGTGAACCCAGAGAATTGCCCAAATTGCTTTATCAGATCGGGGGGGGGGTGACTTTGCATCTGATAGAGTCAGAACCACATCATCTGCATACAGGTCAATGGTGCTATCAGATCTACCACATCTTATTCCACTAATCTGAGAGCTGGCTCTAATAGCTATCGCCAATGGTTCAAGAGCCAAGGCAAAGAGCAACGTGGAGAGACAGCGTCCCTGTCTCGTGCCACGTCCTAGCACAAACTGGGGGGGATCTATCAAAGTTGGTCAGAACAGAGAACTTGGGACATGCATATAGCATTCGTAACAGAGTCATAAATTTGTCACCAAAGCCAAATTTTTCCAAGGCAGCAAACATGTATCTCCATTCGACATGATCAAAAGCCTGCTGTGCATCTAGAGAGATAACAGCAGCATGAGGTAATTTGGTAGAGTACATAACATTCAACAGATGGCGGGTGTTAGAAAAAGAGAACCTATCAGGAATGAACCCTGTTTGATCAGGTTGGATTAAGGTGCCAATGTATTTGTTCAATCGATTTGTTAGAACTTTCGATACAATCTTTTGGTCAGAGTTTAGCAGGCTTAGGGGGCGATATGATGCCACGTCAGATTGTGTCATGAATGTATTTTGTTTTTTCTCTGTTGTCTTTTCTCTTCCCTGTTTCTTCTCTGTTATCTCTGTCTCTGCTCTGTTTTCCCAGTATGTTTTTGTCTATCACCTTTGCCCTGATTTTTATTACAGCAAGCTGAGATTCCACACCTGTGGGTAATCAGGTGGCTGTATATAAGTCTGCCCTTTTTGTCTGTTCTTTGCCAGATCGTTTTTGTCCGTCAAGACCTTCCAGCGTTATATTCTGTCTGCTTTCCCATGTATTTGTCTGTGCTCTGTTTCTGACCCGTTCCAGCCTGCCTCCAACTTCGACCTGTTTCCGCCTGACCACGTCTCTGTCTTCGACCTCCGGATCTGAGCCTTATCATGTCCTGGCCACGTTCCTGTCTGCTTCCCCGGTACCCAAACTGCCTTTCTGGACTCTAACCTCTCTCTCTCTGCCTGTCTTCCCTGGATCTCCGTTACCGAACCCTGGACCAGACTACGTATTCTCCTGTGTCTTTTCCCTGTGGACTCTGTATCATACTCTGTGTGATTAAACCTGTGTTTGAACTGTTACATCGTGTGCTGTCTGTATTTGGGTCCTACTCCGGTCTGTGACATTACGATCTGGCCCTAAAATGGACCCAGCAGAACAAGATGCTTTGTGTAAGACAGTCCAGGACCAGGGGGAACTGGCTACCCAGCATAGTGATGCTCTGAACATGCTGGCAGCCGGCATGAAGGAGCTAGGAGCAGCCATGACGGAGATGCGGGCTCAGCTTAGCACTATGGACTTCCGGTTTTCCCCCATGACTCCTCCGGCTGTGACTGCATCAACATCCCCTCCAGTCGCTATGGCCGCTACACCCTCCCCAGCGCCGTCTCAGCTGGTCCACAGCACACCTCGGGAGCCCCACATGCCCATTCCTGCCAGGTATAATGGAGACCTGGGTCTTTGCGGCCGGTTTCTCCACCAATGTTCCCTGGTTTTCAGCCAGCAGCCACTCAGCTATGCTTCCAGTGAAGCTAAAACGGCATTCATCATGAGCTTGCTCTCCGGACAGGCAGCTGCATGGTCCTTAGCGGTTTCTGCACAGCGTCCCGAGCTACGGACAGATTATAATGGACTGGTGAGTGAGATGCTCCTGGTTTTTGATCACCCAGTCAGAGGCAGAGAGGCTGAGGCTAAGCTAATGACAAGGTAACACCCCAGTAGCACAGTATGCTATTACCTTCCGCATCGTGGCTGCAGAGTGCGGGTGGGAGGACAAGGCTCTCCGTGCTATTTTCCGAAGAAGTCTTAGTCCTGAACTAAAGGATGAACTGGCACTACGTGATGAACCCACAACCTTAGAAGAGCTAATTCGGTTAGCTATCACATTGGACAACCGGGTGAGGGAAAGGAGAAGAGAGAGGGGAGAACAGAGGGGACTCAGAGAGGTGTGCCACCCTTTTTTTCCAGGGTTATGTCTCAGACCAGTCTTGGGCAGGTGACGCACTCAGTGACACAGATGCTCCGTCCCACAGTTCGATAGGATAAGACTCTGAGACTGTGCATCAATTATAGGGGGCCACGGTGTTTACCAAACTGGATCTGAGGAATGCCTACCATTTGGTAAGAATCCGGGATAGGGATGAATGGAAAACAGTGTTCAATACGCCATCTGGACACTACGAGTACCTCGTCATGCTCTTTGGACTGACCAACGCCCCCGCCGTTTTCCAGAACCTCATTAATGATGTCCTCCGAGTAATGCTGAACAAGTTTGTCTTCGTCGACCTGGATGATATTCTGATCTTTTCTAGGTCTCAACAGGATCACACCCACCATGTTCAACAGGTACTCCACCGACTCCTAGAGTACTCTCTCTACATAATGGCAGAGAAATGCAAGTTACATTGTTCCTCGGTTTCCTACAGGTGGATCCAAGCAAGGTGTCTGCAGTGGCAGAGTGGCTGGTTCCGGAGACACGTAACCAGCTTCAGAGATCCTTAGGCTTTGCTAATTTTTATAGACGGTTCATCAGAGGATATAGCTCTGTCGCTGCCCCGTTAACTGCTCTCACCTCCTCCAAGGTATCGTTTCAGTGGTCTCCATCTGCCTGCATTTGACACTCTCAAGAAGAGATTCAGCACTGCTCCCATCCTACAAATCCCTGATCCTGAGAAACAATTTATCATGGAGGTGGACACCTCGGATGTGGGAGTGGGAGCGGTGCTCTCCCAGCGTTCGGATCAGGACTCCAAGATGAACCCCTGTGCTTTCTTCTCTAGGCGTCTATCGCCTGCTGAGAGGAACTATGACATCGGGAACCGGGAACTTTTGGCGGTTAAGCTGGCCCTGGAGGAATGGAGACACTGGTTGGAAGGAACCAAGGTCCCATTCCTGGTGTGGACCAATCATAGTATCAGATCAGCAAAGAGACTCAACTCTCAGCAGGCAAGATGGTCCCTATTTTTTACCCGATTTAATTTTTCTTTGTCCTATCATCCAGGTTCCTGAAATGTCAAGCCTGACGCTCTGTCACGACAGTTTATGGTTGAGGAGGAGGGGGTGAAGACGGAGACCATTCTTCCCAGTCCGCAAAGAGTGGCCACCTTCACTTGGGAGATTGAGGATCGGATCAAGGCTGCCGCGGAGGAGCAGATCACCTGTTTGTTCCCCAGGGTCTCAGAGTGGAACTCCTCCAGTGGGTACATCAATCTCCTCTGACATGTCACCCAGGAGTTCAACGTACGCTGGAGTTGGTGCGACGACGGTACTAGTGGCCTTCGTTGAAGGAAGACGTCACGGACTTCATCAAGGCATGCCCGGTATGCAGCCAAAATAAGTCCTCCCGTAGACCTCCACCAGGACTCCGGCAGCCTCTACCTATTCCACATCGTCCTTGGTCTCAAATCACTCTGGACTTCGTCACAGGTCTACCACCTTCGGACGGGAATACAGCGATTCATTGACCATTTCAGTAAGATGGCTCGGCTGATACCAATCACAAAGCTCCCCTCTGCCAAGGAGACTGCGGAACTCATGCTCCATCATGTTTTCCGTCTTCACGGCTTCCCCACCGACGTGGTATCCGATCGAGGTCCACAATTCATTTCTGTCTTCTGGAAGGAGTTCTGTCGGGTTATTGGCGCCTCACCCAGGCTGTCTTCAGGGTTCCATCCGCAGACTAATGGGCAAGCTGAAAGGATGAACCAAGAAATGGAGACGACTTTGAGATGCATGGCCTCAAATCAACCATCGTCCTGGTCCAAACAACTATTATGGGTGGAGTATGCCCATAACACCCTCATCAGCTCTGCCATTGGTATGTCACCCTTCCAATGCACGTTGGGCTACCCACCTCCTCTGTTCCCTTCTGCCCAGGAAGAATCCACCTGCCCTGCCATTGATCAGTTCCTCCACCAGTGTCGTCGGACATGGAGATCGGCACGTGCCGCCATTCAGAGAGCCACCGGCAGGTACAAAGTTAATGCCAACCACCATTGATCGCAGAATCTGCCATATCAAGAAGGACAGAAGGTATTGCTATCAACTAAAGACTTACCTCTCAGGATTGAGTCCAGGAAGTTGGCTCCAAGGTACATTGGACCTTTCCAAATAGAAAAGGGTTATAAGTCTGGTGGTGGTCAAGTTGACATTACCACGATCAATGAGAATTCACCCCACATTTCATGTTTCCAACATTAAACCGGTGGAGGAGAATGTTTTTTCACCCCCTAGTCAGGTTCCACCGGTCCCCCGGATAATCGATAGCTCTCCAGCTTACACTGCACGCCGGTTACTGCGGCCTCGATGGCGTGGTCAAGGCATTCAATACCTGGTGGACTGGGAGGGTTATGGTCCCAAAGAGACAAAACCCTGCCCATCACAAAGTCCTTAATAGACATGTCCCTCAAAAAATGTCATACTATTAATTACACCTTTCAAGGTCAAAGGTCATCAACCTATTTTGAAGCCTATGCCAGGTTTCCTACCTGTCAATAGTATGTAAGTCCCTCAACACGCCGTCGAACCCTGTACTGGTTCAGTCACTTCTTCCTCTTTCTGTTCCTCACTCTCCCGTCTGTGTCTACATCCCACTCCTTGTGGAATTCTGGTTATCAGTCTGTTTATTAATTTCAGTATATTCCCTTTTTTCTGTCAGTTTTCCTGTCTGTCTTATAATGTCTTTGTTCATGTCTCCATGTCCATGTCTGTCACCTGTTCTTTGTTTTCACTCCTTAATTCAGCGGGGTTCAGGTCCAGTCCTACAGGGCTATTGTCCTGCATGCTCCAACACACCTGGTTCACAGCAGTGGGTCGTTATCGGGCTTCAGTAGAACTGGATAATGAGCTGAACATTTAAATCAGATGTGTTGGAGCATGGTTCCATTTAAAACTGTAGGACAGTGCATCCTGAGGACCAGGGTTGAAGACCTCTGTTTTAGACCACAGGTGTCAAACATGCAGTCCCAGGGCCAAAACTTGCCTGGGACTGGGGTCTAGTCCAGCCCATGGGATGAATTTGTGAAATGAAAAAATTACACTGAAGACATTAAGAACGAAGGATGTTCGGTTAATTCAATCTAAAGGGGGTCAGACCAGTAAAACACATCATAACAATCTATAAATAATGAAAAACACAAAATTTCCTTATTTTTTAATGCAAAAAAACCCCTGATTTAGATTAGACTTTCACAAAAGTGTAAATAACTAAATGTCTTAAGAGAAGTTTGTGGAATTATTACCAATATTCTTTCTGTTACTACATGTTTTGTATACATAGCTTTGCACTGGATCGCCTAGTAATGCTCACCACCATTTTAAAAGGGGAAAACAACAGCGTTGAAACACTAGACAGATAGCTCTGTTATGATGTCCTACAACTATTTTGATAAACTTCTGCCCTCTGCAAAATCAATCAATCAATCAAACTTTATTTATATAGCACTTTTCATACATGGTGCATGTAGCACAAAGTGCTTTACATCAGACCCCCCCATTATCCTGAAAGATTTACAGTTAAAAAATAATATATATATATATATATATATATATATATATATATATATATATATATATATATATATATATATATATATATATAAATATATATATATATATATATAAATAAATAAATAAATAAATAAATATTAGTAATAAAGTAAAAGTAAATACATAAAACGGCAGAATGAGATAATATTAAGAGTAAAACTTTAAAAGCTAAGTTAAAAAGGTGGGTTTTGAGTTTACCCTTAAAAATATGAACACTTGCAGTGGACCTCAGACCCTCAGGTCGACTGTTCTATAGTTTGGGGAAATAAACACTGAATGAGGCCTCACTGTTAACTCTTGGGACAATTAAAAGCTTACTACCCAAGGACCTGAGGGTCCGAGAGGGCTCATATGTTAAAAGCAGATCTGATAAATAAACAGGGCCACAACCATTAAGAATCTTAAAAACCAATAAAAGCACTTTAGAATGAATCCTGAAGCTGACAGGGAGTCAGTGCAGAGACCTGAGCACTGGGGTGATATGTTCTCTCTTCCTGGTCCTCATCAGCAGCCGGGCTGCAGAGTTCTGAAGCAGCAATGGTCTTTTTTGGAAGACCAGAAAGGAGAGCGTTGCCGTAATCAATACAGCCGCTTAACAAATGCATGCATCAGAGTCTCTGCACTGGCTCGAGAGAGAGAAAGGGTCTCACTCTGGCAATATTTTGTAAATAATAAAAAACAGTTTTCGTAAAAGGCCAGTATGAACGGAAATTAGCAGGGATCAACTGGAGACCTGTGCATATAAATTACCAGCAGGTTGTTGGAGAAATGACCCCACAACGTGGCCTAATATTGAGTAGCCAGCCATCCACGATTATCTCGTCGAAAGTCCTGGCATATATACACGAGAAAAAATTTGAATTTATAAGATCCTGGAACTTTATGTTTTGTTTGAGGTAGGTTACATGAATGTATTTAAATTCTTCACTGCCCCTCACTCACCCAGCCTCCGCACTCCACTATTTTAGTTTTACTCCCACTGTAATTTCGGACTCTAGGTCTTGCCATCATCTGGAGATTTTTTTCTCAGTGCCTGAAGCCATGCTGCACATTTTTCAAGACAGCTTCTCTTCCATCCAAACATAGTTATTGCACCCGAAGGCTGCACAAGATTTGGGCATTTTACCTGAAGTTTTAAGCGCTGTTGTTTTCCCCTTTTACTAGCGGAAGTGACGTCACAGCTAATCTATGTATATTTGTAGATCCACTGTGAGCTGTAAGTTGTGATGCACATGTATAAATGATAAACACATAAATTCATTAACATTGCATTTATTTTCTGCTGAATTTCCAGGTCATTCATATTTGTTCATGTTGTATTCAACTACAGTTTGAACATGTGAACATTTTCTTCATGGGTTTGTTATTTTTTTCAACTTTTAGTGACACCCCCCACCCCCTGTGGGTCATGCCCCCTGAACCACCTCAATCTCACTCCTAGTTGTCTTGAAAACCTGAGAGCCCTGATCCACATTAAAACCTCACAGGTCCAGATTTTGTTGCCACTATTAAGAACAAATGTGTTCATGAACCAGTATCATTTGGGTGAACTGTACATGATCTTAAAGCCTGCATCAGAGGTTCAGTTCCATGTACAGCTGTTTCCATGCTAACTGTGTCCATGCCAACTTGTTTGTTTAGTGCTTTGTCCCACCAATCCTAGACATTTTCAGTCTCAAGGCCCCACTCATGTTTTGACATGAGGACATTTAAACTTGACTCCAGCTCCATTTGGAGTCAGAAACTAACAAATGATGTGTTGTTGCTCACCTTGTTCATACATAGATGTTTTGTTTGGTTGAACTTGACTTGTTGAAGATGACCTGGTACATTTAGAGATGATGGAAAATGTTTCGGTTGTCACTTTTTTTACTCTTACAGGCTTGAATTTCACAGTAGAACAGAGAATCACTCTGTTTGTGCTGACGTTGCTGTGGTATTTAATGATTCTCTTTGGAAATGTTACTATTATTTTTGTCATTATTAGGAACAAATCCCTTCATGAACCAATGTATATTTTCTTGTGTAACCTGTGCATTAACGCTCTGTATGGAACAATTGGCTTTTATCCTAAATTCCTTTCAGACCTGGTGTTATCACATGTTATTTCTTACAGTGGGTGCATGCTACAGGGGTTTGTAATCCACTCATCAACATGTGGTGACTTTTCCATTTTGACTCTGATGGCATATGACAGATATGTGGCTATATGTCGACCTCTGACCTATCATTCAGTTATGACCAAAGACAGAGTTTCCATCCTTGTGTTTTTCTCATGGTTTGTGCCTTTGACTTGTATGTTCATGAACACAGCCACATTACTGGGCAGAAAGCTGTGTGGCTCACACATCCAGAGGATCTACTGCGTCAACTTTAATGTAGCATCTCTGGTTTGTACACCATCTAAAGCAAATGTTGCAGTTGGATATTTTAACATTCTGTTTTACTTCGGACATTTTGTGTTTGTGATTTGGTCTTACATGTATTTGATAAAAACATGCATGTTGTCCAAAGAAAGCTTCCAGAAGTTCATGCAGACGTGTTTGCCACATTTAATATGTCTGATCATCTATTCCTTCAGTGTGCTTTTAGATTTACTCTACATGAGACTTGGATCAGTCACTTTGTCGCAGGACCTGTATAATTTTATGGCAATTGAATTTCTACTAATTCCTCCTGTTGTCAATCCACTTATTTATGGACTAATCCTGACTAAAATCCGCAGCCAATTTTTGAATTGTTTTAATAGGAAAAAGAGTGTGCACAGTAGGAGCCCATAGAGGGAAGATTAAAGAAGTAAATACACATTAAATTCACATTAAACTGCAATGTAGGAGGTTTTATTTGTGAATATTTTTTTTATTTTCTTTTGTGTTTAAATTGACCATAGGGTTATAAAATCCTCATCTGCTTGCCTGTGTTAATAATGTTTTGTTTTTTTTTTGTTTCATATTCTGGATTTAAATTTGTAATCTATTTTTTATAGGCATTGTTAATCTGCATGTATGGGAATCATTAGAAGTGGCAATTTGGAGCTTTTAAAACCCAGATGTTTTGGCATTAGCCCTGGATCTGAGGACACCTTTTAAATTTTTCTTGTTTTTTAAATAAGCATATGAGTAAATGCATGTCCCCTTCATTTGTGCAGCTGTTATTTTGTGCGTACTGAGTGGAATTAGAGAGAGGGAGATTATGTGGTACTTACGGAGAACACCACACACAGACACACACACACAGCCATCACAAATGTGTTGTTTAAGGGTTAGGGTTAGTATTGTTTTCAAACATGCTTTTTGTCCTTACAGATGTAACTGCTCTCTATATCCTTCCATTGGTTTTGTTGAATAATACAGACACACAAACTTTAGGTGTGCAGTTTCTTTATATTTCAGAATATGTCCTTTTTATCTGTTTTTGGGCTGTGGAACATCACAGAGATTATAGAGACATAACACTGTATTGTGAGATAGGTGATGCAAATAACACATAGAAGTAGATAAATTATCATTCACATATAAATACACACACAGACACATTATTTTTTAGATTATTATTATTGTTATTAAACAGTAAAAATGACTAATGAAGAATTAGGACAGTTATTCTACAGTTGTTCTATTATATATACATGTGTTTCATTGTTTTAGTTCCATATCAGTCAGTTCATATCATTACTGTAACTGGTCTGTTCTTAATACCTGATCTGCACTAATATGTTTACCTGTAAATCAATTTTTTGCTGTTATTAGACTGTAATTAACAGTCTCTTCTTAAACAAAAAATGCATTAAAATGTTTTATTTCATAGTGTTCTGATATTGTCTTTTAAATACATGTTTCTTTGCTTCAAACTTTAAACACATGTTCTCCAGTTGAGTGGACATTTATATATATTTTTAAAAAAATATATATATATTTTCATGCCTAAAGAGGAATAAAAACACTTAGGAAAAAAATCTTGACTAAAGTTCTCATAATTCATGCATCAAATAGTGTCAAATGTTAAAAGTTATCTTATTACACTTAACACATAGAGCTGATCAAAACTCTCCAGGAGTACAGTGACAGTGACAGTGATGAGTAAAAACTTCTTTTAACAAACAGAAACATTTATTAGACCATGACTCCTGGAGGATGGATGTCTGCCTTGACCAGATGGGGTAAAGAGAGAAGGTAGAAGAGAAGAGAAAGAGAAAGAGAGACTGGGGGAGAAGGAGGGGAGTAGGGGGAGACACAGTAAACTGAACTAGAACTTTTATTTATATTAAAACGCTAACATCTGTTATATGTTTAGTTGAATTTTGCAGTTTTTAAATATCATTACTATCTTTTTAAACAACAACTTCATTAAAATTGTGTTATTTTATAGTGTTCTAATATTGTGTACACGTGTCTTTTCTTCAACATGTTGTACATGTTGTACAGCCGAGTGGACATTTTTATAACGCCATATAAAATAGATTCATTACAAAATATTTAAATCAAATAGGCCTAAAGAGATCCATTACATGTTTAGTTGAATTTTGGAGTTTTGAAATATCATTACTGTCTTCAATAAACTACATCCCACAAATCTATTCTGAAATGATTTTCATTATAAGATATTATCTAATCAGTCTTAGTCTGACTGATTTGCTTGAAATAATAATGAAGCATCAAACATACTGTACATAATCAATTAATTATAAATTAAGTGTAGTGATTAAGATATAATTTATGTCATGGTATTTTACTGTGGTTCTATCTTTCAATATCAGTGAAATGAGTACTTAATACAGGGAATTAAAAAAATAAAACCTCTTTAACAAACTGAAATGAAAATTAAATGGTGAATCAGGTTTTATTTGCTTCTAGTTTCAACTGTTTATGAGTAGTAACATTGAAATCATATTATTTTTTTCCTCAGTTACCTCCAAAAACTACAGCTAAATCTACAGAAAATAAAAAAGCAAAAACCAGGTCAATTCTTTTAAATAAAATAAAACTACAAAAAACATTTTTATCCAATGGTGTCACTGTTCCTGACACTTCTGATAAAGTGTCTCTCTCTAGTGGTGTGTTATAAAACTACACACAACTGACACTAATTCCAAATGTAGTGAATGTTGATTAAAAGTAAGACAGACATTTGAACATTATTGATTATCTGATCACATGTAAAATGTTAAAAATGAGTTTTGTAAAGATCTTCTGAATATAAATTGATGACAGAAGTACTTTTGTTACTCATGTCATCATGTCTCATTAAGGGCAGTGGAGGCTTCTGGTGCTTTAGAGGCAAGTAGATAGAAGTATTTGACCCCGACCTCCACCTCCACATCTGCAGAGGTCGCCTTCATCTCAGACAACAGCCTGTAAAGGGAGGGACAACAACAGCAGGGTCAGGGTTAAAGGTCAAACACAGCCAAAGCCACGTCAATGATAGGTTTCACAACAAAATAACCCCAAGACTATTAGTTAATTCATTGTAATTAATTTGCTTCTCAGAATTGAAACCACACTGAAACAACGAAACATACATTGCACCTTAATATTAATTCAGTTACTTTTAATTATGAACCTAGATGTGGACATTTTCTTTCTTCATGTTTATTTTTTTTTTAATTCACCAAATCAATGAGCTAATTCGGCATCTCGCTGCACACAAGGAATGCTGGTTCAGGTCAAAGGTCATGACTACCCAGCGTGTAAATATATAGGCAACCGTGACAGAGCTATTTAATATTTTGAGCAAGATTTATAATAATAATAATAATAATAATAATAATAATAATAATAATAATAATAATAACAAAAATGGGGTTACAGTATTACCAGAGAAAAAAATAACTTGTGTCCCTTGGATGTTGTCATTCCAAAAATTCCCAAATGTGTTGACCAAACAGCAGGAATACCAGGCTGTCAAACTGGATTATTTGTCTGTTTTCATGTTCTGTATTCACAGTTTATGTGTCATTTACACTGGGGGGGGGGGGGGGGGGGGGGGCGGTCGCCCCGGGCCCACATGGATCAGGGGCCCACATGGACTTAAGCCACAACTATCTGATTTCTTTAAAAAGTATATTATATTTATAAATGCTTATTTCCCGATTGCATGGGGAAAATAAAACAACTGTAACTGTTTATGTGCCCTTGATTGTTGAGTGTGTTGAGTTCGTAAAGTTAATCTCGCATTCTTCACTTTTGCTACAAAGTAACAGTCACCACCTGTACCTTGGCTTATTAAAATTCCCACGGTTCTTGAACGCACCTTGCCTCATGCACGCCGTAACTGACATGTTTGTAAACTAACCGATTAATGCTTGGATGCACGCGCAGCCAGGACTGTCCGTAGTTCGATATTAAACTGTCAGACTATGGTACATCTGTCTTTATCAGATCTAGAATGTTATATAAATAAATTAGTGCTTAAAAGTGAGCATCACCTACTGGATCATTACTTGATAAAAGAGTGGACAGGGGATTTAGGTTAAGTTTCCTAGTATACAATAGTCTGACGTATATGTACTTAATTAACAAATCTATGGACACTCATGAAAAACTTCGCGCCTAAAAGTGTTTAGACACATACGACTGTTATGTGTGTGCATGTGTAAAACATGTTTACACATGAGGTGGTGTTCATAACAGAAGAGGCTGGAGTCATTAAAGTCTTAACTAGAGAAAGCTAGCAGGCTAATTTGTTAGCAGGTTCACTAGCAGTATCACCAAAGAGCATCTATCTAAAGAGGTCTTACTCAGCCCTGTTTACAGTGACATGGCCTCTATCGAGCTATATCTGACAAATTCTTTATAAATAATTATTTTAATAATTGTCAACTTTTGATGATCATCAATCTCAATCAATCTATCATAAGTCGATTTTATTACTCTAATTGAAACAGCTAAATTGACACTATTCAAATCAAGTAGTGTGATGGTTTGATCTGAGTAATAAAGAGTCTACCAACTGGATATAAACAAAAGAACAAGCTGCAATTAATTGTCTTTCCTGACATGTTCATTGGAAATACTTGAAAACAAGTGAGGCCAATGAGTTCTTTTATTAATTCCAATCTTATTTATCAATCAGTCGATGAATTAATAATGGATTTAACTTCTTTATGATCGTGTAATTATGCTATTCAAAGGCTGGCGGCAGACACTGGCTGGCACTGGTTTCCACGCTCGATAGAGGGCGCTGTGAAGCTGCCATGACACTGTAAACAGGGCTTTGCGGAGCAGAGTGAGACCTCTTTATATATACGCTCTTTGGTATCACTTTTTCTGGTTCAATTTACCAGGTTAATGACTTAACCACCTATTTGGATATGGATATTTTATTTTCAATCTGTACTTCATTGTAGTTTTGGGTCATGCTGCAGCAGTTTTATTCAAGGTCCAGATTGTGGTTAGAATAGGAAGGACAGACAAACGGACATTCCTGATCGTGCTCTCATCCCAGTCCGCACGCTGGATGTTTGTAACCATATATGTTGTCGATTTTTTATTTTTTTTTTTGAATGGGTGAGATCCAGGTAGAATTCTATACAGTTTAACTCTGTCTTTGTAACGATTCTGAAAACTGACAAAACAACTAGACATTTCTAGTTCTGCTGTAGGTCTGTCATCTATATAAACAACAGCGTTTCCATGTAGTTTTCTATAGTCCAGTCTGCGCACGCAACTTCCTCTTATGTTTGAATGACGTTGGCTTTGAAGGAGTATATAAAGGGCCCACTACAGGTCATCACCCCCCCCCTACAGTGAATCAAACGCTCCGCCCCTGGTCATTTAGTTTATGTAAATGCTGTTTATAGTTAATGCTGTTACATGCAAGTTTAAGAGTCAATGCATGAGAAAAAAAAAAACCCTATGGCTTTTTTTCTAAGACCCCCCATTCACAGCTCGTGCTATGTTTGACCCAATTATATGACACGTGTTTTTGAATAAGTAGATATTTCTCTCTCCAGAAACACTAATGCAATTCACCAAACCCACTGCCCATAGGAGATAATGACCCCTACTGTAAATGTGACAAACATTTAGAGGGATAAAAATTCTGCCCTCTTACTTTTAATATATGTGAACTGGTCTATGCTATATAGAAATATACAATTTATATCCATAGCTTTAACAGAATTATCAGGGTAGCCATCGCAATTTTAGTAATTTTTAGATAGAAATAGTTTGATTTTTGAGGGTTTGAGAGGGGGGTAGCAGAACTCTGTAATAAAAAATGAGAGGATTTTTATTATTATTATTATTATTATTATTATTATTATTATTATTATTATTATTATTATTATTATTATTATAAACTTTATTTATATAGCACCTTTCATACAAAACTGTAAGCCAAAGTGCTTCACATTGATTAAAAATCAAAATACAATTTTAAGACAACGGTTAAATAAGAAATACATTAAGATTTGATTGCACAAAATTATAAAATTGCAAAAGTACAAGATAAACTTATTATACATACATTATAAAATTTAAATGAAATAAATAAATACATTAAGATTTGATTACACACAAAATATAAAGAATGGGGTCACAGAATTGTGACCCCATTCTTTATCTCCCTTCAAAAGCTGATGAAAATAAAAAAGGTTTTAATTTAGTTTTAAATATATTCAGTGAACTGTCTTTTGGAATTGTATTCCATAACTTTGGTGCATAGTTAACAAAGGCTGCGTCAACAATTTTCTTTGTAATATATCTGGGAGTCACTAGTAAACCTGACCTTAGTGTTCTAGTTTGTACATAATTGATCAGTGAGTTTGAAATATAACTGTGTCCTGTTCCATTTAAGGCTTTATAACTGAGGAGTGGTATTTTAAAATCATTTTAATCATATGGCTGCCACAACGTCATGTCTTCCCATTGATCACCCTGATGTATATATATATATATATATATATATATATATATATATATATATATATAGCCATTCTTGGGAGCCATTCTCCCAAGCTGGGAGAATGGCTCCAGCAGATACCAGGAACAACATCAGAGATCTCTGTACAAAAGAGCGCATTGCTAGGAACAGCTAAGATCCTGCGCAGAACCCTCAGGCTCCCAGGCCTCTGGTAGAGGACCCGAGCCTGAAGGAGACACCGCCCACGTGGGGCGAGAGGAACATTTTTATATATATATATATATATATATATATATATATAGTTCAGATCCCTGTGGATCAAACAATTGAAGAAACAGTCATTAGTTCAGGAAGTGCACAGCAGAGGACAGGAGGGTTCTGCAGAGAGGGTGGTAGGAAGTGGGTTACCCTCTCTGTCTGACATCTACGCTGGCAGGCTTCACCAGAAAGCTAGCTCCATCCAGAGACCCCACACACCCTGGACATAAACTGTTTATCCCCCTCCCCAATGGAAGGACATATAGAGCACTGGAGGCACAGACTAATAGGCTGCTCCATAGTTTAACCCACAGGTGGCCAAAAGCACAACACCTCCTTTTAATGTATTAAATGCACTTTGGCACCTTAGTACCTTTTAAGTACAATAGCACCTTTTAAGTATTTATGGGCAGGAAGTATTTTTAACAGGACGTATTTTATCCAGTGCAGTGGTTAGCACTCGTGGTGCAGTGGTTAGCACTCGTGGTGCAGTGGTTAGCACTCGTGGTGCAGTGGTTAGCACTCGTGGTGCAGTGGTTAGCACTCGTGGTGCAGTGGTTAGCACTCGTGGTGCAGTGGTTAGCACTCGTGGTGCAGTGGTTAGCACTCGTGCCTCACAGACAGAAGGACCCTGGTTCTATTCCCACACCAGACCTCTCTGTGTGGAGTTTGCATGTTCTCCTCGTGTCTGTGTGGATTTTCTCCAGGTACTCCAGTTTCCTCCCACCATCCAAACACATGCACTGATAGGTTAATTGGTTAATCTAAATTGTCTATAGATGTGAATGTGAGAGTGATTGTTTATCTATATATGTTCAGCCCTGAGATGAACTGGAGACTCATACAGGGTGTACCCCGCCTTCACCCATTGTAGCTGGATTAGGCCCCCAGTGACCCCAGAGACCCTAGTGAGGATAAAGTGGGTTCAGATGACGAGTGAGTGAGTATTTTATCCATGATGTGTGTGTGTATATGCTTTTACCACTGCCTCTATATGTTGTTGTCTTTAAATTTTTTATATGGTGCTGATGTAGAGGGATGCAAAATGAAATTTCATTGTATCTGCAATGACAATAAAGTCTATTCTATTGTATTGTATTGTATTGTATTGTATTGTATTGTATTGTATTGTATTGTATTGTATTGTATTCTATTCTATTCTATTCTATTCTATTCTATTCTATTCTATTCTATTCGATATACCCAGACAACAGGCAGCATAAAGGGCTTCAGCTGCTGTGGAGAGGTATGCCTTACTTCTGAGTACCGCAGCATGTTCGTCAAACACCTCAGAATGATCGTGGGAAGAGAAATGTCCTGCAACAAGCATCCAGACCTGCAGCTACGTAGAATTACCAGGAATGAAATAGATGTGAAGTCTATTGTGAGGCTGCTTTAAGATGACTGGATGAACCCATTTGACACAAGGACAGGTAAGTTTGTCAGCCTGCTAAGCCTGCTCTGCTTATCATTTTAATAATAATAATAATAATAATAATAATAATAATAATAATAATAATAATAATAATAATAATAATAATAATAATAATGTCCCGTATTCCAGAAATGTGGAACAGAGAACAGAGGGACGTATTTTGACATCATGAAGCAACGGCAGGTGGGAGACGGTGACTGTCGTGCTGTGATCGGCTTTCACACAAACGCTGCATGTGATACTGTGAGTGTGGAAAGCTCAGAGCATTAAAGCTCATGATGAGGTCAGAGCTTTTTCAAAAAGTATTTCATGAGCTGGGACAGACCTGGGAACTTCAAGGACTTTGGGTGATAATAATAATAATAATAATAATAATAATAATAATAATAATAATAATAATAATAATAATAATAATAATAATAATAATAATAATAATAATAATAATAATAATAATAATAATAATAATAATAATAATAATAATAATAATCTTTATTTGCCTAGCACCTTTCATACAAACACTGTAGCCCAAAGTGCTTCACATTGATTAAAAATTACAGGGTGAAAAAATACATTATACAAAATGAACTGATTATAAATAAGAAATAAAATATACAGATTGTAAAGAAATGGGTAGTCATGACGTCTGACCCAGAATGTGCACTGATGATACTGATTTGGTTTATTGTGTTTTTTGTGGTATATTTATGCATTTTTATTATATATATATATATATATATATATATATATATATATATATATATATATATATATATATATATATATATATATATATATATATATATATATATATATATATATATATATATAAAATCAGGGTGCACCTCCAAAGACTATATATAGTCTTTGGAGGTGCACTCTGATTTCATTGTAAACATGTAAATTACATTTAATATGTACTGATCCAAACATCCTGGAGCAGACGTTCACACCACAGGACCTTTTAACGGACATAACGTGTTCTGATCTTCAGTCCTTGTCTTACCTTTCACAGATGTGTTGTGAAAGTGCGCCGGCCTTCTGTGGATCGGCCTTCAGCAAAGTCTGGTAACTGGAGAAGGACTCCACCAGCCCCATGTAACTGGACAGAGGCATGGACGTCCACACATACACAGACTCCTGCCTGAACACACACACACAGGTTTACGTGTCTCAAGAGGACCAAGTTTGTAATCATCATTTGTAAGTAAGATATCCATTAGGACAAAAAAAATTAATAAAATAAAATAGAAAAATCATGAATAAATAAGTTAAATGAAAAAATCTAAGAAAAGAAAACATTTAATTAAATTAAAAAATGAACAAAAATTATAAAGAAGACATCTTTAAACAATAAAGTTAAGAAAAATTTAAAAAAATATTAAAAAGAATGACATTTTAAGATAATAATAATAATAATAATAATAATAATAATAATAATAATAATAATAATAATAATAATAATAATAATAATAATAATAATAATAATAATAATAATAATAATAATAATAATAATAATCATAAAAGACATATAAAAACATAGAAAAGCACTCTGAGAGCACAAACCTCCACCAAGGCAGACCCCCCCCCCCAAACCAACCAAAAATATGACACTTGTCAACTCGTCAGAGAAAAAGTGTGTGTTCAGATGTGTGCTTTACAACCCCAAAACCAAACTGTTGTGGACGTTCAAGTATCTAACACCAACCTAAGAACCCACATTCAGATGAATCATTCATTTCTCTCCTGCAGTAGTGAAGTGTTTTTGTATAAAACCAAACTCCTTTTTGTTAAATGTTAGAAATGAGTAAAAAGAAAACCAAAAGAATAGCATTATAACGAACATTAACCCAGCTAGCTAGCAGAGGTAAACTAGCCAAATGACAGTAGGTCCTAGATCTTTTAAATAAATGTCTTAAACAGTGAACCTGACTGTTATTTAGAATTAACCTGATAATAAAATTGGTTTAACATGAAGTAGCTTCTGACGTAGTGAACTACTACTACTACCACATTTGTGTAACTTAGCTTTTTATATTTCTGTAGGTGGTAGCTTTTGTGTAGTGAAGCTTAATTTATTGTTGAGTAACTGATAGCTTAGCAACACTACACTTTATAAGTAACTTAGCCAACACTACTTATACTGTCATTTGTTTTATGGTTGTTTTTTTTTTTTTTTTACCATTTTTGAGTTACTATGTTGAACTGAATATATACATGAAGAAAAAGACCAATAGACTGATCAAAGGTTGTCTATTGTCATCAGGGCAGGGTGACTACAGCGGGATAGTAGCCATGTTGGCTAAAGCTGCACTTTTTACTGTTATTGATACAGTTCATTAATTGAGATTAATACACGATACAATAAACAATTCATTCATTCATTAAATAAAGCAGCATATAGCAGACATCCCAAGTTTCAAAAACTCATATTTCAGGGAGATGCGTATCAACCCTTAACCCCCCCCCCCCACACACACACACACCCCGACCCCCTTTCTGACCGATTGAACGAAAACATGTTATTCATGAGTAAAAAATTAAAATCACTGGGCATAAGTTTGATTGGAGACTCAGTGTCTTTACCATAAAGACTGTAATAAAAGTGCACATAAAATGTCAGAGTGGCTGGTGTGACCACAGTCTTTGAATGAATGCACAGGTTCAACCCCCCCCCACCCCCACCCCCCTGCCTGTGCAATGTCATTGAAGTAATCTAAGCATGATGCATTAGGTACTGTCTTGCCTACACGCTCCTATTTGCAGTGTTAAAAAAAAAACCAACTCCCTCACATAGTCCAAAATCCGGAATATTTTATCTGACTCACAGGCATCAATGAACCACCATCGATACTGGGAGACTCCCAGAACTTGGGATGTCTGATATAGAGACCATATAAAAAAGCTGTTTAGCCCAGGATGATAAGGGAAGTCATCAATCTATGATATAATTTTGCTCTGATGTGTGTTTATACTGCTGCTACTCCTTTACAAACTTGGGAAGAGAAGTAAATGTGTTGTAAATATTGTGAATGTTGATCTATCTGGACACAGTATGTGTGAAAATGTCACCAGTGGATGTGGAACAAGGACAACTGTGGACACTCACCACTGTTTGTCAGGGTAAGAAATAGAATTGTACGCCTCCCGATACAATTCAATTGAGGAAGAACCGAGGTGAGGACTGCGATAAGGCTGTAAGGCAGAATAAAACTGAAACCAAAAACAGACAGAGAGGATGAGTCCTGTTGTTCATTAGTTATAGAAATGTTCCTGTTTCCAGAGGTGGGAAGTAACTCAGTAAAAGTACTTTATTACTGTACTTTTGTAGATTTTTTTAGGTATTAATTTTTCTGACAATTTTCTACTCCCTACATTTTTCTATAAATATTTGTACTTTATACTCTTTACATTTATATAAATATCTGTACTTTATACTCTTTACATTTATATAAATATCTGTACTTTATACTCTTAACATGAATATAAATATCTGTACTTTATACTTTTTACATTTATATAAATATATGTACTTTATACTCTTTACATTTATATAAATATATGTACTTTATACTCTTTACATTTCTATAAATATATGTACTTTATACTCTTTACATTTCTATAAATATCTGTACTTTATACTCTTTACATTTATATAAATATATGTACTTTATACTCTTTACATTTATATAAATATCTGTACTTTATACTCTTTACATTTATATAAATATATGTACTTTATACTCTTTACATTTATATAAATATATGTACTTTATACTCTTTACATTTCTATAAATATCTGTACTTTATACTCTTTACATTTATATAAATATCTGTACTTTATACTCTTTACATTTATATAAATATATGTACTTTATACTCTAGTCAAATACCATTTATTTTATGATTTTGACTTTTTATCTCATAATTTTTTCTATTTTTATTGGGACAGCCATAGCTCAGTTTGTATAGTGGATCGTCCATTAACAGAAGGGTTGGCGCTTCAATTCCTGCTCTGTCTTAGTCAGTCCGTTGTGTCCTTGGGCAAGACACTTCACCCTCCTTGCCTCCATATGAATGTGTATGAATGTTTGGTGGTGGTCAAAGGGGCCGTAGGCCCGAAATGGCAGCCACGCTTCTGTAACTACATATGTAGTTTACCACCACCAGAGGGAGCATGTGAGAGTGAATGAATAATGGTAACCAAGTAGTTTTTCATTGATAGCAAAAAAAAGCTGTTTTATTTTTACTTTATTACAATAGAGAACTTGTACTTTTTTATTTTTACTCCAGTAAAAGAATTGAATCAGTGCTTCTACTTTTTCCACACAAGTAGCTGTACTTGTACTTAAGTACAGAATGTGAGTACTTTTACCACCTCTCTCTGCTGTTTCCTCTGTTACTGTGTATAAATAAATACAAGGCATTCTATCAAATTGTTTAATTTTCCCACAATGAAAAACACATTAAAAACAATTAGGTGTGAAGACTTTACACGTGTACAAATATAATATCATGGTTCTAACTAGAAAAGCATACGTTCATCACCTCTTTGCAGACTTGGTTCAGTGTGTGTGAGCAGCAGTTGTGGTACTTCAGCTCCATGTCTATGGTGTAGTTCAGTAGAACCAAGCATCCGTGGGGCTTCAGGACTCTGTGGGCCTCCTGAAGGAAGCGTGGCCTGTCGAACCAGTGGAACGCAGACATGGCACTGAGCAGATCCACAGACGTATCAGCGAACGGCAGATCCTCAGCTGAGCTCTGTCTGAGACATGGACAGAACCACTTCAACAGGGGCGTCACAGCCATTTAAAATGTGGGGGTGTTCTAGGATGTGGCACATGAGCAAAATATTCTGAATCTATCATCGGAAAATTAACGAACAATTATCCCTTCATGGATACATTTTTATATTAAAAAAAGTAAGATATGGATGAAAAAAATAACAAAAATGTGTTTTTCCTCAGTTAAACATTTATTCAATTCATAAGTCAAAATTATGGGATAAAAAAAAATCTAAATTATTAGATAAAAAGTAAAAATTATGAGATAAAAAAATTAGATAAATTTGGATTTAAAAAATCAGATACTTATTTTACAGACACTGTTCCTCTTTTTTCTTACAAAAATGTTTTGTCCATGTCAGGAGAGACGACTAAAAATATGTTCCTCAGGGGGAACATCACTGAAAAAAGTTCTAGAACCACTGTCTTTGGGTAAATGTCACAGAACAAGACATAGTTTATTAACTTAGTTCAACAACAGTAACATTTCTCATTACTTACTGGTTAATGACTGTTTGTTAACACCACGAAGAAGAGCTGTTTACATTACCACGAACTGAGGTGCGCTTCATTTACATATGCTGCTGTGCCGCCCGGGCGGGTAAACAGTTTAAACCATAGATATTGTAACAGCCCCGAAATGTTATTGATGTTTGTTTGGTGTGATTGTGACGACAATAACTGTTTATGCTGAAATAAAAAGTAGGTGAGACCAACTCTGTGTCTGTTTCCTGGATCCAGTAACGATACAATATATAAACTCAGGAAAAAGTGGAGGCTATGAAATCATCTGGGTGGAGAAGTGGGGGTGTCACAACACCCCCACTTCTCCACGGCTGTGACGTCCATGCACTTCAAACAAGATGATGGATCAGAGGTGTAAAGTAACTCAGTAAAAGTACTTCATTACTGTACTTAAGTAGATTTTTTGGGTATCTGTTCTTTACTTGAGTATTTATTTTTCTAGCAAGTTTTTACTTTTACTCCCTACATTTTTGTACAAATATGTGTACTTTACTTATTACTTGTACAAATTTAATAGATGTGACAGTATGAAAAATAAGTCACTCTGACTTTATATACAATATGACTATTATCTCCCAATTTTGACTTTTTCTCTTAAAATTATGCATTTTTATCTCACATTTATAACTATTTTTTCAAATCTCATGACTTTTTAGCTCAATTATGACTTTTCTTTCCCCATTTTTTCTACATTTCTTGCCCATATCCACAAAACTGAGTAATTATGACTTGGTCAAACACATTATCTACACAGTAACTCACTTTTAAAGGCTTTATATTAGATACTTTTGAAACTGTTCTGATTTTATTTACTAAAGTATTATTGCATTCATGACAAAAAAGTAGTTTTATTTTTTACTTTTATACTTTGAGAAGTTGTACTTTTTTTTTTTTTTACTTTTATTTAAGTAGAAGAGTTGAATCAGTACTTCTACTTATATTTTTACACAAGTAGCTGTACTTCTACTTAAGTACAGAATGCGAGTACTTTAAACACCTCTGGGATGGATCCAGCACCAGAACATACCACAACAATTACAAATGCTGCAAAAATAATGATAATGACAAAAAAAAATGTATTAATCCCATGAAGAAAATAATGTTTATTCACAACTGCAAAAATTCACCTGGTTCGGGCTCCATTACATTTCCTAGTGATTTGTGTTAATGACATAAAACAGTTTCCAGTTGAACTTTACATCCTAATATAAGTGTATATAAATATAAGCTGTGGCTTCATTTCCTGTAATAGTGTCTTATTAAACCATTTATTACAAAGTCAAAGTCAACTTTATTGTCAAATGTGTCATATGTACAACATACAGCACAGATGAAATTACATCCTCTCACCTCATGCAAATGTGCAAGTAATTAAAAACAGAATAAAAAAGAAAATGACTACGTAACAAAGTAATATGTACAAGATATGTGAACAGAAAAAAGTATAAATATAAAAAGAGAATAAAAGATCAAATCTAATCTAAATATAATAACAGAATACAGTAACAACAAAACAACTGTATTGAACCTACACTGTTACCCCATAGATCAAATCAGCTTAAATAAATCAATAAAATGAAAATAGAACTTTTGAGTTGTATTGCATAACTTAAACCAATCTAGTATATCAAATAAATATTTTTTTTAAATGTACTTAACATTTTATAGTAATGCCATATGTAAATATGTTTTAGTTTAAATGCATAAAAAAGCTTGAGTTTTACTTCTGATAAACTTAAAATGAATAAGTTGAGAGGACCGCAGGGGATTTTGGGTAGAAGAGAGACAGAAAGCGCGCGCAGAGCAGCCATAGTGGTGGCCGTGTTTGTGCTGTTGTGTATGGCAAGCCAAAGTGTTCACATAGCCGCGCGTTGTTTTTATCATATCACGCGTGCCAGAACGCGTTCTGGCATGCTATCACGCGTTACATTACGCGTTCTAGCACGCGTTCTGACACGCCACCACGCGTTCGGCAACACGGTCTAGCACGCGCAATGGCACGCGTTTTAGCACGCGTTCCGTAACGCGTGCTAGAACGCGCTCTGTAACGCGTTCTAGCACGCGTAATGGCGCGCGCAATGGCACGCGTTTTCGCATGCGTCATGGAACGCGTGCTAGAACGCGTGCTATATGGTAATGATCTCCTCCCACTGATTTTATCCGCCAATTAGTTTGTAGTGCTTCCAGCCAATCACTGTTCAACACAACGAGTCCAGAATAGCTGAGCACTGATCTTACCTTCACAAACGAAGTGCATTCACTCAATGTTTAATTTTTGCTAAATATTTTGACTTTTCCTTCATCAATCTACTTTATTTAACTTGTTCAACTTCAGTGTGTCTATTCTTAAGGGTTTGTTTATTGTATTTTAATTCTTATTCTGTTGTGCTAATTTAACACATGAGCTGGCTGTAGGTTGCATGTTTTGGCACTAGATGGCGAAGTAAGACGATAGATGATAGTAATGCAGTTTAATCTTCAATGCAAGTGAAAGGTGCAAAACAATAGAAGATGAAATATGTCAGAATCATAATTCTTTATTTGTCCATCCACACGTGAAATGGATGCGACACTCCCTTAAGACCGTGCAAAGATGCAAAAAGCAAAATATAACAAAACAAATATACAACTATACAACTTACAAATATAATAATATACAAGATAAGAAAGACTATAATAAGAATAAGTAAAGTGTAAAGTATAAATAAGAATATAGAGAAAGATATGGATAAAATATACCCCGGAGGTAATATAAATATGAACATAGTTATGCATATTACTATATGCATGGTTAAACATCAAGTGTCAATTTCAAGAGTACAACAGAGAGCAAGGGAGACCACAGGTGTCAATGGTCCTGTCAATCACACCTATTACATGTTAAATTAAAAACTTTAAATCCTGAATGTACGTCTGTGAATTATACTTGTCCTGAGAAAAACTGTAACTAAGTGTATGTGTGCAAATATTATTGTAAATAGATCTCTATCCCATATATGTTTCTCTTGTTTCACCTTCTTGATGACAAATATAACTATAATAATAAGGTTAAACAACAACATATTTTACATAATAGTAATGATGGACATGTCCACAGCACTGCTTCAGAAAACTATCACAACAGGGTCACATGATACAGATGAAATTATGTCATTGAGCCATGAGCAACCATGTATATCTTCTTATATATTTTATCCCATAATTTCATCCTTCACCAAGTGTGTCATCTCAGCCAATGCAACCTCGATTGACATATAATCAAAATATGACAAATCAATTCACATTTTGCTTTATTTATTAATAAAGTATGAAACGGCATCTCACTTTATTTTATCCCTTTTGCATGAAACCTGAAAATACAATAAACAAACCCTTAAGAATAGACACACTAAAGTTGAACAAGTTAAATAAAGTAGATTGATGAAGGAAAAATCAAAATATTTAGCAAAAATTAAACATTGAGTGAATGCACTTCGTTTGTGAAGGTAAGATCAGTGCTCAGCTATTCTGGACTCGTTGTGTTGGCCAGTGATTGGCTGTAAGCACTACAAATTAATTGGCGGATAAAATCAGTGGGAGGAGATCATTACCATATAGCACGCGTTCTAGCACGCGTTCCATGACGCATGCGAAAACGCGTGCCATTGCGCGTGCCATTGCGCGTGCTAGACCGCGTTCCCGAACGCGTGGTGGCGTGTCAGAACGCGTGCTAGAACGCGTAATGTAACGCGTGATAGCATGCCAGAACGCGTTCTGGCACGCGTGATATGATAAACACAACGCGCGGCTATGTGAACACTTTGGCTTGCCATAGTTGTGTGGCGTATTGCACGCACCGGGAGAGCCGCGAATCTGCACGGAGTGGCGGGGGCGCTGTGCTGTTGCTTGGTCGGCCTGAAACGAAAGGGAACCCCGCTCAGACGCAACACACCACGGGGGAGAGAACGGCGTGCCCGTGTGTTGAACGTTCTATCTGCGAGTATCGGTGATATGGGATTAGCTTAATGCTATAAGTCCAACCCCTGTAAATATTGCATGCCATTGGGTTTAATTAATTTTAAATCCCGTTTATATTGTGTTTTAGAGATGATTTGGTCGTGCAAATACTGCACTACAAGTTTGTAGATGTGCTATTTTGTTGTGAATGTTTGCTGATTGAGATGCTGAAAAATTTGAAAATAAATGTTTATTGTTTGAAATACACTACGAAAGTAATTCTGTGTATTTATTTCATTTAGGAGTGGAATTATTTTAATATTTTATATTATACATAATTTAAGTTAAATCAACTTAACAATCTTAAGTTATAGTACAAAGGATTTATTAAATTCAATCAACTTAACAATCTTAAGTTGTCAACTTGGCATTTAGTTAATTAAACTTAAATAGTTTAAGTTCAGGCATTTGTATTGTTGAGTTAAGTTAACTCAAGTTAGTAAAAGTATAACTTGAAAGTTTTAGGTGCAACTTAACTCAAGTGTTTTAATCGCATAACTTAACTGTTTTCAGTGCAACCGGTTTACAAAAATTTTTTAAGTTGATTGAACTTATCAGGGTTTACAGTGTAGTATGTATGAATACAGCCTTAAAATGAGGTCCTTTTGTCTTTTTCTCTCATAACTTTGACTTTTTATGGTCACACATAAAACATATAGTTGAGTGAACCAAATTGAATTGCATAGAGTTAGGGTTATTTTAATTACATTTAATTTGATTCACTTAACGAGATGTTTTTATGTGTGACATATTGAAGAATTTTTAAGTTGATTCAATGTTTTACTTTTTCTGTGTGGTTTAGTTTCAATATTCAGAAAAAAATTTAATTTTTTTAACGTTATTTTTACTGAGTTTTGTTGATTGATCTGATATATGAAAATAAACAAAAGCAAATGATTTTGAAAAAAAAGACAATTATATTTATTTATACTTCATGTTAGTGTATTTTAACTAAGTTAAGTTATTATTTTGTAAATATTTATTTGTTTTTTGTTAATTTCGTTCCTTATTTTGTTTTATATTTCTACATTTAATATTGTATTTCATTATTTTTCTTCTCTTTTGTGCCATCTATGTCATAATTTATTTTTTATTGGTTTATTATACATTTTTGGCTGTTATTGTCCATTTTGTTACTTATTTTATTACATTTTGACTGGAACTGCTGAAGTCTCACGTATATTGTCGTTTTATTCTGCATGTCAGTGCATTACCACTGTATTACTGTTCCTGCTTTGGCAGATTTTCAGCATTTGAACCAAAGTTTCACTGTACAGGTGAACAAAAGAAATGCTTTTATCATGACTTCCTGTTTCCAGGCTTTAGGAATGACAACAGATAACAACAGTCAGACACTGCTCAGAGAATGGGTTCATTTTGGAAACTTTGTCAATAACAACAAACTCATACCTTATCAGACCTTACCTGTATGTGACATTTGTCTGTTTGTTGTGTTTTACTGCCACGTCCAGCTGAGCACGACTCACATCTGTCCCCACCACAGAACGAAAGTACGGAGCCAACAGAACTGTCCCCTGTCCAGAACCACAGCCCACATCCACAGCCACCTCAAATGGACCGTCCCGCTGACATTTACAACAAATAACTTAGACTGCGTTTTTGTCCAACTTTACATACAATGGAAACAAACAACAGCGCATGAAGTGGACACAGTCCCCCCCCCCGCGCCCCATGTAGTTTTTTGGGGTTTTTTGGGCGGGTTGCATTTTTTCATGTTATTTGTTATTTTGTGAATATCAATTAGATTCTGTTGATGTTGTTGCTTATTTTTCTTAATTTTTTCCTATGATTTTTTTAAATTTTATTTTATTATTTTTCTTCAATTATGTTCTACTGTATTAGTGTCTGATTTTGCTTATGTTACATATTATTTTGTTAGTTTAATATTCAGTTTTGTTCATTTTACTGATCACTTTAACAGTTTTGGTTCATTTTGTTACTTATTTTATCTTATTTTATTTTTTACTGCTTAAGCTTAAGTCTCAGGAGTTAAATAAACATTACACATTAGCCCCGATAATGAAACTGTACTATTTTGGTATTGTCAACATATCCATGTAACCATTTTCTTGAGATCACTTGTTCATATTATGACATAATCTAGTGACTTGTCAGAGCCAATAACAACTTTTATTGATGTGTTTTTGCCAACACTACCAGTATCGTGCATCGTGCTCTGATTGTTCTACTCCTTCTACGTACTTTTTTTTTTTTTTTTACACCAGTAGCTGTACTTCTACTTAAGTACAGAATGTGAGTACTTTTACCACCTCTGGTTCTGACAGACAAATCTATACACTTTATGTATGCTTCAACTTATTCAAGGGTTTACAACAATAAATGTTTTGCACAACTACAGAATATTATGCATGCATTTCTATCTTATACCCACTAATCTTTTGACAGTTTCCTTACAAATGCTCAACAAGTGATGTTGCATTAAACCAGTGCTTCTCAAATCTGGTCCTCATGGCTCAGTGTCCTGCATGTTTTAGATATCGCCCATTTCTTCTTCCTTTTTTTTAAAAGAAATAATTAAAAATACATAAATAACAAATATCATTTAGAATTATTTTTTTAAAGAAATAATTCAAAATACATAAATAACAAATATCATTTACAAAAATGCTTAAATTTTTTTTATTAAATAAATGTAATTACATTTAAAAAAAGATTTTTTTAAAATAACAAAAGTTAAGAAAAATATAAAAAAAATATTTGAATGAATAAAAATATTAGTAATTAATTAATTAATTAATTAATTAAAAAAAAAATAAAAAAACATTCTGAAAAAAACAATCCAAAAAATATATTTTTTAATTTAAAAAAATAATATAATAAATACTCAATGAAATCATTTTTTAAAATGTAATTAAAACATTTTTAAAATTAAAAATCTATGTTTTTTTAAATAAAAAAGAAACATATCCTTAAAAAAATATCTCCCTCTTTAAAAAAAAAAAACATAATGAAAAAATAAAGATTAAATACAAATAATTAAAATACATTTTAAAAATGAAAAAAAATTATCCTAAAAACATTTTTTAAAGGAATTATTATTTTATAATAAATGAATAAATATAACAAAATATCTCTCTCTTACATCACACTTGTAAGCCATTACATCATTATCGGGCTTAAGAAGAGCTTATCATTAATTGAACTAGGTTTGATTTTGATAGAAGAGGGAGATATTTAAAACATGCAGGACACTGGACCATTGAGGGCTGGGTTTGAGAAGCACTGCATTAGACACAGGTTTGGTTACATTACACACAGCTGAAATAAATTAGATATAAGAAGTGGAGCTGTTCTGTTGTCACAAAATACTATATAAAATGGTTGTCAGTCATGTAGAGTGTAGGTTATAGCGCCACCTTCTGACCACTCTGATCACTTTATACTTGATTTCCATGACTTATCATGATACATTTTCTTGTCTTTTGTCACTTTTCACAATATTTAATTGAGATTTTCTAAACATTTTTGGGCTTATATGGTACAGAAAAACTGAATATTTCAAACATTTTCTCAATAAAATATTAAATTAAATGTATAAAACTGGCTCCAGTACTTACATGTTTTACCAGGAAATCCATCACCTGTTGAATGAGACAATCCGATGGGGACACTCTGTATTTCCAGTATGATGCTGCATGTTCCTTTCCTTCAAACAGACGGTATGCCATAGCAGGATAATAACAGCCAGAAGCAAATTCAAATGATTTAGCCTGTATCCCAGGATAAGATGAGTAAACTACTGTGCAAGGAGGAC